>VZTH01018088.1:0-40664 GCA_013397815.1 Aleadryas rufinucha
ACGGAGCGGCACCGCCGGGCGGCTCCACTGACCGGGCACGGAGCGGCACCGCCGGGCGGCGGCACGGAGCGCCGGGAGGGAGCAGCCGCGCCGCTGCCCCCGTCCGCTATGGTGCGGGCGGACCGAGGGAGCCGGGCAGAGACACGGAGAGGGCGTTTCCCGCCCCGGACGCGGGGATGAAGCCGGGCAAGAGGAGCGGGAAGCTCTACTCTCGTCACCGTTCCGGTTTTAACACTGACTCCTGGTATCGCTCCCAGTCCCCGGGTGCGTGAGCCGACCGCAGGGAAGCAGAATTCCAGATTTATCCGCAGCGCCACGGTAGAGCGATCCCATCCCGGGTTCGTTCACAAGCGAGCGCTCTCCGACCCCTTGGGCAGCTCCTCCCGAGCGGTGAGAGCCGCGGGCAGCCCCTCACAGCAGAGGTGACACCAAGGGCAGGGCCAGCCTGGACAGGAAGGGTTATCAAGTAAAAACTGCAATCCGAAGGGATAAACTAAATGGTCCGAAGAAGTTAGTTGAGATTAAAGAGGGCCAAAAATCTGCTCTAAAACAAAGCAGAGTTTGACCTTGGGAAGCAATAAGGGATTTGCTAGAACAGAGGCACTTCAAGTGAGAATTCTGGATGTTTTCATCCTCTTTGTGTAGGTTAGGCCTATATTAAAGCACCTGTCATTAAACAAAATGTGTTATGGACTTTTCTGTCTTGGAGCTAGTAAGTGCTTTTCCTCCCGAAACCTTGTGTACACACACACATTCTACTGCTAGAGCAACCTGGGTACGTATGAACAGAGACTTGCACTTCCTGTGTAGTTCTTCATAAACGTCCAATCTGCTCAAAGCTTTCTTTGGCTGAATATGTAACATTTACTTCACCAATTCACACAAACTAGCTGCAGCAACATGTGCCATTATTTGACCTTAGCCCTCTCAACTTGGTATACACTTCTGCTTCTTCTCTAAACAAACTGCTACTGTAATAATGTCCCTCCCAGCAACTCTCACAAGTCACATCAAACAGATTTTTGTAGGCGTTACTAATAATTTAATCTTTCCCTGATTAAGATGTTCTCATTTAAGTAGACACTATATGCCACATGAAAACTTCCATTAACTGCAGTCCATATTTAAAGTCTAACAAGCATTTACTCCACCTACATAGTCAGAAGTTAGGGGGTTGGCGTTTTTCCTTTAGTGGAATGTAGGGTGACATTTTGAGCTAGTTTTAAGGCTTAACCAGATGCAGAAGACTCCTGTACCCACACTTCTGGAACTAGTCTGGTTCTTTGTGGTTTTGGCTAAGTTTTTAAACAGCATGCATGGGACTGTCCTGAATGTCTAAAGGAATTCTAGTTTTAGTTGTACAACTCTGCTCACATAACAGCAAGCAGTCCCAAACATGTCCAAGAGCTTCCTTCCAGTCAACAATACAAAAGTTCTTTGAATGGACTTTGTGCTGCATTGAGCACAACTGATAAGGATATCATGAAACTAAAATAGTGTTAAATATTTGTTAATGTTTAACTGCAGATGATTGCTAGTTTCTATTTAGTATTAGCCTTCCTGGTTCAGAAGGCAAATTGATGTCATGAAACAGCAACTGGATACACTTTCAAAAAGAAAATAGTTACAATACTTACAACAGATATCATTGCTCCACAGCAAGCACTGTCTCTCTCATTGTTTGGACGCAACATCCCAGTAACCTTCTAGTGCTTTGGTGCTTCTCTGTGCTTAACATCCTCCTTAACTGATGGATCACCTCCTGTGTTTAATTTTTTTAAAAATATATACTATTCATACTAATAAACTGGTTGGAATTCCACATAACTTTTAGTGAAGTTGCATTCTAGCTACCATCTCATGCAACAATCATTAAGTACTGATATTGGATTTAAGATTAATTACATTGTAATATGCAATGAATGCAAAGCCCTTCTCATTTCACTCTAGTAATTATTATTGCAACACTTGAATAGAAAATTTTGGTTTTCACAGGCTAAGTATGTGAACTACATATATAAGTTCTGGCTTAATTTATAGCTGCTACTAATCATTCCACTTATTAAACAGTGCATCTCATAATTCATTTTATAAGCAAAACTATGGGGAATTAGATAAAGCAGTGCTCTCTGTTCAGAACAATGAAATGGAAAAAATTTGTGTGAATGAAAATTGATCTACAGGTTTTAAGGGAGGAGCTTGTTTGGTTTGTTTGGGTTTTTTAATCAGACCATTGTAATACCACAGTGGTGTCACATTGCAGCTCCATTAGAAGGAGGAAACAAATTGCATACACCTCCTAAAAACTGCAGTTAGTAAAGGAGAAATCATATCACTGACCTTCAAGTTTAGAGTTCTTCTGAACTGGTTAAAAGGTAGAGCATTTGGAAAACATTTAAAAATGAGAATATGCATAGAAAAGGAGTTACTCCAGTAATTTATAAGAAAACACTGAAAGACATTTCAAGAGTTCACAAGGAAGTAGAGCCACAGTGTTCTTAGTAAATATTTTCCTTAATTCCACCTCTAGTATTCAATAAGGTGTGGCATAGAACAATTGTGCATTGAAATTTTAAGACCTACCAGTATTTGCTGATGGTGGGATCAAACTCTCAGTGTTAGCTCAAAAACAGAGGAACTCATGAGAAATTTCTCCACACGACTTTAAGTATCATTAGCATTAATAGAAATCTTTTTCCAGGTACTGTTTGTTAATATTTTAGAAAGCCTTGGAGTACTTCTTAATCAACAGGGTTTCTTTTAGTCATGTTCCCTCCCTCAAATGCTTCAGCATTAGGAAAATAATTTCCAACATCACTGGACTAAAAATGCCTCTTGCAAGAGTCATCATATTACATCATTTGTAACTACGAAGAATGTACTAGTATGCCAACATCACTGGTGTTATTTGTCTACTTATAAAAATCTCAGATTCCAGGTTATTTCAAAATAACAATGAAACTTTACAGGAGACACTGTAAATTGTGTATTTACACTATAAACAACTTCTACTACATTTGCAGCTTTGCGTCAATAGTTTAATACAGACATCTTAAAAGCACCCTTACAAACAAAAGTATTGCACTGGCATTATAAAAATTCACAGTAAGTTTATCTTCCAGACCTTGGTAAAAAACAGTGCAAGAGCTTTTCATTGTGCAAGAGCTTTTTATCCAAACCTTCCAGGTTATTAAAAATAATAATAATTAAAACAAAACAATAAAACCAACTATATGACAAGCTGCAGTGATTTTTCGGCAAATCAGGTTCAATTCTTTTTTAGTTCTCCCTTCTTAAAGAGATTTTTGTGGGATCTTTCTTCACCATTACAAAGCATATCCAGTCCAACACTGAAATAGGTGCGTTTGGCAGAGATACGGCTCCACATGTCCATTTGATGGAGAGTCCACAATGCTTGCAGAGATCATTCCACAATAAGAGAATCCTATTGCTTTGAGTAGGGAATCTCTTTCCATAATTTGCAGCACTTCCCCCACTTTTTGGGGCAGTAACATCAATAGTTGTGTCTTCAACAGATCCTGAAGATAAAACATTAAGAAAAGGTTACTCCAAAATCGTCTTAGAACAAATGGCTGTATAACTCTAAACTGTTACTTAAGGTCAATCTTAAAAGTACTTTTCCTCATGTTTTAACAGCCAATTGGGACCCAAAGGAAAGATCCATCAAGTCACCAGCCCATCTCCAATAGTGGCCAAGTGTGATGTCTCAATAAAGGCATAAGAACATGGCACACAAGTAGTATCTCCTCAGGATATTATCTCAACTGCCACTTACTGCCCCAGCTCTTCCTGAGCCAAATATATTATCTTTACATCTCTTCTGCTTTTTCCTTTGGATTTTTGAATCAGTAAATTTTTATCTGTCCCACTGTCCCATGTCAAATAATCCCACACTTCAATTACATAGCATGTGACTGTTTGTTTTTTCCTGCTTTGCCTTGGGAGACATGCACTTCATGCCTTTGCCATACTGACTGTATAGATTTCTTCAACACTTTACATCTCTTTTCAGGCTTGAGGATCCTAATCTACTTGTTATTCCTTTAATAGAAGCATTCCATATCCTGAGAATTCTCACCTTTCTGTACTATATAATTTTTAAGATAGGAAATCAGAACAACATGCAGTGTTCCTCTAATAACTTCAGAAAGTTAATGCTCAAGAAGGTTTCCAAATAGCCAGTACAGTGAGGGGAGTTGGGGGTTTTTTTGGTTTGTTTTTTTTTCCATTTGTTTGTTTTTGAATGTATGTGTATGTGTGGTGGTGTTTTTCCTCCTTGTCCAGACAATATCTGCCCAAACATGTTTAACCCGTTTGGTTAAGTTCATAAATATCTCCAGATGGGGAGAGGATTTGTCTATCAGCAAGGAATGATCTGATTCAGATGGTTGTTTACGAGAAACTCTAAAGTACTTTAGATGAACTTACTTCAAAAGGGAACTCTGAATTATCTTTGAAGGTGAAACCATTTGTTATCCTTTGTTTCTCCTTGAGAGTAAAATCATAGTTTATGTTACAATATGTAACATAACTGCTATACACTCCCTGGTTTGGTTCCTTCTGAATTACCATTACTGAAGTTTGTTTACTGTAGCAACAGAAGCTGCTATTTACTTGGGATATCTTGTACTAAATCACTATATATATATATATATCCCTATAGGACATATAAATCTAATTACTAAGTCTTAGGAATAAGACTTGAAATATTTCAAAATAATGGATAACTTTCACTACTAGAAGTTCATTACAACAGAATACACATCCATGTACACATACTGCATCTACAGAGAGAGCGTATTATCTACTGAGCTCAGTATCTGCAATTGCCATGATCTTTAGATGAAGAGGTTATGCATAGTCATTTATAAATGCAAATCTTTCCCTGCAAATATGGACCTGTCAATTTTAGACCCATTTCAGAAAAAAAAAGTCAGAAAATAGAATGACTCGTTTTCAACAGCCTGTTTTCTAATTGCAGGTGTAGTTAATAATAAACTAAAGAGCAGTAACAAGTCTTTTAAAGTTGTATTGCTGCTATTCTTTCCTGCCTCCTACACGTTTTCTATTAAGCAATAATTACCTATACTCAATCTCCCTGTTGTTAAAACTTTCTCTCAAGAAAAATTTCATGGCTTTCATACAAGAAGACGATTACCACATGAACTTTTCTGTAAATCAACAGTGTCTTCAGAATTTAGTTTCCAGGAGCAGCAGGAAAAGCTGATCTTGTACATAGTGAATCAGAACACTGAGATATTTAGAAACCTTGAACAGTTCAAACACTTAGTACAAAACTGTGTTTAAAGTTACTTCAATAGAGGATTTTACACAGTGAAGTGAAAGCTTGACTTTTTCCCCACACACATTTTCAAGGCATTAAGCATGCTTTTCTTCCTAATTGAACATGCCATATAAACAAACACACGGGGGATATTGTGAAAAGCTTGATGTTCTTCAACCATGCTTCGAAACAGGACCTAGATACTTCCTCTACAGATCGGATATTATCACATCTTTTCTAGATGACTGAGGTTCAAGACAAGCAGTTAAACTGATTTATGAATTTATGGATTTCAACCTCTTACCTACAACTCTGCCTCCAAGTTAAATACAAGTCAGCATTTCACCTTTCTTGCTCTCTAAGGAAGCAACATTTCATGGTCCTAAAGAGGGGGCTTCCCCTCCCAAGAGCTTACGTGGGGTAATAGTTAATAGCCATTTCTGGCAGCATTTAGTTACTGTGAGGGCCAGTTCAGAACGCCACGGGCTCCCGTGCTGCTCTCTGACAGCCGCTCTCCGCATGCCAGCTCCACCACGCTCCCCAGGCTTTACTCCTGCTCTCCTTTTCCGTTCTTAGACGGCTACAGGAAATGTCTTCCCTGCCTAATCACATTTGTGCAATCTTTACCATTCGTTTTTTTTACCGCCTGAGCTGAGAAAGATTCCAGGCTACTTTTATTTTAAGAAGCGTCAGCTGCGAGCAGGTGGTGTAACAGAGCAAGTGTTAAACTGAATCTCGGGCAGGAGAGCTCTCTCAAGCTCCAGCCAAAGTCAGAGCTCACAGCCGGATTCCCCTCGCTGTCCCGTCGCGGCTCTCACCTGCCGGGGTCGGCGTGGCGGCCGCGGGGGCCCCCGGTGCGCTGCAGCTCCAGGTCCGCGGGGCGGGCGGGGGCGAGGGCGGCGGTGAGGCGGAGGCTGAGGCCGTGCACCAGCCGCCGCAGCAGNCGCGCCCTCCCACCCGAGGGCAGCGAAGGACACGCCCCCGCAGCTGAGGGGCCGCCCAGGCCGCGCCCCCCGCACACCTGAGGGCACGTCCGGGCCGCGCCTTCGCCCCCAGCCGCTCCTGCGCGCACGGGAAGGCGGGCACACGCCGCCCTCACCGGCCCCGCCGAGCCCCCAGACCGCCGCGGTGGGGCTCGGAGGCTGATGTGTAGAGACCGACGGCATTTGGGAGCTGGGGCCTCCTTGGGAGTGGTGCACGCTGCCATTCCCGTGTGCAGGTGAGACGGACACGGCTGGGCCCGCTCAGCTGTTCCAGCTGAGGCAGTGCCACCTCAGACACCCTAGAAGGGAGGCACTTCAAGTGGTCCCCAGATGAACACCCACTTTGTTGATCTCCACACTTGCAAGGGGAGGCAGCTGGTCACAGACAGCGGAGATTTGCAAGACAGTTACAATGTGCATCTGCAAATGCACAGACTCCTTTAACTGTGCTTGAGGAGGCTTAGAGCAGTTGGAATACAAGTTCAGGTTGACAAACAGGAAAGAAGTTGTCAATGCAGGATGTAAAATTCAGTAAGTAAAACAGGTTAAAGGCAAGACACGTATTTCAGTTCACCCCTGCATTAATTAATGACCTGGTATGTATCTTTTTACACTCCCAAGTTCTCAAGCACAAGAACTGTATTTAGATGTAGGATCTCCTGTGCCTGCTCTCACAAGACCCTTATATCTAACACCTTATTTAACAATAGGTAAGCCACTGTTCCAGTAGCTAGAAATATCAAGCTAACAGGAACTATGACCAGGCCTAAGAGCATAGCACCTTCCACATTGTTGTGGAAGTACAGTGTGCCAAGAATGATGCTGCTGAGAAAGACTACTCCTCCAGTGACAGTGAGTGCTATTGGTTTACAGGGATTACAGACTCAATTCCTATCATAGCATTTGGTTCACAAAATAGCTGAAAAGTTACAAAAAGTCAGGATTGCAAAAGGGTCAAAAAAAGTTGCCACCACAGATCAAGCATTTTTATATTCATTAGTGTTTACCATATTTTATTTAGCACCCACTTTCTTTCTAGGTAGCCAATATCTTGATAGGAGGATGCCCTAAAAAGGAGATGTGATAGAGCTTTTTGAGTGACAAATTAGGCTGGTTACATCCTATTGATTAATCTTGGCTCTTACCACCTTTTTCCTATTTGGAGTTTTTACCACTAGGACTTTTCAATACAAATCTGCCTTGTGGCTTTTTTCAGATGAAAGAACAACAGTTCTCTCACCATCAGGCAGGAATACTCTCCTGGTAGCAGAAATAAAACCCAAAACTGAAGGCAAGATTTTGCTTGATGTTGTAAAGTATATATAGTTAAAGGAAAGTTGTCTTATGCCTTTTTAACTCACAAATACCCTAGGTAAAAACAGCTAAAAATTACAATGTTTGGCTTGGGACCAGGCTGCTAACTTAAAATATCTGCAGTAAGACCAATAGCTGCCAACCTGTCTTTATTAGACTGAACAATTTTTTAAAGAAATGATAGCAGCTATTTCACCTTTAAGAGCACACACAGATTGCTGCTCTTGGCATCCATGCTTCTTGCTTCAGAGAGATGGCACTTATCAAAGTATTTCTCAGCCTTTTTTCCCTAGAATAGCCCCGTCTCTGCCTTCTGACAGTTAAAAAATTTGAATGTTTTTGGTTTGGGCCAGGAAAAGATAAAAGGTGATGGGGGCATTAGGACAGTGAGTTTATTTGTACCAGCTTGTAAATTAGAAGGAAAGCACTAAATCATTACAGATCTTGGTGGGAAAAAACGCTCTTGGGATCACATTTCTTAAGAAGGCATTTTACTCCATCAATAAATTTGTTTACTGAAAATACACCACTGAATGATGATATAAAATGTGTTACAACAGACAACGTTCACGCTGACTGTGGCACGCGCACCTTTCTGGGTGCCTGCTTCGGTGATTTTGAAGACTTCCTGGCTGACTGTATTGACTTGCCAGCTTTGGGTGTTGCAAAAGACTTTGCTTCAGGCTTTTTTTGAGTCTTTTTCATGTCTTTTTCTTTTATTGCTTCCTTTGGCTTGCTGACCTGCTTGGCCTTTTTGCCTTTTGATGACGTCTGCAAGTCCGCACACTCTTCTGTAACCTCAGGTTTTGATTTTGGAGTCTCCACCACTAGAGACTGTTTCTTTCTCTTACCGAGGGGTGTTTTGGTTTTCTTGCCCAAATTGTCACCTTTTTCTGGACTTGGTTCCATTTTCTGTATTTAACACAAACAAAAAAATTACCATTCCACCCAAGAAACATATTTCCTGTTTTTCAGGAAGAAGGAGCCGTGAAAACCATTACAAATGACAAACACTTTCAATTGAACTGCACCCTAGTCTACTTGAAGTGTGCTAACAGATAACACTCCCGAAGGAGCAATGAACAATTTAAACTGTTCAAAATCTTCAGCTTTAACTGAAATGTGAGTTTCTCAATATTATTCAATAATTACCTTCAGGTCAGCTGAACTCGTTTGTATAGGCACCAGTTGTGGAATTTCTTCATCATCCTGATCACCTGGTTCTTGGACTATTTCTACTTTTTCTTTTATCACAGGCTCCTGGGTACCATCAGCAGCTTTACTTTTTGTTGTCACAGTGACTTGACTTGAATTCAGTTTTTTAGCTGTCTTCTTCGCTTTCTTGGGTTTTGCCTTCTAGAATTAATGAGAAGTACATCTCAGACAAATCCCCATACCATTTCTAAATGTATAATAATTGTTTTAATGTGGTTAAAAATTAGATGGTATAGCAACATTAAAGACTCCTGTTCAATAGACCTGGACTAATCAACCATATGTAAAATATGAAAAAATGCATTAAATGCAGAAGGTTATTATAAATAACTCACAACTACATGAATGTCAAGACTGCAGTCCCTAAGTTAAATACTCATGGTCCAAATTAATTTGAGACAAATGAACATAAGCAGAATTCAGTACAAAGAATAGCCAACTATTATTTTCTTAACAGGTATGAGCTCCCCCTATATATACAAATACATGAGCTTGAGAACTATTCAGATGCCACTGATTAACCAACAAATAACAGATGCATGATCTGAATCCACATATATGTTCATGAGTGTATTTTTGGAAGGCAAATAGGGATAACAATACAAGTGAAGTTCTAAGAATGAATCTCAGCTCCCTTCAGTTTAGGTCTAGAAACACTTTATTTATTTCCAGTTTGCTTTAAAACCTATAAGGGAGTTTTCATGATTTCATTATTATTACTGAGTATTTGAAGCACTGAGGCAGGAATGTCTAACCAGTTTTAGCCATAAAAGCCTGAGATCAATTGCTAATACATTTAAACCCAACACTACAATGCCTAGAAGGAAGACAAAGAACTAGCTGCACCAATTTAACTTATGCAAAGTTTGAAGAAATTTCATTTACCTTTACTTCGTTTTTCTCAAGAGGTGGCTGTTTGTCAAGCTCATCCAGGTTGGAGATATTTGCAGTAAATATTGGGAGTGCAACTGACTTAAGTGTTTTGAGGTGAAGCATTTTTACATTTTTCCATTTCTGCAAAAACAAAACCAGTATATTATGTAAAAATAAGGCTGAAGTATGAACCTCTTTGTCTGTAATGCAGTCAATCAGCAGTACCTTTGGTAACTTGTTATCAATTACTTTTGCTGCTGCAATGATATTCTCAAGTATCTCATCCACTTTCATCCCAGTGTGACCTATACGTGCTGTACTGAAAGAAGAGAAGGATAATCTTTATATGTGGGCAAATAAAATTCTTTCAACTTGCTTTTTTAGTTTAGGCATACCCAGAAATGCAAAAAGCCCAGTCATGTGCAATTATCTAAATGTTCATAAAGGATGGACGGCTATTGCAGAAATCTTTTGTGATAACACAATAGATTCACCTGTATTCATCTTTCCATATTTGGATATGCAACTTCTGCCTTACATTATAAAGCATTACTAACAATTTAGAGCCTTTTAGATACACAACACATGAAAAAAATCTTATTAGAATAGAGTATCTTTGAAATAGAAAAATATTATTGAATTAAGTTAAAACTAAGACTGTACAGGCTCTTTGACTGACAGGTATCTAGAAATTCCTTAGGTAAAAGGAAAAAGACAAAAACCTCCAGCTTTACAGTAAAACTTAAGTAGAAGTACTAATTTAATTATACAGGTTAAGATTCAAAACACCCCCTATTTGGAATGGTGACCCTTAACATCTTTTATTCACATATTAAAGAATAAAAATAACTCACTTAAAATTCCTACAGTTAAGGTAGAACCATCCTTCAAGTGATGTATTAATCTATTTGTACTTACTAACAGCACCCTTTGTTGTTAACTGGAAGTGTAGTCCCTTGGATATGTTTTTCTAGTTCCTTGGCAAGATTTTTGGCTTTCAGGTTTACAGATAAAGGTGCCCTAAAACAGAAAGGGAGAGGGGTAAAAAAAAGAAACAATTAGAAAACCCAAATGAAAACCAATTCCCCTGTTACTAAGAAGAATTTGACCTTAAAAAGATAATGCAAAAATGGATTTACAAAGTTTAAAGACCTACTTTTTCCTTTCATAGAAGTGTTTTCCTAGATGGGAGGGCAAAAGCCTTCTAATTCGGTCATCAGACAGAAAGAGATCGAATCTGTTCAAGAGGCGCCGCTTGGCTTCGAACATTTTATACTCCTTTTTGAGGGTTTTGTATGAGATGATCTGCAATGCAAGCACCAGGTTAGTCCCCGCTGCTGAAAATGCAACCTGAAATGCTTCTCAGAACTGCACAGATTAAAGCTGCATAACCGATAGTCTATCACAGTGCATTATTTTAGAATGCTAAAGACAATCAAAAAGTATCCATTTCCTACTGTTTTTAGAATCAAACAATATGGATCTCTTGCATAGAGACTGCACATCACCAAACAGAACTTCAGCGCATGAAAAACATCTAAATCAAGGTTAAATATAACAATAAGTTGTTTTATAGTTTTATTGCTGGTGGCATAAACAATCCAATCCAGCTGCAAAGAGCATAAATATTCAAACACTGTGAGTTTTTCCAGTTGGTTACTCAAACTAAATATTGAACTATCTAGAAATTGTATCTAGATTTGTATCTATCTAGAAATTGTATCTGATTACTAAAAATCCCGTTTCCAACTGAAGAAATTATTCTGAGTAAACTTTGCATTTTAGAAACACCACAGTTTGAGTAGTCAGAAAAATCTTACTAGAGAATGTGAATGAGAATTAGAATATTAAACAGCAGAAAATAACAACTCCTTGTACTCTTTTTGGTGTTATAAAAGGAAAGAAATGACAGTACTGTACTATACCATCCAGAACCTCTCTTACCTGGCTAATACTTCTGATCCCATTCCGGATTAAAAGTTTCTTGTACAGATTTTCAGTCTGTTCTGCTGATAAATTTGGTTCATCCTTTGTGAACAGGCAAACGTCAGCTGTTTCTGGTCGAATGCCATGGGGCAGTGGTCTACAATGAGAATATGAGATGCATAAAGAATGTGTAATAAGAGAAAGAAGTTTTCTCCAGAGCTAGGACTGCAACTGAAGGATCAGTACCCTTTGACAACACAGAGAAATGCTTGTATTGAGACTCTGTTAACTACTAAATAGTCTCAGTGGAACCTATACTTGATAAGCATACAAAACTGTAAAAGTGAAACCATTGAATACCACGGCTCCAGTGAGATACAAGGTGGAATCCCGTGTCCTGCCAGCAGCCCTTACCACACGGGTCCCAGGAGAAGGACCCTCCATGCTCCTCCTTTTATACCATGGCTGCATCCAGTCATTAGACAAAACTTTGTAACACTCGGGTCCTGATAAATGGATGTAAACTTTCTCAATGCAGCACAGCTGGAGTTTAAAAGGAGACTTCTAATTCATATTCTGGTTTGGTTACCACAAGAAAGAAGTCTTACTAATGATTTGGTGGTGGTGGGTCATGACAAAGAAGTTCATCTATTTTCTCGAGCTCAAGAACTGAAAGGCACATACCCTGTAAGTGGCCACCCACAGAATCAGTATTCTCCATGCAAAAAGCTGGCACAGCCTAGTTTCCAGTTATACCAAAAGCAGGGGTACAGCAGCGTTCTGACCCGGCAGTTCTTAGTCACGGCATGGGAGCTGCCAGGACAGGGCCGTGGCAGTCAAATCCCTTACGCTCAGAGTCTGCGAAGTGCTCTTTTCCAAGCCAAAGGACACGAGCAACCCCTGTAACCACGCGGCCGGGTATCAACGTCTTACATTCTGATGACTTTTGCCACCCGCGGGACCTTCCAGACCGTCACCAGGAGATGGACGCTCTCGCTCTCGTTGAGGAGCAGCGCGTCTCCCTTGGCCTTGCTTCTGGCGAAAGCCACGAGAGCTTCCACCGCCTTCTTCACCTGCAACGGCACCACAGCGGCAGCAGCCGCAGGTCAAGCCCGGCCCGGCCGCGCTCCCGCCCAGCCGGCTCCCCGCAGTCCCCGGGAGCGCTCCAGGAGTTCCCAGCCGGCTCCCCGCAGTCCCCGAGAGCGCTCCAGGAGTTCCCGGCCGGCTCCCCGCAGTCCCCGGGAGCGCTCCGGGAGTTCCCGGCCGGCTCCCCGCAGTCCCCGGGAGCGCTCCGGGAGTTCCCGGCCGGCTCCCCGCAGCCCCCGGGAGCGCTCCGGGAGTTCCCGGCCGGCTCCCCGCAGCCCCCGGGAGCGCTCCGGGAGGTCCCGGCCGGCTCCCCGCAGTACCTGGGCCCGGTCCAGGTGCTCCTTCCCGCCCGCCATGGCGCCGCCGGTGCCACGTGCGGCCTCCGCGCCTGCGTGCGCGCCGCTTTCCGGGGCACGGCGGGGGTNAGGGCCGAGAGCCGGGGTTCGCGGTGCTAGCGGTGTTTTCCGCTCTTGCGCTCGGCAGCAGGCGCGAGTCGGGTGCGGCGGGCTCGCCTTGTCCTCGCTGGCAGCTTTGCCGCAGCAGGGTCACGAGCTAACCGGGCTCGGAGCGAGCGCCTGAGGCCGTCAGTCCATCCCGCTTCGGCAGCAGGGCCAGCCGGAGGTCAGGCCGGGTTGCTCAGGGCTGTATCCACCGTGCCATCACGGTGAAAAAGGTTTTGTCGTACTCTCCTTGTTTTATTGATGGTGCTGTCCTAGTCCAACCCCGGATGCTGCTGCCCCCTTTGCATCCAGGGGTGGCTCGTATTTAGCTGGCTGTCCCCCGGGCGCTTTCCAGTGGAGCTGTTCCTCAGCTAGTCATTCCCCAACCTCTGTTGCCACAAGGGGCTGCTCCTTCCCAAAGGCAGTTTGCATTTGCCTTTGTTGAGTACTGACAGGTTTGTGTTGCCAGATCTTTCCAGCCTGTACAGATCCCTCTGTTCATGGGGGTAATGATTGGTCCCAAGTTTGGTGCCCCCTGCAAACCTGATGTGACCATGCTTCAGGTCACCGATAGAGATATTAAATAGAACATGTCCCAGGATAAATCCCAGCAGTACTCCATTTGTTACTGGCCTTCAGGTAGAGTACAAGCTCTTATTTCTGCCCTCCAAGCCCTGTTACCCAAACAGTGGTTACCCATCTAGTTGGCCACCCACCACACCATCATGTTTAGGAAGAACTGAGCGTTGTCTTCAGATTCCTTCTTGAAAACTATCCCTGATTTTACTTCCTGTGTCACTGTCCTTTTGCACTGGTGTGTGGTCATAAGTTCCCTGCTTAGCCAGGCCAGTCTCGTGATAGATCTACTTGTTTCCCTGAGTATCAGGAGGAACTGTTTGTATGATTGGAGGTTGTCCTTAATGACCTGCTGCCAGCTTTCCTGAGCTCCTTTGCCCTTCAGAGCTGCATCCCATGGGATCCTGCCCACTGGTTCTCTGAATAAACCAGAGTCTCTCTCATGGAGTCCAGAGACTGTGTTCTGCTGCTCATTTTCCTCCTACACTGTCTTGAACATGGCTGTTTCCAGGTCACTACCGCTGGGGCAGCCACTGATTATCACGTCAAACTATTTCTTCCTTATGTGTGACTAATAAAGGCAGAACTGCTGCACCTCCTGTTCAGTTTAGAAATGCATTGACTGACTACATGGAAGTTGCTTAATTGTGGAATGCTTATTCCATTGAGTTCCATGCTGGATAAATACATTGTTCTGAGACAAAATCTAGCCTGGAATTATTTTGGTCTCATTCTCATAGTGCTGTATGTGCCCTGGAAGCTTTGGGTTGTCTGCATTCATCACACAGGTAAGCTGCTATCTGGATAACACAGCTATGCATAACCAGGGCTTAAATATGCATGAAATTAGGAGTCTTAGTCATTCAATCTTCTCTAGATTTTCTTCCTGCTCTTTGCCTTTCTATTTATGGTTTTATTCCTTCTCATCAGATGCTGTCCAACAAAATTTGTTGCTTCATCCATGTGGCCAGTGCAAAGAGAAACTAAAATACCCTAGTGTCTTGACAAGCTGCTTTATGTAGTGGTTTATATTTTCTTTCTGCTGTTAGTGTCCTTGGAGCAATAGTGGAATAGCTGATGGCATCAAGGCTTGTCCATTCTTAGGGAAGAACTATATGGACATACACTGATTTTAAAGAGTGAAAAAAAAATCCTGGAAAATGGAAGTTTTCCTTTTCTATTGTGTTATTTGAACAAAACCAAAACCAAACCAAAACGAAAAAGAAACTGGCTAAGAAAAAGAAAAGCTGTCCTTTGTTGCCATGTTGTGTGAAGTACTGATTAGAGAAATTACTGAAGATGAGGAACACGCAGGGTAGCCAAAGGGGGCAGACTCATTAAATCCTTTTCAGTACTGGTGGAATTTCTGCATGAGATACTAGCTCTGGTGCTGTATGTTCTGATAATTGTATTAGCCTTGCTTCTATCTTTGCACATTTTAGGGCAGTCATATTTTTATAAAACATCAACATATTAGTGTGACATGATAAAACAAAATAGAAAAAGTGAGATGACTGGAACATCTCTCTGAAAATGGGCCAGGCTAGTCTTGTAAGATGATTCAACAGCAAGTTTGAAGACTGACTTTACTGGGTCAGTGTAGCATTAATAGGATAAAACTAAAGAGACTATTATTAGTGACTCAAATTCGAATTTTTCACATATCAGTCTCATCCAAGTGCATTTTTCTGAACAATTTTAGGTCTGGCATGACTAAATTTTACTAGATGTGGTTTAACTGACTTAGTCTAATAATTTTCTCTTGAAAGGTACTTGGCATAGCTAACAGAGCTGTCTTGGAAAAATTAAGTAAATCTCTGAATAAGAAATATTTTAGTTTAATACAGCATGTAATGAATATAAACTATAAAAGAGTGCACTTTTAATTTAGCAATGTAATAAATTTACAGTTACTCCTACAAGTACACTGTCCTGCTGTAGCTCTCAATTTAACTTTTTGGATCATGAAAGTATGTGTTTTTCTTTAAGTTATTTGTGTCACTTATTTAAATGCTAAGATTGAAAATAATTGCAAGACATTCTAGCTCTTACTTATTCAAGATGTTTCTTTATAAGCCTAATTTTATACTTTCACACAGCAAAAGGGATGTACAAGTAGCAATTGCTTCTGCTGTAAAGACATCTTTGAAGTTTAAGATTATTCAGGTTTCAGTTCCAGTCTTGTGGTTCTCCAGACTGATGGCAATGCCAAAATCCCAGGTCTCTGTAAGTGTACTTGCAACGAAACCAACACAAAGAATATACAGAGATTAAAATAGGACTAAGAAGTGCCTTTCTAAGAGAGCTCAGAGGAGAATCTCCCCTCTAGACCCACTGTTCAAGCACTGTTTTCTTTAGACTGTGTTCCTTTGCAATCCTGGAGTCAGCCTCCAGCTCTAACCTGGCTCAGACACGAGGCTTTGGTGCAAGTAATTCACATACACCAAGAGGACTGTTCCAAAGGACAGAGGCCCTTGGCACTGAACAAAATGTGAAGCTTTCTTGTTATGCTTTGCCTCACATCCCTTCTAGAGGCTTAACAGATGACAGGAACACTGCCTCAAGTACCTTTTTGTCACCCAACAGTTAAGCTAACATGTCTCTTATTACTCTTATTCAGAAGTAATGTGGACTTTTTTGGGTGTGTGGAACTGGCAGGAGATGTAGAAAAATATACATTGGAAGTTGATACTTTTCAGGAAGGAAAGCCAATGAAAGGATATGTATTATCACAAGTTATATATACACAGACAACAGATTTTGGGTTTGTTAGCATAAATTTCCATTTTATATTAAGACTAGAATCCTTTCTAGTATTTCTTCAGAGGAAGAGTAGTATCTTGTCAGGTTTATAGTGCGATAAAATAAACACAAGGAAAGAAACAGGTTCACAATATAAAATCTTCAGTAGTAACTCCAGTTTTGTTGGTATATTTTTCTGTACCAAATCCTCTATAGAGTATACAAAAACAGCAGAATAAGTAAGAGCCTTTAAGTACCAGTTCAGGAAGAAAACAGTCTTGTCTGGAGTACATGTCATCTGCTTTAACAGCGTCATTTCAACAGTCTGCGGTATGAACCGAAAAGCCAGAGGAATACAGAATCAAATACCTGGGTCATTGAAACAATCTTTTTTTTGTAGGTAATATTCAGTAACAAACACTTATAAAAACACATTTCCCGTAATTAACATAATTTTTAATATATGGTGCCGTAAGTAGTCTAAAATAGAGGTTCTCAAGAAAATTCTTGAGCAATTTTCACTGGGCTTTTTATGCCACTGAAAAAAATCTGTAGAGGGGCATTAAAGTCACAACCAGCAAATATCCCCGTGGATAAACCTCCTTCAAGCAGCTCTTTTTCTTACAACACAATTACACCATCAGTAATAGCTTGCTGTTCAGGAATACAATTTACTACCAGAGTAAGTGTCTCAGGAAACTGGTGTCATCATGTTTGTGGAGCAGTTCCTGATTGTCTGCTGAGATGACCAAGGTAGCTGGAATGGTTTCACACAGACAGTTGATGGCAATGTTACTCAACTGATCGCTGTACCCATTCCTCCCACTACTGAGCTTTGCTTCTTGTAGCTTGCAGAAACAAGGAATTATTTCCTGTTGCCAAATAATTAGTACTGCTGTACAATCAGATTTTTTTTTCATTTAATTTTTGTTACATATACCAAGGTTCTCAGTTCAAGGACATACAAAGTCTTAATTTATAGAATAATAACTTACGTTTTTATAAGTTACATCATGGCTAAACACTTAAGCCTTATCTACACTGCAAACTTTGGCCGACAATCAGAGAGAAAGGTGTGATCCTCATCAGTACCACACTGCAAATGCCATTATACTGAGAAAAAAAAAACCCCTCCTTTCTGCAGAAACACACTCAGAGTTTTGCTGGTATGAGTTAAAGCTGTGCCAGGACCCAGGAATACCCTGCCAGTATCCCATGCAAGCACAGTTACCCTGGAAGTGGCTCCTAGGGGTGCTATATCTTCAATCTAACTTTTATTTCCTCTTTTTTTTTTCCCCTCCCTTCCTTTCAACTGTTGTGGTTGCACAGCTCCTTTAGTTTTGTTTCATCTTCAAAGCACATTTTCACAAAAGGAAGTATTCAAAATGGTCATTTAAAAAAGTTTATTACATCAGTGAATCAGCAAATAGTATTTATTTCCAACAAAGCCACATTATCTTTTTGTCTTCTTTCATCTAGATTTAGCTGTATTTAATAGTAGCAAAAATGGGACTATAAAATGTAGAATGGAGATGAAATGAAAAAGTTGAGATGTAATCTCAGGACTATTCAAATACAATGTACTTCCAGCTCTTCTACCCAAAATGCAGCCAATTTGTGTAGATTTATGCCTTACATTTTCATATATTTGCTATAGAAAGCAAATATTTTATACCCAAATAAAAACCTCCTACAGGATAGGAATATCTTTATTGGATTGTGGATTCTGGTAAGGAATTTGTAATAATACAGCCTCTCCCTTTACAGACAAGGTGACATCAACTGGAATTATGGAAATGGTAATCAAATGCACTAGATGGGATGAATAATGGAAATACTCAGACTTTCTATCTACTGATATTCCAACCCACCAGATGATTATTCAGTTTAATAATAAATACTCAGTCCAGCCTCAAAATAATGAAGTTTTAAAATCCCACATTAAGTTTGCTTAACAGTGGAAAACTGACGCTGGAGCATCATGTAGTCTTTAGATGCATTTCAATGCCTTAGAAAAAAAGTTTTAAAGGACTTAACAATTTAGGAATCTAACTGTAAGTATACTCCAATAATGGTGTTTGCAAATTTGAAATCCATGAGCTTACTTCAAGAAAGCAGTCAGATATCTGGAAATCTTGTCAGTCCAGAATATGAACAAGACAGTAAGTTTCCTTGGCTTTTAATTTCTTCATTAGTTTAAGATCCAAGGAACTGTGGGTTTTGTTCACTTGGCAGAAAAAAAAAAAGTTACTTTTTAAACCCTGATTTACCAAAAAAATAAAAGCCCAGAGATTTGCAGACATAATAAAATTTATTTAAATTCCATGCATTACGGTAGCTACAAGTGTAGTCATATGAAACTGAAGGACAATAACTTCTTCTGTCCATACAATGTAGCTGTAAGTGAAATGAATGGGAGTTCCACAGTTACAAAGAAACAAACAAAACAAACAAAAAAAAATCCCAAAAAAGGTAAATCTGTTTCAGTTTTGAGTTATCTGTCAATTCAGATACAGTCACTAGACCGTAAACTTTTGGGGGAGAAGATGGGCTCATAAATTTTACAGCTGAGAATATTTAGTTTAAGATATTCTGAAGAAGCTTGGAAGATACCTTTTAATAATTACTACTAATACTCTGGGAAATGAAAAAAATCCCTTAGCCTTCATCCTAATTGTTAGAATCAGGACAGCAATTGCAGACAGTCCATTTTCAAAGTGCAGCTAAATAGGGTTTTATTATGCAGCTCCTTCAAGTTGTACTGAGTAAGCTTTACTTAGAACCAGTTTTGCTTTAATTTCTCAAGAAAAACTTCACTGGTCCTCATAAGCTTACATTGCTTTTTGATATGCAAAAATTTACAGACTGTGCTTGATTCTGACCCTCCCATATTTCAGTATGTGCAAACTCTTAGGGATTTAAATAGTCTTTCTCCCTCTCAGTTCAGACTGATCTTTAAAACAGCAAGGATTATCCAGCCCTCTAAATTAAAGACAGGGTGAACTGAGTAATTTATGTAACTGGCACTTTTTAATTGGCCCAGTTCTCCCACAAAATGTAGCTCTTATAAATACTAATAGGCACTATTGCCACAGATTCTCTTATTTTTGCAAATTTCACTGCTTTACTGGTTGTTAGCATTTTCTGCAGTTAAGAATTTAATAATGCTGAATTTTTATAAAGACACAATATGTAGTTCTAGCCTTCAAAATGGACTTACTGTGTCTAGTAATGATGTTAAGTCAACCTAAATTTGCTGAAGATATTAACAAATGTAAAGCTAATGAAGGTGCCACATTTGCATGAATGTTTTTAATTTTCAGAATGCATTCAGGAAAGGGAAGGGGCAAACCTAATTATTTTAATACAAACTTGGTTGAGCGCCCAATTGCCTCATTTAAAACTGTGTGTGTGGGGAGGCTGAGGTGTTTAGAAAAGTCCAAGTAACCAAATATCTGGGTTACTGGGAAGTTAAAAAGCTAATGCAACTGCGTTACATCCGGATAAAAAACATTATTCAAAAGCAATTCCAATACCGAAAAAGATTTCAAATTGAATAGTTTATTAACATGGTAGTCATCTTTGTAACATGTGCACACACACTCGCACACTCTGAATGATCTGCCTGGAAAAAGAGGTCTTATTATATTTGCTGGGGGAAATTAAACATTAAAAATCCTTTAGATTTTCATAATTATAGGCAATTGTGTCCACATCACTTACAAAGCTATTGCCGAATCTTTCCAAGGAAGCAGAATTTGGGAGAAAAAAAAAATTCTTTTGGGAAAATTCAACAGTGGCATAGCAGAGCTCTCAATATGAGAAAGCTGACATAATGTGGACCTTTGCTGTGAAATTTGTCTTTGCAAAATATGGGGAGAAGTTTATCAATGGGCAGAAAATAAGACGGCGGTGTGAAGTAGGCTTTTGCTGAGTCGATTTTCCTCACAGTATTGTGCGGGGTCATTGAGAAAAATGCTTAGTCCTTCTCTGGAACCAGTTTCAGAACTTTTCCAATTGCAATGGTCTTACCTAAACCAAGGAGACAAACAGCAGAGTTACATTAACTGTGAAAGGAATGTAGAAGTCTCCAAGAACATGAAAACTTTCCCCAGAATACAGGCTCTCAAGTATTAGAAATCATAGAGACTAAATGATGTTGTAAATTATGTTAAAATCCTTAAAATGGTAAGCCTGCTGTTCTGACAGCAAAGAACACAATGTGGATTGTGGAAAGCCTGCTTGAACACTCACCTAAGGAGAGGGCAGGGCAGAATCACTACCAGATCCATATACTGCTTTTCAAGATCATTTATTTTAAATGCATCCCACAAATCCAGGAGTTTTACCAGGGTGTGTATGAGTTAAAGCCCAACATAAAACCCCCCTTGATATTTTCTAACTTTAAATAGTGAAACTCTGGTATTCATATTGTAGATGGACATTCCAGGACACATTAAAAAAGCACTGCTGGTAATTTTTCAAACCCAGTCTTTTGTTTCACAATGCACATTTCTGTACATTATGCAAATAAAACTGGCTGTCTGTTACTAGCAAGGACTCTGCACAATGACAACAATTTGCTTAGATTTACTTTTCCATTGTTACCCAGAGAGTGATTTCCACCAGCCACCAGCATTGTAATACCTCACTGCCATGCATGAGCTCCAGTTTCAAGTAAGTTTTTGCAGCAGTCAGTAACTGCTGCTGAAGCAGCCTTACCCTCATCCCTTAAGGTGAAGCGACCCATCTGAGGGAAATCTTTGAATGTCTCAAGGCAGATCGTTCCTGCTGTCCTTAAACGGGCGATGCAGACTTGATCTTGTTTCACAAAACGGGGCCGTGTCTTACTTTTTTCTCCTGTTTTTTTGTCTACCAAGCAGATTAAGGCCTATGTAAGAAAAATATTAATAGCTGTGAGTGCTAAAATAAGGGTTATTTTTTTCAACAAACAAACAGAATTGGTCTAAGAAAGAATATACTTACAAACAAATATATGAAAAAACTTCTATATATTCAGTCATGACTCACACCACTTTTCAGAAGGCCTATGCTAAAAGTTACAGCCATTTTTGTTTGTGTTAGGGCACTGACCAAGAATTCCATTCAAGGCTGGAGCTTTGTTGTGTTAGTTGCTCTACAAATGTATGACATGACACAACTCTTCATCCCAACAACTGGATTGTTTATATTCACATCACAACTTAAAATGACACTTACTGTTATCTCAACTTCTTCAATACAGGTGTGGATGTGCAGCACTGCATTATAACCTGGGCAGATAATGGATTTGTGCTCAATTATCACTATCTGTAAAACAATTCAAAATAAGTGCATTTTTCCTAATTTCAATCATAGAAGAAGAGAGAATAATCAATGCAGAACTATATTAAAAAGTCTATTGAACAATATACACAAAAAGTTTTGTCAAAGAGCCAAAATTCATAAGCCACTAACTTGTTGATAACATGAAAGGAAAAAACTGAAGAACAGGCCTGATGAGGTCCTGCTTTCACCATTTTAAGTACCTAAAACTTCATTGAGAAGTTACATTCAAAACAAATTGTATTTTAAAAACTCAAATTAATGATGTCAGTGTTAAGTATATAAGTTATTGCCAATTTAGAGATATGGTAGTGAATAAGAAATCTGAATTGAAACTTCAAACTACCGAAATTTTAGATTTGGTGAAACAAAACATTTCCATGGTTTTTACCCCTCTATACAGCAATTAAATGTAGTTGTTCTACCTGGGCATCAAACGTGCGTCCAGAATGACAAAGGTTGTTGAGATCACAGAGAATAAATCCTGGAAGGATCTCTTCCTCTTCAATTCCCTTCAGTCTGATCTTTAGATTTTCACCTGGGGCTACTGAGTCAGTTTCTACATCATCAGAAAGGATTCCAAGGACTTCCACATTGTGCTTAAAGAAAACAAAAACGTAGTTTTGCATTGGGAATATTTCAGTCTGGTACTAAATAATTGTAATATAACAGTATTTCAATAAATAATTCCATTACAGTTTAAATTAATTATATTTGGTTCTGTTAAACTTCAGAACATTTAAAATATTTGAATGATGAGTTACTAATACTTGAAATTTTTAAAATAAGTTTTTTCTTTTTCAAGTTTTTTTTCCTGTTTCCTTTCGGGGGAAAGAAAAAGAAAGGGAAAGGGGGAAGAACTAAACCTTTGAGCAATATTAACCCACAGCAGGTAAAAGGCTTAGTGGGCCAACTGCACAAACACGAAATAAAACCAGTTCAAGTGGGATGATTTGTAGTCCAGCTACTGAGTTTACTAAGGCAGGACAACCCAAGTTCTGCTAACCCAAGGATGCTAAAGAGCTACACACA
This sequence comes from Aleadryas rufinucha, assembly GCA_013397815.1. Lineage (NCBI taxonomy): Eukaryota > Metazoa > Chordata > Aves > Passeriformes > Aleadryas > Aleadryas rufinucha. The sequence goes on from VZTH01018088.1 coordinate 22,818, forward strand.
CCCCCTGAAGCCAGAAACATCACCCATGTAAAACATGAGAGCTTAGTTGTGTTCAACAGAGCAACAGAACATTTTCTGATTTAAAGTAATGAGGATCTTTAAGAACCAAGCTCTTTTTTTATGGTAGCAAATTTTCTTAATTTCTAAACCTTACCATACCTTGTTTGGCATCATCACAAGCTGTTGTCCTTTGCAAATAGAGCCTGACTCCAGCTTCCCAAGGACCACAGTGCCCATGTCCTTCACAGAAAGAAATCATTACATTGCAATTGAAAACATTTTCCTAAAGAGCCCGCTCTATTTATGATTTACCTCTAAGTTTGATTACTTAACTCTCTGAAGTTATCTAGCACTGCTAGACTTAGTATTTCAGAAATTGTTCTCATGAAAGACTCTAGATTTTAGGAGTTTCATATAATGCCCAAATTATTTACTTCCCCCTCCTGCCTCTGTTCTACAGTTGGAAATGTAACATTAGCAAAGAAAAAGATACCCTCTAAAAGTACAGTACACAGTCCATTTACTGCTTTCTGAAAACAGCCTCTTTATACTTTCTATGTTATTATTTTAATTTGTACCTTATATTTATCCACAATTGGCAGCCTGATTGGTCCATCAACTGAACGGTTGAAGTTTGGCAAATTATCCAGGTATGGAATAAATGGTAATCCACTAAAAGAGCAGAAAGCATTTGTTTCAATTTTGTGAGCACCCTTCCATTTAAAAAAATTACTCAAAGTGGATAAACGCAGTCCAACGAAAGGAATAATTTTCATCTTGCCATCATTTAGAACAGTGACCTCTAAGACAGCTAAATCTATTATAACATCCCATCTGTAGTGTCCACTTTACCCCAGCCAACATATTAATGCCCAGGAAATACATGTTTTTAAGTTACATTACAGGCATATCTTACACAAATTAATTATTCCTTGGAGAATCATGACAGATGTGTAGTACATCTTGGAAATACAAAACTGTAAGCTAGGTCCAAATGTGATTTCCTTAAATATTTTTTATAGTACATTGAACAATATTGAAAAACATGACATCCACTGAGAGACACGGCTTGTCCCTAATTATAATACAGCTTCAAGCAAACTGTTCACATCAAACAATTACTCATTCTAGCAACGTCAACTGCACCATCACTGGCAAATTCAAGTGCTCGTAAGGCACTGAACTCACGCAGCCAAAACTCTGCTAATATTTTACTAATGATCGTCTGCAGTTAGCAAATGCTTTTCATTGGCATGTTGCATGTGTTCTTGTTGCTCTGGCTGTATTTCCTCAAGCACTTTGGCACACAACTACAACATATCACGCTCTGCTACTTCCCAGCTTCACTGAAGCATTTACTTTTATTGAAATATAGCAAATATTCAAGTTGCTCAATTTAAGATACATACATATACCAAGGACAGAATTCTGACTGTTCTTTAAGGTTTGCTCCAGTCAGTCCTGAGCAGGGCATGAAATGAATGTCCTTTTTGGGATTGAAGCCAACTTTCTTCAAAAATGGCACCAGTTTCTCTTTACATTCCTCATATCTATTAAAATGACAAGCAGATCAAGGTAAGTTCCATTTATTCCAGCATAACATAATTCTGTACTTTAAAAAACCGACAGACATTTGAGTTTCATCAGTTAAGTTACTGTGTGAGCAGCAAGCAAGCCTAATAAAGCCTGGAGACCTATGTGCATCTTCTCCCCAGTCTTCCAGCACAGCTCAGTATTGTCTGTTCTCCTATTCCCCCTCATTCCTCTGCTCCATAAAGCATCATCAGTGCTCTCCACACACTTCAATGACAGGGCTGGGTGAGCAGCAGCAGATGCTGGAACTGCTTAAAGCAAGAGATCCAGGCCAGCACAGCAGGACAGACCACGCAGACACCTACTGAGGTCGTGCTCCAGGCTGGCACTTTAGTGCTGGCTTGGTCTCCTCCAATCTCCTACACAGTTTCTGAAGGTTTCATGCTATTTATTTCTGTCACACTGCCTCCTCTCAGTCTGGGGTGAATTCAGTAATGTCAGAAGGTTGGGGCAGGACCAAGACAGACCAATTGGGCGTGCCTTAGTCTCTTACTAAAGTAGGCTGACATTCCAAGGTTGCACAGGCCCCCATGGCTTCCCACAAAAACTTCCACAATTCTGGGCACAACACACAGCAGGTTCTCTGACAACTCTGGCAAACTCGACTACTGAAAACACAACCACTTCCTTTTTTAGATTCAGTATAAAGTTTCCAAGTCAACAATTAAACTGTGCTAGAATACATGGATTTGTTAGCTATGTCTGCATGGATCCAAGCAGTTGAAAGTGAATGTTGGAAGTGTAGAACTTCCAGCTTAGTAAAGAGGCACTGTCCTAGGCACAATGCTTCTGGTCTTCCTGCCATTTTATAACACTCTTAGTCCACCAGTCAGCCATTCTTTCAGCAATAATGGGGTACAAAAATTACTTTACTTAGGAATTATTTTATTTCAGTATCTGTCAATGAAGATTAGTTTTTTTAATATTAAACTCACCTTTCATTACTCCAGTTTACAGTTGGGTCATCCATTTTGTTAATAAGAACTATTAAATGCTTTACACCGGCTGTTTTTGCTAGCATGGCATGTTCTCTTGTTTGTCCACCTTTCTCAAATCCAGTTTCAAACTCTCCTTTTCTTGCAGAAATAACCTAATTAAAGATATATATTTTAATAGAAGTTCTACAATTCTTTCAACAGAACCATCAACAATTGATAATAAAGCCTTATTCAAAAAACTTTGGCTAGTCAGACCTAGTAAAAGCTTTCAAAATACACTGGTATATCCTCAATATTACCCATTAGTTTCTGCACTGACATGTAAAAAAATCACATGACACCTATGGACAGCTTTAAGAAGCTATTAAGTTACTCCAAAACCCACTCGTCTCAGTAAACTCAACATTTGAAAATTCCGCCTGCTGTAAGTAACCAGAAGAATAAAGAAGCAAACAAAAAATAAAAATCAGAAGCTTAATTCCACAATATATGCAAAATAAAAGTATCTGATTTGTCCTTACCAGCACAGCAAGATCAGCTTGAGAAGCCCCACCAATCATATTTGGGACAAAGCTCTTGTGTCCAGGAGCATCTAAAATAGTGAAGTGTTTCTTCTCCGTTTCAAAATAGGCACGACCCACTTCTACTGTTTTACCTTTGTCTCGTTCTTCTTGGTTTGTGTCTAAGGCCCATGAAAGGTACCTAGAAAAATCCCAACCAAAATACTCTATTTTTGTATTAATTTTTATTAAATTTATATATAATTTGTTAGTTGTAAGATGCCTTTTTTTTGCTTAATTATTTTAACCACCTCAGCATTGCCAAACTTAAGTATCTCCAAGACCAGCAGTGACTTTAACTGACTGTTTTGTGTATACAGTGAGCTGCAGAGCCCATTGCCAGCTCTCCTTCACACACCTAGAAGGATTCAATTCTAAAAATTCTAAAAACAATTTTCATTTTCTAAGTTCTTCAGACATGATCTAACCTCAAATAATTTAAGCTTTGCCTCAGTCTCAAAAACAAAACAGTTCCTCCTTCTCAGCATAATTAACTAAAAAATTAGTTCTGATTTGCATATACCATTATTGAGAACTATAATTATTAGTTCTCATTTATTTGCACATATTAAACAGAAGTTGGCTACAAAATAGACACCGTCTTTATTCACACTATCTTGGATATTTTTATTATACCGACTTTTGTTCCCTCCTAATTATTTTTCCTACTGGCCACTGACAAGTTAGTTTTCAGTTAGATAAACTGAAATTTAAAAAAAAAAAGTTACTTAGGTCCTTCAGGTTTTTTGAAAATTGGTGAACATAAAGAAGAAAATAAATTCTAAGGATAAAAAAAGTGGTAATAATTCCATTGAACTGGTTTAACATAGCAATATTTTTCACCATTAACAGCAGCTTGTAGACATCCTTAGCTTTTGTTTTGTAGTGACTGGGTGATGTCTGAAAAGATGCTGCTGAGCAGGGATCACGGAGGGAGCATCAGGGATTATTAAACACAAAGATGTCCTTTCCAGCTAAAGAGGTCCCCGAGTCGCAGAAAGCACTAAACACTGGGAATTATGGATATAAAACCACAGTGTTGCCCTGGCAGGAGCTCTTTGTCTCTGACTGAGGGCTGGGTAACCTGCTATATGGCTTTTGGTGTGTACCAGGACATGTGCTCTGAAGTGTTGTGGTCTTCCCCACGGCCTGGCTTTCTGAAAGATTTCAGCCAAGCCAAAGGTCAGGCTTTACTCGGCTAACAAGAGTCAAGTGGGAATTGATGTGTGGTAGCTGGATGGGAAGTCTGTTTGGCTCATAGACTTGTTACAGAAAGATGCATTTCTGACTGAAATATCAATTCTGCACTACAGCATCGAACTTCCCGAATCACAAAGTGAAATCATTCAAATCTCAAGACTCTGAATCTATGAAGTGACCTAGCAAGATCTTTGCTAATGACAGAGGTACATCATACTTTCTCTTGCACATCATGACACATTTTAAAGAATAAAAATAGCATTCATGGAGGTACTTCCTGCAACGTGGTCTCTAAAAGAGAAGGGGGGAAAAGGAAAACTGTTTTTCAAGTGTCCATAGTTTCTGAGGAAGGTCCTGATATATTTATTGCTACAGTGAGCTCCCCATAGTGGGATGATGGTTGCTTGGTGAAAAGAACTGTGTCACCCTTTCTATTCCCCTCTCTCACACATGGTACAGTGAGTTCAGGGCAATTCCCATCCCCTGAGAGCTCCACTGTTGCTCTACCCCTAAGGAAGTCTTCAGCTGCTCCTTTTCCAGAGCCCTTTGAACCCCTCCAGCCAAAAAGGGAAAGTTTTCAAAAGGGAAAGCAATTTTGCAGGAGTTGTTTGAAGGAGAAATCAGGCTGCTACACGTGCTGTATATACACACACTGCCCCCCAAAACCCAACCAACCAAAAGACAACAACAAAACCCAAACCAAACAAGAGGCCTGCAAAAAATCCACCCAGGACAAGAGCGTCGTCTTGCCTGGAGGAAGCCAGAGCTACTGGACAGAGACTACAGCCAATTTCATTGCAGGGAAAGAGCAAAGTGTGCTGCTATCTTCAGTGAGTTCATACCATGTTTCTCTGTTTTTTTCTTTAGCTTCTCTTTCATATTTTTCAAGTGTTCTTTTGTCAACCATTCCCGTCAAATACCTAAGAAGAGGGAAAATAAAAATGCAGTTTTATATAAAGCAGAAGGATATTTCCAAATAGTTAAATACTTACACAATCCCTACACGTTACTATGACTGGGGAATAAAGATATTAATTTTTTTTTAATCTTCGCAAAAAGGATGAAGTTTAACCAATGGTATAAAGCAGTTTAAAACTGCATTTTAAAATAAAAACAGCCACCTTCTAAGAAAGTGAATAATTTTTAAAATTTGATAATTCTTGCTTTCACATAGTTGCTTCCATTAAGTGAAAATCCTATAGCAATAAGATTAATCTACTGGAATTAAGAAATTCCAAAGACAGTAAGTAAGTCAATTGATTGGGATTGTAACATTCTGTTAGAAAAGTATTAACATATGCTGATTAAAGCCACAAAGAAAGTATTACTCATTTTAATTGATTTTTTTTGATTCACAAGAACAGGAAAACTAAAAATTCATGAGTCTCCTTACATTATTTGTCCTCCAATAGTTGACTTGCCAGCATCTAAAAAAAAAAAATAAAGTCAAGTCATCAACAATACAATTCTAGAAAAACCAAACCATTATAAACTAAGTCATCTAATTTATTTCGAAAAAATTTCTTTTTTTAACCATAATCTAAGTTTTTGGAAGCATCTTGCACCTTCCCTTGTTCCCTAATAATTTGTTGTCAATCAAATTACACTAAATTTTGAACATGCTGTTTTCATATTTATAAATTCAGCGTTATCCATAACAAAAACCCCTCACCAAGCAGTGATCCAGCTAAAGCAAGGGTCAAGAGTGTGGGAAGCTCTTGCAAAATCCCATTCCCTGCTTCCTTTATCCCTTGTCCTTAACTAGTGTGGGCTGCTCTTCAATACTGGGATGTACCTCTGCCCACAGCCCCTTTACTTTGGGTGACTCCATTCTGAATTTACCTAAGGACTAAATCACAGGAGTTCTAAGTTGATAAGTAACTATAGAAATGAAAAGACAGAATGTACTGCATAACTTGTGATTCAATAATTCTTCTCTACTTTTGACACCACCCAAGTTTTTCTGAAGCTTGTTGAAACTATTAAATGAGGATATTTTGCTATAAATACTTCTTTTAACCATGAATTATGTTAACCTATTGTTTGTAACCCTATAAATTTTAGTATTTGGAATAATAATCTAATCTAATAGCAAGAACCCTTTTTATTTAAAATAAGCAGAAAAGAAGCACCACTTTCTGATTTTGTTCTTTTGATCATAAACACAGATGTGTCACTTCAGCACTCAATAGGAGCAGGTACTTGAGAAACCATGAACACAGGCACTGTTGTGTCCAAGAGAACACACTCTACCCTTGGCACTCTACCCCAAAAGACCTTTCAATTTTTCATTTTCTAGAGCAGCTTCATTAGAATGAATGCTTCTGTGAGCCTGAAGATGTGGTGAATATGAAGAACAGCATTAATTTCTAATCCTTTGAGTTCTAGGTAATACACAACAGATAGATTCAATTACTTCAGCTTCACTTACAACTTACCTACGTGTCCAATGAATACTACATTTACGTGCTCTTTTTTAGGAGCACCTGGAGGTGCTACAACGGATTTCGGTTTTGGTATTTCCTCCTCCTCTTCCATCATTTCCTGAGCGCTCTCTTCAGAAGGACCCGCATCCCCTGTGGGACCACTTCCTAGCTCTGCTTCACTTGGTTCTTCTTTGTGGTCCCATGACTCTTCCGGGGACATTTCTGTCTCTCCATTTTCCACTAAAAATGAACCAGTTAGATATATGCAAATAGATAAAGAAATTAGAATTACTCCGGGGAAAAGCCCTTGCCCCACAGATGCAATCACAAGGCTTTAACTACCAGGTCTGTTAACATTTTCCTGTAAAAGAAGGGACAACTGCTGCTTGTTTCTGAAATTATTAATACCAGGAACTTTCAAGCTAGCTGTGTGCTGACATAAGAAATCTCGGATTCAGAGGGAGTAAGAAACTTCTCTTTTAACAAGGTAACAATTTTACAAAGAAAAAGCAAATCTGAAGATCCACTCAGACCAGCATAGTGGTCTGAATCCACAGACACACACCACCAGATGTTTAGAAAGCAAAGGAGAGGGATTACAGTTTAAGTGCACTTAAAAACAATGAGAAAGATACAATTTCCATGTTTTGTTCACATTACTGACCACTTCGAAGTTTTTCACTAATCACCATTCCACACATGTTAAAGGGGTTATTTTGTAATATGAAATTATTTTTCAATAAAGCACTGATCATTTTACAGTGCCCAAGTAATCCAATTGCACTTCTCAATGCATACTAGTGTTCAATTACCTCTTTCCTCATCCAGGTATAATGATACAACAAAAAATATTAAGGACTATTTGTAAGTACAAGGCTCTACTATTTTGTTTGCAGTGATCCAGCAAAAGCACTGCAGTAGTACATTATAGTACTATCATAGTGAAAAGGAACAATTCTCATCTTACCAACAGATTCTGAAATTTCCATGTTAACAGCAGCATTTGAACCTAGGAGAAAAAAATGAATCATTAAAGACACATTTTTACCATGATAGTAATCAAGAACAAAGAAAAATTAGTGACTAAATTAATAAAAGGATAGTTCAGTGTTTTGGCACTTGCCAAAGCTTTTCAATATACAGGTTCATTTTGAAAATTCTGCTTCACACTAGTTTTATGATCTTCCATAAGCCACTTTATGAGCCCTTCTCAACTGACTATAAAACTGTAAATAACTACAGATAATCACACTGCCTTACAAGAATAGTATGAGGACAATGAAGATTGGAAAAGGTTCACAGAGATTTTAAAGATGAGATTATCTGCAATATTTTTATCAAAATCATGTGTAATGAAGAAGATCACAAAAACAACTACCTTCACAAGAGGCTGTCTGCTCCTCTGGAGAAGGCTCTACAGGTGCACCTGCAGAGAAAAAAAGGTTTATCTTTTAAAATACAGTGATGTAACCAACTTCCAAACTTTGCCATAAAAGACCATCTCCCAACTTTATTGCAAGAAGCGTATGGAAAGAATGATCACTTCCCTCCCCGCCAAGCAGTACTAAAGAAAGCCTCTAAGCACAAATACTGCTAAAGAACACTGCCTAAATGTGGTGAAAATAATACACCACTTCTAAGAACAGCCCATTTCCCCCCCTGCATGGAAAGATACACTTAAAGCAAGCAATTTTTCTATACATAGTATTTTACCTGCCATCCTTTGGGTTATTTGTAAGTGTTAGTGTCTAACTGGTGTTAAAAAACATCAAAGCAGTTTCATTGTATCCAAAGACACAATGCCTGTGTGGTGTCACCACTGCATGGAAAGGGTCTGCCAGCTCCTGCTTACAGGCATGTCTGCACTGCTCTTGTGCCTCACTTCCACTAAATGTTGAGTAGAAAATAGAAACAAGCTATTAAGAACAAATTCTTAACATCTTCTGTAGTTATTAGGGTCAAGGCATGACAAACTCATTCAGATGTCTGGTATGTTTGCCAGTCCTCTTAAACACCATAGCACAGTCCCATTATTTGGAGGGAGATCTCAACAGTCATGTGCATATATCAAAGCCACAAGTACGGGTTTTTGGATAAATCACTCAACCCTCTCATGCACTAAACCGTGCCACTACGTTTTATGCTGAGGTATAACTAATTATTAAACCTACTAGGAGTGATACATTCCAATTAACACTTACACCACTCAGTGTTTTGGGACATTATTTCACACAATCAAGGGGCCTTCTGTAACTGTCCCTAAAAACCTTAACCTATTTAGTTTTCTCTTGGTGTAAGTTCAACTTCATAATGCTTTGAAACAAGTTCATTATCTTTTTTTTCAACCACATACAAGATTCATACCCTCTGTTTAGCTGTACTCCAGCTCTCCTTCAACTGAATTCTAAACACAGATCTTAGAGCATCACTTGCTCTGTACGCATGATGGGACCTAAAGATGAAACAAATCCCCTCAAAAGAACAAAACCATACAGAGAAGGACCTGATTCTAAGCCTCTTTGCTTTCGCACTGTTTGCGTATTTGCTGTAGACTTCTCTAAAGTGGAGCAGCGCCGGCAGAGCTGGCAGAGGGCCAGAGGACAGGGCTTTGCAGGCAGGGTGAATGTGGGTCACAGCACAACATCCAGTGGCCAGCAGCAAACTGTGGAGAGGGCACAGCAACGCCTGCCAGGAAACCATTCCCTGCACTCCTGTGTTGGATCAAACACGAGCTGCACTCCCAAAAACAAACCAACAAGACTTTAAGAGAATGATTTAATATAGTCAGTAAAAGCATGATAATAGAATACCCTTAGATCCTTTTTAAGAAATGATACATTACTCCCATTTGGCAGCTGGAAAAGACTCAAATCAGCCCATTCATGAGTGTGGTAAGCAGGAGGCAAAAAATCTAGGTATGAACCTAAAGCCTCCATTTTGTAGCACATCAGAAGATTGTTGGCTATTTCACACATACTGTGGTTGGGATGCATAAATATTTTAATTATAAGATCATTTCAACAAGCTTTTGATTTCACTCCAGAAGCTTGTTTATAATGAAAAATATATCAAATGGCAGTATTAATGCACTTGCCTTGAAACAGAAGTTCTGCAAGTGGCTGGAGAATTAGTTAATTTCTTAGAAATACATTGTCAATCAACAGCATTCATATAAACTCAGTTTTTACTTTCTGGCCTGCAATACAGCAGGTATGCAGTCAAAAAATGTTTCTTTACAACTAACAGAGAGGAGGTTGAAAAAAGGTCCCTCTGTAAATTTTGTACAAGTCCAGCACACGAGAGTCAGTAAGACAATTTGTGCACAGATGCTCAAGAGTACTAGTGCTACACAACCTGGGGGCAGCAGATATTCAGCTATAACCAGAGTCATTTATTAAACTCTGGTCACTTTGGTACACAAGTGGCAGACGTGCTTTGGAAGAGACTCTGAATTATATCACACATATACTGTTTCTTCAAAGCAGAAAGAAACATAAACCACTCTCTAAAAATAATTTTTGTTAAGGAACTAAGTAAATAAATAAAGAACCTTAATTTCAAAACTCACATGCTCTAAGTGACAAAAATAAACACTCTCCTCAGTAATTGTTTACTTCTGATAAACAATTTCAGGTTATGTCAGGTTATTTCAGACACTGGTACATTTCAGACAAAGGATCAGATTTACCATTTACTCTGTATGGAAGTGAACAGATTGCCTGAAATGTGCCTTAAGACCATCACCTGAAAAGAAGGATGCAATCCTACTGCTTCCTTAGACCACAGGGCTGGCACATTTTGGTCTGTCACTTCTCATTTGTGAAGATCATTCAGATAGGAATCTTTCATATGAGAGGGATTCAAAACATATTTTGTAGGAAATCTGGTTTTAAAGTCAGGACATGCCTTAAGTGATGCCAATTTTTTAAGTAATGCCTCAAATTATTGCATTTACAGATGATAAGCAACTGTTAGATTTTACACAGCATCCTCCATACTCCATCTCTCCTTCAAGCCCTAAGTCAAGAACTGCTGTTGCAACCTTATCCATGCTATTACATGGAGTGAGTGGTTTATCTTTAGTCCTGCTCAGCATCAGAGCCTTAGGACATTTTTTGGAATATCTTTGTTGTCAATGCCAAAGGCAAAAATGGATACACATGCTGCATTTATCTACTGGTGCCATCAGACAATGACATTATGTAATTCAGAGTCTCATCTGGATAAGGTAATTGTGGGGGATTTTTAAATGTAAAATTCACAGGCAGAATACGCACACTACCAATACAGAGTCCAAAACTGCACAACCTTTAAAACATGGTGATTGATCCCTTTAAAATACAGTTCACATCCTAAAGGAATTCCTAAATAATCCACTATGCCTACTTCATTCACACAGCATTCTACTACAGCTGATGAGTTTGTTGTGTATCACACGAAGTTTTGTACTTGTATGCATTTTTGTTGTACAATAACTAAAGCTGCCCAGGTAGAACAAATTTGAAGTTATCATCCAACCTCTGAAAATATTGTTTTAAAAGAGAATAAGTCAGGAACTTTGCAGCATTAACATATTAGAATGCTTCTAGATAAACAATAGAAAATTGCTTCTAAATTAAATTTATATTAGAATGTAGCAAGTTTTTCATATATAGAACAGGTACAGCTGGCAAAGTAGGAATCAGTATTAGAACTGTGGTTAAAATACAGTATTAAAGTCAAACTCAACCTCTAAGCCATAGTGACAACCTCCATCTTTACACAAACTTCAATGTTTACCAGATGCACAGAAAAAGCTGATAAACGTCTCCACACAAGCAAGAACTGCTCAGTGGTTAACTGGTAATTCCTCAGCAGCAGTTACCTGAGCCACAATGCAAATGCCTTCACAGAATTGATGAGAGGCAAAAATTTGGTGCAATACACAGCAGCACTCACAGCTCCCAGCCTGCTCTGCTGCTGGAGTGATAAGAACCCAGACAGGACTGGAACCTGACAACTGGGGTAGACTACAGGGTTAATGAAACTCTACACCACAGAGCAGAGAGATTAAAAACAAAAAAAAAAAAAAGGAAAAAAAGAAAAAAAGGCAAATTCAGCCTGAAATAAACATCTTATCTGCAAAACTTAGATGAGCTGTATAGTCAATTTGGTATTGCTTCTCTAATACAGGCATCAAGTTCCTTCACAGGAATTCCTGACAGGCTGAAGAGTGAAAAAACACATGACACCTACCTTAGGATTCCCATCACCTTTTTGTAGGTGTGATTCCAATACCTGAGTTCAGCACATATTTACACAACAGTCATACAGTCTCAATGGTTTTCATGCATTACATAACAGATGCTTGCCCCCCTTTTTTAAAAATGAAAGCATAAAGGGAATTACATCAGAGTAAAAAACCAAAAGTCTGCATCAAACACACACAGCATGAGAAGCAGAATTAAAAAAACCCCCAAGAGATTCTTAGTTAACAAAAACACACAAAAATTACTTCAAGCACAAGTGCTACAGCTAAACAAAGTGTTTTATATTCAATACTTAATAATATACAGAAAGAAAAGGTTTTCAGGAGTTCACTGTAAGGCAGTTGTTTTGAAAGTTAAACCCAAAATTATGTTCTTTTCCTCTCTGCCCTGCTTCATATCCTATGCCCCAGCTCCACCAGTGGACACACCAGTTTTTAAAATGCACCAATGCAAGAGCAGCTTTAATAGTTTAACATGATTCTGTAAAATTCACCAAAAAAATTAGCACTTGTTTCATATTCATAGGATTTTATTACATGTTAGCCTAGTAAAAGACCCACCTTTTTCCTTCCCCACCAAGGACACACCTTAAGTTTATCTTATCTAAACTTGACATGCTTCTTAACAACTAAGTTTGAGAAAGCTTATGGGGATTTCCAGGGACTATATTGAAACCCCCTTTTGCTTAAGGCCAAGTATTCGTGCTCACTTGATAACTTGATTTTTAAGACAGTCAAGAAATCAAGCTCAGTATTTTAACAGTTCAGGATTCCATGCTGACAAAGATCCCTCATAAACCAGTATTTTTAGTATAACCCCTACTTTTAGTATTGCATCACCTGTCCTAAACTAACTTTTGTACTGAAATTCAATCACTGTCATTTTCCTCTAGACCTCTTCAAAACATAGTCATTAATTTAATGGATTAAATTATGACTGCTTTATTCCTTCACAATAAAAAACCACAAAATAAACCCATCTTTCTATCTTAGCTTCATACAATCAGCTGCTTCTTTTGCTTGCATGTCTCTCATTACAAAACAGGAGAAAAATCCCAAAATTCCTTAAGTGGAACTGTAAAACCAGATTCTAAATAGAATCCAAGAATTATCCCAATTTCTTTTTGTGTTCATTCTGATAGACCAATCAAGTTTTAAGACAACATCATGCTTTCAAACACATTCAAGCAGTAGCCCAAAGCAGAATGCCAAACACATGGTCAGCAGACTGCCTGTAGCCTCCAGGACAGTTCATGCAGTCCACAGCCAACTCCCAGTGGTCTGTGTGTTTTTTACTGGAGTCATGCAAGGCCACAGGGGTGATGAATTATTCTAACAGGAGCAACACAATCCTGGCCACCTTCCTGGGGACACTTTAGATGTAGACAAAGGACATCTGTGTAACTCATTGGCACCTTGAGTGCATCACACAGGTATTTTATATCTGATTACCTGTCAGTGCCAAGACATCCAGCCTTTCTCTGCACTGACTGTTTTAAAAGTGGTTGTGCAGCTCATCTGTCTAGAGAAGCTGATACAGAAGACTGGTCTAGATAGTCAAGTGACAACTCAAATCAGGATTTTCAGATAAGAAGAATTTATCCCATATACTGGCACTCACAATACAACCCTGATTTGCTGCCATGTGAGCAGTTCCAGTTTGCAGTTCTGAAGGATTAACAGTAGCACTACCAACACTTGTGAGGAAATCATCACCTCATGGCTGTTCCAAGGCTGACACGGACGAACCGTGTAACCCTCTAACACAACAGCTTCTTGAATGGTGGGCTACTAGTTTTAGACAAGCCTTTCTCAGCAAGTTCACATACAAAGTGAAGTCTCTTCAGGACTGAGATGCTGAAGAGTCTTACAGTGTAAAATGAGATAACAGGCTTTGGGGAACCCAGTGGTACAGATAACTCATCATCCTGCTCTGGAAACTCCAGGTTTCAGAACAGAAGTAGAAGATACTGAAACTCCAGCTATTGTGTCTGACTGACATATGGATGTCCCAGCTGCTTCAAGGTCAGAAAAAATGAGGGCAGGGAAAAGCAGGAAGAAGAAAAATGCTCTATCCATCTATTCACAGTGCTTGAAGGCTGAAGATGTCCAGCTGCTTGAACGCAACTGTTTCAGAAGTCACTACTGCAGGCAAGTGAGGATATTTAGGGAGTGAAGCAAACAGGGGCACTGAATCTTAAGCCAGATGTTTGCTTGGCTCAGGACTGTAGGTGCAAGTTGTTTAACCTGTAGTCATTAACAAAGACATTCAGAAATTTACTTGAAGTGGTCAAGAGAACTACTAAATGAAACAGTAGCCCTAATACCACCGAAAGGATAAATGCTCTTTCCTTACACCAGCTGCTGTGTGTCACACTTTCTGTTCTTGTTACTTTTGTACTAATGATGCTTTTTCTCTTGCTACTACCACTGCATACTTCAAATCAGCGAACAATTTAGGTTGGAAGGGATCCCAGGAGTTAGCTAGTTTAGTCTCCTGCTCCAAGCAGTTGACAGTGAATATTTAAAAATTATTTCTGAAAAGAAAAACTAACATAAAATATAGTAAAGACCATACAAGGAAGCTGTGATCAATTTTACCAAGAATCCTGTGAGTATTCAAGAACTATGACAAAAACTGAACCACAAAAATTCAGATTGACACTGCATTTTCAGAAACGTTTCTATTCTTTCATACCCAATTAAAAAAAAATAGAAATCTTATTAATTGGGTTGGTGTTAACTATTCCTTCTGAACCATGCCTTGGTACAGAAACAAAGAAAAAGCCACCCAAATGTAATTATCTCTTAAATACAACCACAAAATTAATAAAACAAAGTACAAAAAGAAGTCATAGATGCTAAAGAAGAGTGAAGTTACAAGGCACAGTTGTGACTACGAATGTTTAGAGGCCCTAACACAATCTGCTGTCATTTCATGAAGTATCACACCTGGCCTCAATTTAATTGAGTTTTCTAGTCCAGCAACTGCCAGGAAATCTCCCTAGAAGTACAACCTGTCTGGGACACCCTCCCATTTCACCTGTCAGACAGAAAACCAGAAAGTCTTCAATTCACATTTCCAATACAATCAAACAAAGAGAGATTTTACACAAATGAGTTTGACTTGGACACAGTTTGATAAAAGCAAGTCCCCATAGCTACAACATTTGGAACATACTGGTTTTAGTATACTCCTTAGGTTCAAAAATGAAAATAATATGCTTTTCCCATATAATCAAACAATTTAATTCCAAATTAATTCTGAAACTATCTGTGAGCAAAAATTATATTGGTGGTAAACATCAATCAGCTTTCTTCCTAATATCCAATTTCCAATCAAAAGAAAGCATGTGTAAATCAGAAGTTTTAAAGTAGGCTATTAGGAATGCAGGTCTCAGGAGTTTCCCAGTTTTAGAAAGTTAACATCTTATACCATAAATGGTTTCTGAGAGTGCTCCTTCTGTGCT
The DNA here is from genome assembly GCA_013397815.1 of Aleadryas rufinucha. Taxonomy (NCBI): domain Eukaryota; kingdom Metazoa; phylum Chordata; class Aves; order Passeriformes; genus Aleadryas; species Aleadryas rufinucha. Next base: position 38,253 of record VZTH01018088.1, read on the forward strand.
CTAAACATAAGTGACAGGAATTTTATTCAAATTACTAGAAACATTAAGTTAGTGTGCACAAAAGGAAACACTATTACACACTACAGACACAACTGAATCAGTCCTGTGGAATTTTTATATGCTGTGCTGCTACTACACATTTATGCTGATCTATAATGTCCTCTGAATTACTAAGGAATTATGACTTCAACAAAAACTTCACCAAGAGAAAGTTCCAAGAAGAAAAGCATTACTAGAACTTAACTTCAGGCCAGTGAAACTCCTTAAGTGACATCCAACTTTTTCGATTTCTCAAGGTTTACATTAATCAAGGTTAATTTAGGTTCTTCCAACTACAAACCATGTAATGAAGAATGAGTGTCACAGAGCACCTAATTCCCTATGGGAACAAAAGCAAACTGGGTTGCTGAAAAGTAACCTATTCAGCACCACTGCCTAATCACATGTTGTTCTGACTTATTTCCAGAGCAAGCTCCACCTAGTTCTTCCAGCCAGGAAAGTAGTTGTCACCTTATACAAACATCTGCAAGGAGAAGACTGTCAATTACCTTCTGTAACCGAGTACATCAGACCTGGATGACAAGTACAGTATTCCAGTTAGGAAAAAATTTAACTCTTTTTAACTGCAGATTTTTGTCTGCCTAATCTTAGGGATATTGAAGCTACTTAGAGAAACTCAAAATCCTAAACCTTAAAGAAGATATAGCAATCAAGGTGAATTCAAACCAGGTAGATAATAGCACTGTGTAGGAAATGTACTCAGCAACTAAGAGGCAAAGCAAGCTATCCGGATCACTCCAGATGACCAGACAGCTTTCGGTAAAGTCATTCCTAATTTCTGGAAAGAAAAAGCTCATCACAGGCCTCAGAAGTAGCAAAAGAGTGAAGAGTGAAGAAATGAGAGTGAAGAAATAAATATAATGAGGAGATGTAGTTTAAACTCCTACAAAAAGAATTAACTACAGGAAGCCTTATATGAAATCTTAGAATAGCAGCCAAGAGAAAAAAAAAATCAAAATTATTCTAATAATATTCAAAACACCAAGAAAGCTTTCATTCATTGTATTGATCACATAGTTAAAAAACCCCAAACTTTCGATTCAGATTGCAATATCTGAAAAATACAGGAGTGGATTTTGAAGATTAGTCAAAGGTGCACCACGTGTTCACCATAGCCCCAAGCTACCCAGCCTACCTCTACACCTGTGAACTTTAACATATACATTTATTCTAAATGGAATTCAAGAGTCTGTCCATGGCTTCTCTGAAGTTTATTCTAAGGCACTTAGACACTGCTTGCCTGCACAGTACATGAGCTACAATTTCTGCTAAAAATCAGGGGTGCTGAACAGCTGCAGAGAACATATAATCTAACATAAGGAACAGGTTAATATTTTGTTACAAAAATATTAAAGCTTCATATATAAAAGTCATAGATTTTAGTTGTTAACAACTATTAACTTTAGATACTAGGAAGAGCAAGTAATATATTAAGGCAAAGTACAATAAATAATAAGCCACAGCCAACAGGAAATCATGCCAAATATAATGTAACAAGTAGTGTCTTTAGTGAAATTAAATTACTAAATAAATACCTGAAACACTAGTTTGTTTCATATTATACCAATAGGGATACAGAAAATTATCGGAAAAATTAGGAAGATCTCAAATTCCTCAGCTGCAGGAGTGACATTAAAACACTACCACAAAGTTAACCAGCATGTCTGATGTTTGGAAGAACCTTCAGTTTGGAGCTGGAAATGAAAAAGTATCTCTCCTTTAATTTCCCATATGCAAAGTAAATCTAGTATAAACATTGGTTGCGTACACAAAGATCCTTTGAAATTAAAAGCAGGGTAAATTTCAAGTTATTCCATCAGCTGAGGCCAGCTGGACATAACTCCCTTCCCTACTAATCCTTTACCGGCATTATGTTAGAGAAAAAAAATAAATTACTTGATATAATCTTCAAAAAGACATTTAAGATACATCTGAGCCACTGGTGGCTGAAGCAGTGCTTTTCCCCCCAGCAACACTAAATTTATTACCTCTAAAATCTTCGTCAGCTCCTATAGTGTCATGTGTTATATATTACATATATTACATACACTATTTTATATATTATAGGAAGAGCAGAGCTATGTGGTTTTTTCTCACCATGGGTGACCCTTTGCGAGCAAACGTCCCAGCGAAACGCACACGGGATCCACACCGAGCCAGAGCACCCCAGTTACCGCTGCTCCCCGGGCACAGCACCCGCCCCCAGCGCGGCCCCGCAGCCCGGCCGCAGAGCCCCCGCACCCCGCGGCCTCACCCCCGCCGGGGCCCACACGAGCTCGGGGACTGCCTCAGGCACCGACAGCGGCTCCCCTGCGGTGTCCCTCGGCCCCCGACGCCCCTTCCCCAGCCCCT
>VZTH01018088.1:40967-56530 GCA_013397815.1 Aleadryas rufinucha
CCCGCGCTCGCCGTGCGTCCGTGCCGGCCCCGCCCCTTTTCCAGGGGGATGCGGAGCCGGAGCTGGCGCGAACGCGTGAGGCGGGCCGGGCCCCACCCGGGGCAGCGCCCGGCGGGGCAGAGCCGCACCGAGCCCGGCCTGCACCGAGCCCGGCCTGCACGGCACAGGGGCACGGGGACAGCGCAGTGGCGGCACCCGCGCTGCCTCAGCAGAGCTCCCACGGAAGCTGTGCGAGCACACGCCCTCCCACGGGATGCAAGAGGGAACGCTGCCGTACCTGTTCAGCCAAAAGTGGACAGGATGCATGGAAAATTCCAGTTTTGGTAATTCTACAGGACCGTTTGACTTGGTTATTACCATTTAAAAAACCCCATTCAGTTAAGCCAGAGTCAGTAGGACCTTCCAAATACTGAGGCCCTCTACTTGTATGACTCTTAGAAGTTTTTAAAACAAAACCTCAACAAACAAACCCAAAAAAACATTGCTTGAAATTACGTATATTTGGAGGAAACAGCGAGGAACAGAGGGGAAACCAGTACGTTTTGGTTACTGGGCTTGGACGAGGCTGTGGCAGCATTTTGTGTAGTAAGGTACAGTGTGTTTATAACTACACAAAGCAAATACTTGGGAGTTTCTTGGAGTGCTGACATGCGAGGAGAGAGTCATCTACAGCATTATTCATATTAGAACACTGTCGGACAGCTTACAGAGTTGTTTTGAAAGCAGGTGGGCTTAGAACTAGAAATGAAAGATTTCCGTTTGGTACAGAATCCAGTGCAGTTTTGGCTGGAGAACAAAAGCTCTCCTGAAGGGGAGTTTGTGTAACGTAATCCTGACACAAGAACCAGGGGGTTTCTGGCTGCACACCAGCAGCAACATATGGGCCTTTGACAAGCAAAAACTTCTACATGTGTTAATGGAAATACGGGCTTCCAACTGATCATATTCAGGGAAAACACTGCTGTGCAGGGTAGCACCTATAAAAGCAAAAAAAAAAAAAAATCCCCACTAACACCACAGAAAGTTCATTTTGGAAGAAAAAGTATCACTTACAATGAGACTAAAAGCCTCTGCTAAGTGGAAGCCTTTCCTTCAAGTACCACCAAGAGCTTACCTTCACCAGAGCCTAAAGAATGAGGTTTATAGACCTTGTGAAAGCTCCTCTCTGGTTATTCTCTGCCACAGAGTTACTTTCCAGATTTCAGACACTGTCAGTCTCTATTTTTCAAACTGAGTATAATTAAGGAAGAGTCTCACCTGTGCTACTGTTGTAATATTTGGAATTCTGTCAAACTACAAGTAAGTCTCAGCTGTGCGTGGCAATCATGTTTCTGGTTAACAAAAAGGAAAGTAGTATGCAGTGCATTGTTTGGGTTTGTTTTCTTTTAGTTCTAACCTTTGCTTGTTAAGTGACATTTATTAACCAGGAGGTGTCTGATACATTTCATGCAGTATGGAAACAAGGTAACACCATTTCGAACAATGGAGCTCGTGGGTTACTAGTGTTGAATAATAGATAAAACTCCAGTGGAAAGCTGCGTGCATTCTGCTGACAGAGGGACTTGTTACTGAACACTTTTTACTGTCACTATGAGCGTTTAACAGCTGAGGTTTATAATGACTGCAACGCTGCACTGCAAGCTTGTGTTTTGTTTGAGCCCTGACACAGCCACAGGTCAGGAAAGCCTTAACTGGAGGCAGGTGCTGCATCTCCAGAGCAATTAGGACTTACCTTAAGATGACCAGCACATCATAGAACACAGAGACAGCAATTCTTACACACATTTTGGCATTCCTTAAAAAAACTTCTTGAAGGTTTTTGAAATGGAGCTCCTTTCTGATGGCTCCTGAAGCACCGAGTTGTGATAATTTTTTGTGTGTGTGTCTGTGGGGAGTAGGGCCAAATATGCATTTGATCAGAGGTGCAGAAGTGCATATGCCACTGATTTCAGGGGAAAAGAATTAGTTGTTTTTCACAACCTTTCTTCCTTCCTTGACAGGTACTTATTCCCTAGGTACTTGCTAGGATATAAACAATTAGTCCACAGAATTTCAGAAGATGCCAGATGTCCTTCAGAGTGTACAAACCTGTTTTGCAGGCTGTCACACATAGGAATTGTGTAAACTCAAACACTAAATTTTTAACAGGGCTAGTAGTTTGTTTTTCCACTTAGGAACAGCTGGTACTCAAAACAAAACCTAAGTGGAACTATGATAATTTTACTGGCAGGATATCTGCTGGAATGTAAATGGTCCTGTTTGCTTGAGTTTTTAAAGCGTTATAAAAGCTTTTCTTGTTTAAATCTCTTCTGCATCAAAATGTTTAGAATAAATATACCAGCTCTTCATTTAATAAATAATAAAATGCTTTTCTCATTGAGAACCACCCATATAAATCCATCCTCACGTCATGACTGACTTAAGTGATCAAAACTGCTTAGAAAATAGGAGTCTGGCCCAGCTTAGAGTTAACATGTGAGGACTGGGGTGCAGAGAAATTGTCCACCCCACAGCTGCAGTTCTACCATCCTTGAGCTGCCTCTGAGCTGTGTTAGACCCTATGCTGAGTCTGTCCAACTCATTAAATTTAGTGACAGGACAATCCACTTTCTTTTTCCTCCTAGGCTACTCAGATGAATCAAATAAGAGGCATTTGACAAATGCCAGGGCTGGTGTAAAGTAAGAATGGGGAACAGGACTTATTTTTTGGTGAGAGCAAGTTATTCACACCATAAACTATCCCAAGGCAGCTTCAGCACTAATTTGCAGCCTGTGGTGAGTCAGTCCTGTAGCAGTGAAATGGAGGGCCCCATTCATATGGTATTAGGAATAGTGGTCTGTACTTTGGTAGGAACTTCCACCCAAGCTCCCACAAGCACTTTACAGGTACACCTATGAAATACCAATGCTTTAGCCGTGGGAACTGAAGCAGAAGAGAAAGATGTATTTCACTAGAAGGCTCCAAACAGTTTAACAGCTTCAAGCAGTTACTTGCTCACCACCAACAGGTAAGTTTATTAAATTCCATAAACTAGCAACAGCCTTAAAATGGAAGAAGAGTTATTTTGGGGTGCTGGGTTATGATCGAATTGACTCAGTTTGCCTTGACATCAGGTAACTTCCTGAGCTAGTGCAACATGGGAAAGAAACTTATTTTGGCTGAGACTGGGAGGAGCAGGAAAGGAATACAACTTCCCTTTCAAGTTGTAGCAAGCTGGGATTTGAGTGACGCGCTGTGAGCCATGCCCTGAAATTTAAAGGTGTTCAAATATGTACAGTAGTTATGCACCTAAATGAGTAGCCTGATAGTTAGAATTGCTTTGAAGTCAGAAAGAGCCTTTAAAAACAAAGCCAAAGGAACAAGTTATTTGCTTAGGAGAAAGGAAAGACAAGTGGTAAATTATTAGAAGTTTGACTAGGTGCCAGGAGTTTATAAATTAATATTCTTAAACTCTGGCAAATTCAATTTCCAGGTAGTCTGTGGAGATGTAGCTGAGAACTAGAGAACAGAAAACACAACTATGTTTCAGCATGATGGCTTCATTAAGAACCAAGTCTGTCCTAAGCTTAACTGGTGCTCCTGGGAAGTGTAAGTGAATAAAGAGGCTTTTATATTTACACAAGACCATGTCTAATCCAAGCTAAGATATCTTGCCCTAGAAACATCTTTCTACCGATTTGTTCCAACACTGCTATTTAACAAATGCTCTTTCTGGCCTGTTCTCTCCCTGTGCTGGACACTGGCAGAACTGCAGGCCATGAATTCTCTCACAGAAATGTATTTGAAGCCATTTCATTGGAAGAGTTTCAAATAAAAGTCTTCTTTGGTTTTCCAAATGTAGCACCAGAGCATAAGCTCCATTTCACAGTCCAGTTGTAGAATTACTCCAAGTCTGCAAAGGAATTTAGAACTTGCCTCACACGCATTTCATTGTGGGTTGGCAATGAGTACTTTGGAGCTGGATTCTTCTTTTTGAGGGCTCCAATCTAGAGTTAAAGCCTTTCTTAATCACTCCTTTTGGAGCAATTAAACACATACTGCTTCAAAAGGGGCATAAAATTAATTGGTTTTGCATTAGATAGCAAAAGAAGTACATGGATTGCTACACCAAAATGCCAGTTTATAATTCTCTGTGTCCATCTTCNTAAATTATTAGAAGTTTGACTAGGTGCCAGGAGTTTATAAATTAATATTCTTAAACTCTGGCAAATTCAATTTCCAGGTAGTCTGTGGAGATGTAGCTGAGAACTAGAGAACAGAAAACACAACTATGTTTCAGCATGATGGCTTCATTAAGAACCAAGTCTGTCCTAAGCTTAACTGGTGCTCCTGGGAAGTGTAAGTGAATAAAGAGGCTTTTATATTTACACAAGACCATGTCTAATCCAAGCTAAGATATCTTGCCCTAGAAACATCTTTCTACCGATTTGTTCCAACACTGCTATTTAACAAATGCTCTTTCTGGCCTGTTCTCTCCCTGTGCTGGACACTGGCAGAACTGCAGGCCATGAATTCTCTCACAGAAATGTATTTGAAGCCATTTCATTGGAAGAGTTTCAAATAAAAGTCTTCTTTGGTTTTCCAAATGTAGCACCAGAGCATAAGCTCCATTTCACAGTCCAGTTGTAGAATTACTCCAAGTCTGCAAAGGAATTTAGAACTTGCCTCACACGCATTTCATTGTGGGTTGGCAATGAGTACTTTGGAGCTGGATTCTTCTTTTTGAGGGCTCCAATCTAGAGTTAAAGCCTTTCTTAATCACTCCTTTTGGAGCAATTAAACACATACTGCTTCAAAAGGGGCATAAAATTAATTGGTTTTGCATTAGATAGCAAAAGAAGTACATGGATTGCTACACCAAAATGCCAGTTTATAATTCTCTGTGTCCATCTTCTCAGCTCTCAAATACTTAACATGCTCAGCTCGTTATTTTTGAAAATAGTCATGTATGTCTCTCACTTCTGTGTGTGTACACAACCTTTATTCCCCTTGATTGTGTATCTCTAAAAATAAAGACTGAAAGGTCTTTTTTGCAAGTGCCATCCCTTTTTTCAGGTGCCTCTAATTGGAGGCTCAGAGTTCTCAGCTGTGTGATCTATTGCGTAGTTACCCTGTATTTTTCAGATCTCAGAGATCTGTAAGTTGGGTTCTCGTTGGATCTTTGTTCACGGTGCCTCTCTTTGAACGCACAGGCAGTGCAGTTCCTCCTTAGACAGAATTTCTGTGGTTTTGATACCACGAGACTCCAGACTGAAAAACAGGAGGGGGAGAGTAGTTTAGGTAAGTAGTTTTCCTGTCAAAACTGTTATGTGTGTGGGTTTCTTGCTATCGAAGCTCAAAATAAACAAAGATGGGGATTTAGGTGTGCACATTGCGAAGAACCTATGCATAGTTTATAAACCTTATGACAGTTAAAAATGGTGTAAATAGCAGAGGGATTGCTTAATGTGGAAGGAATGTGCTGAGCAAAGAACGCGCATCCGAGGAAGGGAAGAATGAGGTCACCTTAATGATGCACACAGTGACTGAGTTAGGACTAGGAAGGTTAGAGACAGGAGGGAATCTGCTTTGAAGAAAGGCAGAGACTGTGTGGTTTCAGAGATCTGAAAGCCAGGTGTAGGATTAGTGGGAGGAGGCATCATGTCAATCAAACTACTGAAGCAGCTGAAAATAAATCTTATTAAGTACAGTCCAGACCTCTGTTTATCTGTTCTTATGCTTTATTCTAGATTAGCAATATTTTGATTAGAAAATGAACCTTTTTTCTTCCTTAGAAGCAGCATGGCCAGCAGGACCAGGGCAGTGACTGCCACTGCTGAGGCCACACCTCGAGTTCTGTGTCCAGTTCTGGGCCCCTCATGACCAGAAGGACACTGAGGTGCTGGATCATGTCCAGAGAAAGGCAATGGAGCTGGGGAAGGGGCTGGAGCACGAGTCTGATGAGGAGTGGCTGAGTATTAACACACTGTTTATTCACACCCTTTCTTATTGCAGTGACTCCCTGACATGGAGAAGCTCTGAGCTGACATGTCCACTGCTGGATACCATAATAACTCTAGGCCAGATCTCCTGCCTTATAAATATGGTAAGAGTTTTATAACACTTAGGTTTTCTATGGAAAGTTTTACATGCTGAATGCCTGTCTCAGGGGAGGGGGGAATAGAGAACTGGTTCCATGTGGGATTTTCATGTGCTTTCTTTTCACCTTCTTAATTCTCTGGAATTCCAGTTGAGGGAGCATGTTGTCCATTAGACATGTTGTCCCTTAAGATCTTAGTTTCAGTAATGACTAAAGCAGAATGGCATTATTGTTATGAAGAAAGAATAACAGTGTCATGGGATTTTTAAAGCTGTTCTTCTATGGCTAGTTAACATGTTAACATTGTTGCAGAAAATAATTACTTCATTATGGAATTGTGAGAATGAAATAGTGAGCTTGTTTCTAAATAGGCTTAATTACTCTAGAAGTATTCTGTGCCAGTATTCTTATTCCAGAGACAGCAATTTGCATGGGGAATTATTCTGGAGTAGTGGTGGCTAAATCAATTACAGTTTCCCTCCTGTCTTGAGAGAGAGCACACATTGGCACTGTGATGCTGTACATGAGAATTTGAAAAAAGTGAATGTGTGTTACTCAAACCTCTGAATAGCTAGAGAATTTGGCTAAAATTACCAGAAGAAAAATTGTTGTTAGAATTTAGTATATGCCAAATACTTCATTCATAGTTGTTCATGCACATTTTTTTTTGTTGTAACTCCATTACTCCTGTTGGCATTACACCACTGATGATTTTTGGTTTGTTTTGTCCACCTGCAAAGCTACTAAAATGTAGGAGATTATTTTTCCAACACAAAAGGTAAGTGCTTACATTAAGAAATTTAGAAATAAATTATGTTTACATTCTGTAAAAACTATTGTACCAACACAAAACTGTCACTGGCATTCTAACAACATTGGCTTAATCCAAACTTGCTTGCACAATTACTGTTTTATGCACTGTCCTTAGTAGTTACATAACTATTTTGGCACATGTGGAATGTCGGAAAAATGAAAAGGTATCTTCTTTCCCCCAAGGGTTTGTATTGTGTTAGCACTGCTTTCCTGGGCTATGCACTTCCTCTGTTCCATAAGCTGGTTCCTAGCTAAGTCAGCTTTGAACACAGTAGGGGATACAGAAACTCGCTCTCATTTAATTGACTGTGTTTATACTATTGTTATTTTAATCACTATTTTAAAGGAACATTTTTCTCTTCTGTTGTTTTGCTCTTTAATCCATTTTGGAAATACTCGATGTAGCACCAGCGACATCACTCTTTTCAAAGCTATGGTCTAATTAAAATGTGCTGAACCAAACAGGCAAAATCCACATTGTTCTTGTTTTTGCTCTCTCTGCAAATGACATTAAACAATATTTTGTCTAAGAGCAGCATTGTTCTGTGCAGCTTGTAAAAGTTAATGAACATGAAGAACTCTTTAATAGCTCCATTCATTTATTTACTAGCAGTGTGTACCCCATTCCTAGAGCAGCTTATCTCCTCCCAGCCATACAGTTAAAGCATGCACTTCACAAAACATGGATTTCTGAAAAGAACTGTTTGGGAAAATTTTAACACTTTTTTAGGAGATGACTTGTCTGTAAGACTGCTGTTCCTTAAAGTGCAATAACTTCTGAGAAGAGTGGGGTTTTTTTGGTATGTACATTGATCTCACAGATTTTTAGGATTGTTGAGGTGAGGTGATGTATAAAAGACTTTTTAGGGGGGATTTATTCTGTAAATAACTTTAGAGAATTGGAGAGGACTCAGACCAAGCCTGTACTATAAGATTTGACAGTGTAGGTCAGTTGCCTTAGTGAGTGGGGAAAAAAAGAGCTGTGCCAGCACAAAACCATCAATGTAGAAGCAACTATACAACCAGAAGAATTCCTTTGTCAGCCTAGCTAATGTTGTTTGTGAAGGGAATGTTATAGTCCTAGCAGAAAACCCTCTTTCTCTTGATAAGTGCTATGTAATTATGCCAGCAGAATTTCTGAAGCACAGTCAGGCAAAAAAGCTGGCACGAACATGATCAGAGAAACCTCGAAGCAGTGCCAGAACAAAACTTTGTTGCTGAAGTTGTGTGGTGAATAGACCTCAAGTTATTGTTCTGTGACAGATGAATTTCAGTCTTTATGTTTAATCATTGACATGATGATATTACTTACTTTGATTTTCCATTCAGAGTTTTCATTTTATTATTTTGGCTTAGACACCACAACAACTTTTTTCAAATTAAATAGTGAAAGATAAAATTTTTCTTACCTTTTCCAGGTGACTGATTTCTGTCACATAATATCAATTTAACATGTTAGAAATAAGAATTGACGAGGATTTCTGGAAGTCTTTGGTTTCTCCAGATGTTTAAGGAAACCAACAGTCAAATTTGGGTTCATGGCAGGAAATGCTCTGGCTGGATGTTCAGTGCTTGGTGTGCCCATATTCTGCCAGAGCAGCATGGAACTGGAGGTGTTCTGCTCACATGGGAGAAGGCTGCAAGTTTAAAACGTGTGTGGATGTTTGTGTACAACTCCACAGGACCACCTCCTGGTCTGTGCTGGGTTGTACTCCCTTCACCTGTACTCCCTTCACCAGTAAAAATTATTTGATTTCTTGAAATCCCGTTCAGCAATTTGATACCCTACTAGAACTGACAGTGTGCTAAAACCATTCTTCTAAACAACAAACAGATGTTTTACTGCTTCCCAATGTAGATTTGAAGTTCAGAGAGTTGTCAGTGGTTGAGAATCACATCAGGAGAGCAAAGAAACATAGTTCATACTGCTCTTTATAAATTGTCCCCAGGTGTCACTCCTGAGTCAGACAGAAACATTTTAGAAACAAATCTGAGACTGGTTTTCCTTTTCTTTTTTTCCTTCCTGTTGTTTCTGCTGTTGATATTCTCTTCTTGCATTTCTTTCCCATTGTTCTCTGTAATGTTGCCAACTCCAGCAAGCCAACTTAACTTGTCTGAATTATTCTTAGAAGATATCTTGGGAAGTTTTTGAACTGCAGTCACAGTAATATAACTGCAGAAATACCTCCTGGGCAATACTTAGTGATTTATAGTTAAATGATTATTGTAGTTGATAAATCCTTTCTTATTTTGTACAACTCTGCTAATTTCTGCTATCCTTTTGAAGCAAAATCAAATGACAAGAAGAGAGCATTTATTAGCATCAACACATAATAACTATTTGGAAACCCAGTGTAAACTCTGTAAATCCCACAACTGAAAAAGAGCTGAAATGTAACTTTACTGGTAAATAAGCCATATATTTATTATTCCCTAAAGGTAAATATCACTGGAGGAGAACCATCATTCCAGTCATCTCATTTTTTTGTGTTTGCACAGTCTACATATAACAAAACAGTGTTCTGCTTAGAGGATTTAATGTGTATTATACAAGGCAATGGATAAATTATTAACATAAAATAACTACAGTTTCTAAGTAACAATATCTTTTTCTTAATGTCACTTGATGAATTTATTCTTAATGCCTCTGGGTTTTGTTCCATTTGTTGGCTGAATCCAATATTTTACTTTATAAACAGCTTCTCAATTCAGGTGTAAAACATCTCATATTAAAGCCAGTTGGTATAGTACACTTCTCCCAAAAATGTGCTTAAAGCATTGTTTGTTTGGTTTTTTTTTTAATGTTAATGTTCTTCTACCAAAATTACTCAAAAATGAAGGTTGCACAATAACGTTGTTAAGGTAGAAAATGTCTGCCTTATTCCTGGACATAGATTTTGAAATAATGTGTGCTTTAGCTGTGTAGTGAGATCTGTCAGTGGGAACTATTGCTTATCAAGATCTATTGATTACATGCTTGCTTTCACACCCTTGAGGAGAACTCCTGAATGTTGGGATGTGCAGGAAACAACAGCAACAGGCCATGACAACTGTAACTCCTCATAGCTTTTAAAACCATTTGTTGCCTATGTTTTGTCATTACATAGATGACTGGCACTGTATCTAGCTAAGGGGAAAAGGCTGGGACTCAAATGGTGGTTGCTTGAAGGAACGGCACATTAGAGACCCTTTACTGTCATTGCTCCCCAGCTTCCAGCGTGTGAAAAATGTATCACTTAATAATCAAGGATTTGTGTTTTGGGGCACATCTATCAAAAAAAATTAGTTTATCCTTAAAGGCTGTAAGCTTTAGGAAATAGTAGTCCAACTGTAGAAGGAGAATTATTGCTGTAAGAGACAGCATCATTCTCCAGAGCTCTGATGAAATGAACTGCATTGTGCCTTTTACTTGGGGGGAAGTTTCCTAGAGTTTGATTGAAAATATGAGACTACTTTGTATTTACTTTGTGTCTTATGAGAAATATGTTTGAACTCTAACCAGCCACACAGGAAAACTGTTTCTGGCCAACTGAGAGGGATAGCATTTCTGCCACAATATCTTATGATCCTATATATACAATCTCAAATAATTAGGCATAAATTAATTTCTACTGTACTTGGAGTTTGACAGGACTTTTCAAATTAAGACATTGGTTTATCAAATGTGGATTTCTGTGGTGGACTTAAGTTTCACATCCCCAGTAGGTAATTAGCTGTTTATCTTTTTTTTTTTTCTCTTTTGTTTCTGGCCTTTTTCCCAGGCCCTAGGAAGTAAAACTCCATTAACTGACTGGATTAATGAATTAAAGCTGCTTGCCATGTGGTCAGGTAAGTCCTCCAGCCCTTCCTCATGCTTCAGAGTACATAGAATGAAGAGCAGGACTATCCCTTTCACTAACACCAAGACATTTAATCAGCTGATCTGTATATAATCCAACCACATCTTTGGTGACCTCCAGACACAGGCATATTTTGTTATTTCTTTCCTTGCTTTTAGATCAACATTTCTCTCATTAAGTCCCTTTAGTTTTTTATAGTACCAATATCACACCAAGTAGATATCAGTTGTAGGATACATCGCGGTAACAAATAGGGCAGAAGTGCATAACAAAGTCCAACAAAGACAAATGTAAGGTGTTGCACCCATGAAAAAGTAATCCAGGAGTGCAGCAGAAGTTGGGATCTTTCACTGAAGTCACTGGATAAAAGCTTAAAGAATGGGATCCAGCTTGTCTGTCCTGAAATTCACTTACTCTACCTGTGGATACCATGAAGTTACTTTCATGAGTATCTGCTTTCTTGAGATCACTGTTGAGAGTGTGATTGTCCTCTCCATGATTGAAAAGGCTAAAGAGCATCTTAAAAGCACAACCTGAAATTACTCTGTGCATAAAGCACCAAGTGGTGCTTCATCAGAAACACAAATGATATTGCAGCCATAACTGAGGTTTCTTCCCCCACAGTGGGAACGTATGGAGCAAGTCAGAACCAGTTTTATGACTTCAGCACCAGCATTGACTTCCTAGTGAAAGTTTTGGCATAACCCAGAGTCTCTACCCTTATTTTCTTCTGTCACACCTAAGTCAGATTTCATCAATTCCTAGTTATCCACTAATCTTGAAGAGAGAGAAAAGCCTGTGATAGAAAGCCTTCAGCTGTGCACCTGGCCCATAGAAAGAAGTGCAGAAGCCACAATAAGCATTTCCATCTGGTAGAGACTAGAATACAGATCTGTTAGACTGCTTCACTAAAAACAGTTTGTGTATTCCCACATGGTGCATTTTGTGGGAAAATAAGTCTCACAGATAGTAATGTAGTAGGAAATTACAGCTCCTTATACAATGTTTTTCTTTTATATTTCTGTAGTCAAAAAGGTAATTAACTTAAATATGATAAAGAGAGAGAGCCTGTAATTCTGATCTGTCTGTGGCAGTGATACTGGATAGAGGCAGTTATTGCTACTTGCTAGAAATTACTGGTTAACTTTGTATTTAAAATACATTCTATTAGAATAAAACATCAAGCTACAAGTTAGATGTGTAAACTATTTCCATTGTGACAGTCTGTAGTCAAAGCTTTTTATTTTTCCTATGAGGAGACCAAATACATTTTCAGAAATGTTACATTCACTGTGTATACATCTACCTGGCTGGGAAGGAGATGTCCTATAAACCTATTTTTCCATGCTGAGTACTGCAGTTTTAGCCCAGTGACAGTTCTGCATTATGGAAAAATAAGTGAAAAATGCAGATAATGTTTTGAATCAAAATCGTAAAATATTAATATAGCTCTTCTTTCATTATTAGAATGTAATCTTATTAAATTTCTCATAGAAATATGATTATGAGCAAAAAAAACAGTTAAAACCCCCAAAATGAACTAAGCAAAAAGGCCAACCAAACCCTAATAGACGACAAATGAGGCTAATTTGGAATTGAGAAATTCCATGAAAAAACCCCACGAAGTTTTAGAGACAAGAACAATTATTATGAACTCCTGTTTGGAGACCTTTCTTTTCTACAGTTTGTAGTATTTAGCACCTGCTCCAGAAACGCCTTCTATAAATAACCATTTTCTGTTTCAGACAAAATTTACATTGAAAATTATCTCGGTGCAGCTGCTCAGTTTTTCTACGATTGTGAGTTGCCGAAAAAGGAACAGTAATTCCTTGGGGACCTCAGAGGTAAATCCTTTTTCTGTAACACGATCCCATGTAGTGGAGCTGTGATGGAAGTCCATTATTACTGCTAGCTGTTCTTTCAGTTGCTCAAACAGAGAACTGAGAAGTCCTTTGTAGATGATCCTCGCTCTTTTACAATTTCTGTGGCTTTGTAGTTCCATAATTACTGCCCCTGATGGCACAGTGCCCCAAAAATGAATACTTTGATAATTTGCTGCTCTCTTGTACTCCTTGTCACCTCCGGTGTTCCAGTGCACCACCGCCCTCGTGTGAAAACTACTGTGAGAAGAGTAAGTAGATTCCTGCAATACTCTGTGGCTGTGCTGGGCATCTTCATGTTGTATTTTATATTCAAGTTTTTTGTGTTGGACATGTTTTCTGTACATTAGTTATTGCTTATGATTAGTGTAATGCATCTCTTTTATTTCATAAGGTACCGATTCAAGTGGAATTCTTTGGATTTGTTTGGGCTTAGGAGTGATTTTAATACTCACTCTGTTCACCTTAATGGTCTTGTTCAAATGGAAGCACCTAAAGCAACTAAAAGAAAAACTGGAAAACACAGGTGAATAAATAAGATTCTTCATCAAATAATTTTAGATTTTTGTACATTTCAGCTACTCTTACCATGTAAAAACTTTGCATATCGTTTATATTCCAGATTCTGATGACTGTCTTTATTGGATTGTTTGGTATTCTTCAAAGAGTCTCCATGAAGTTATCATAGTTATTAGGGAATAAATATCCAGATGGTGACTTGCAGAAGCAGCAATCTCTTTGTTGGTTCTGGATCCTGTCAGAATTGTCTTGTTGTATATTCGTACCTGGCTTACTTGCTGCTGTTTGAGAAATCATTTATGAACCCTCAAAAGCAAAAATCTTTATAAGGGTTTCACTCTCTTCTTATTGAATGTGAGAGGAAGTCCAGCCAGGCAGAGGATACACATTCAATATTAGCTTTTAATTTTATAAGACTTTAAATAATTTTATTTAATATTGTAGTCTATGAGAAGCATATGTGGTATATTTTGTGAAGGTGAAAAAAAGTAAGTTTTTTTCCATTTTACAAATACTATATTTGTGAGTGTTCAGATAATAAATAACTGATTAGAAAATATGTGTTGGATTGCTTCAGTGAATTCTGAAGTATAGGGGTTGTATTGCCATAGAACAAGATTATCATATGTAACTACACCTTAAAACTTTCACTAAGGTTAGAACATAGTTGGACCATAATGAAATTTGGATCTTTAATTGTCTTTGTTTGGTATAGCATGATGTATGTACTAAATTAACTTCTGTATATTTACAGACTCCTCTGTGGAGCCAAATAATATTCTCAAGGCTAATACTGAAAGCAATGTGAATACAGAAGAAATTAGACACACACTTCCAAGTGAAACATTAATGTATTCAGTGGAAGAATGCACTTGCAGTGACTGTGGCTTGGTAAAACCTCAGACTGGCTGTGAAACTTCATTTCCATTACCAGCTACTGAAGAACGAGCTACTGTTCTAGTTACTACCAAATCTTTTGATTATTACAACTACGTTCTGGGTGTTGGATGACTGGGAGAGAAGTGTATTTGTACTGAGTAATAATAAATGAGTTATTCCAGTACAGCTGTTAACTTTAATACTTGCAGTCAGTGAAGAAGGCAGCACATCATCCTTTTAGATCTCCCATTGTGCTTTCATTAATATTGCTATATTATTTCTAATTCTAATATTTCATTAGTCAAGTATTTCTACATTATTCTCAAGCACTCAACGAGTTACTGGAATTTTTAATTTCTGAAAGTCCTTACATAGGACAGCTTTTTCTGCCTTTAGAGATTGTATCTACTTACACCAGATATATACAAAATAAACAAGTTTGCAAATATATATGTTTATATTAGATCTTGTGCCAAAAATTACTTGATGGTACACAAGGACTGTTCCAAGAGGCAGAAATTAAGACCTACAGTACATCCCCAGTCTTGAAAAGAATACTTGCAACACTTGAGATAGGAATGTTCTAAAGATGGATAGTTGAGCATGAAAGCCCCTGGGTTCAGAAGGTATCACTGGGTCACCCTAAGGGAGGTTGTGGTGCTGGGGAGCACAGATCATAGAATCACAGAATATCCTGAGCTGGAAGAAACCCACAAGGGTCATTGCAGTCCAGCTCCTGGCCTTCACTGCAATCCCATGTATTTCCCAGTGGTACAGGCTTTCCTTTCAGTGCCAAGTGTTTTCAGACTGAGATTTATTTCTCTTTTGCTCTTTTTTTTTACTTACCCTTGTTATATTTACAAGGATGGGTGATTAGTCATGCTAGACTACGCTGTGGCCTAAAATTAGAAATATACTTCTGTCACCTTGCCTTCCAAGCATTAATGCTACTTTCCTAATATTAGGCTACAATTTTATTCCTGGAAAGCTGCAACAACAGAAGCAACAACCACAAAAGCAACCACAACATTCGTCTTTATTTATAGCTAACTTTCTGCATCAGGTTCCTGCATGAATGATGAATTAAAACATTTTATTGCACAAAATCTACGAATGATCACAGTTACAGTATCTTTAGGAGGCTGACACAAAGTTTGGGGTCAGTTGGGAGTTAGGTGCTCTATGTGGTTTTGGCCACACAGAGCCAACACCTCTAAAATAGGCCTAGAGACCTATTAAACTTGTTATTATCATCACTTCGTTTTCTGTTTTTATTCAATTACCCGTTCCGAGCTTTCATGCGACAGCAGAGGACACTTTATCTCCGCGTTTCTCCCCCTTCCGTTCCCGGTGTGCCGTCCCTGCCCCGCAGGCTGCCTCTGCCCGGGTGGCTCCGGGCGCGCAGGGGCTGCGGCAGCTCTGGGCCCGGGCGGCTCCGGGCCGGGCCGCGCTGAGGAGCCCTGGGCCGGGAAGCACTCGGCGGCGCTCCCGGGGCCGTGTTTACCTTCCGGGGCGCCGGGCGGGTTCCGGGGCGGGCGGTGGCTGCCGGCCCG
>VZTH01018093.1:0-15143 GCA_013397815.1 Aleadryas rufinucha
GAATACGCACTGGCTGTGCTGGATGCTGGAGCTAGAGATGGAGGAAGGAAGAATTTGGTGTCAATGACAAAGGTTGCAAACGGAGTCAGCACATATCATGCAGCTCAGGTTAGCCCATTTGCTAGGAGCCCCTGTCCTATAACATCCTGCAGAGCTCTTTCACTCATCTGAAATGACCATCTCGACTTTTCTGTTTCACGCAGTGAACAGGGAGTGAGAGTGGACAGGGTTACCTGCTGTGCTCTCCTCTGTTGTAATCGATGCTGTTGCGGTCATCTCTGCTGAAGTGGTCGTCTCTGCTGTGGTGGTCATCTCTGCTATGAGGGTCATTTGCTTGATCTTTTGTGCTGTCATGGACATGTAGGGAGATAATTCTTACAGTGGCCAACAGCATTTGGTATGACAAGCAAGGCTGGATCATTAATGCTGGTAGAGAGGGTGAAGCTCTGTGTCGTCATTTCCCATAGAGACACCAGCCCAAAGTGCCCTGAGTCCTTCTCCCAGCCTCCAGGCCTTGTGATCCCTCAGTCCTGCTCTTTGCCACCTCTCTGAAACCCTATTCCTGCAGGCTAGGAGAACCTGCTCTGCTTTCTGTGTGCAAACGGGGCTTTTGCTCCGCACATGCTCACCTCACCAGGCAGCAGAAAACCCCAAGGTTGCTGCTTTGCTCCACATCTACCGAGAGAGGTCAGCATGGCTGCTTCCAAGGGAGGGCACCAAAACCCACCAGTGGGACATGTGGCAGGGGTTACAGTCACTCTCTAAAGAGATCAGGAGCACTAAGGTGACCAGTAAGTGAAAGATGACAGGATTACCTGGTATGGTCCCCTCTGCTTTCATAGCTGTTATCTCTGAGGTGGTCATCTCTGGTGAGGTTATCGTCTCTGGTGAGGTGGTCCTCTCTGCTGAGGCTGTCATCTCTGCTGAGGTGGACACCTCTGGTATGCTAGTGGATGGTTCTGTGCTGGTTGGATGTGGTAGGCTGGATATTCCTGCTAAGGAGGCTATTAGTGCAGAGGCAATAGATATGGAAATGGACATGAAAAGCAGAGCTGGACAATTAATGGGGGAAGAGAGCATGGAACTCTCTCCTGTTACTTTGGGAGTCCCCCTGCAGTGCAATCAGGTCTGGGAAGGAAGTCCCGGGACACTAAAGAGAATAGCGAGTGACAGTGGACAGGGTTACCTGCTGTGCTCTCCTCTACTGTGGTGTCCACTCTTGCTGTGGTGGTCATATCAGGCAGTGCTGACAACACGGCAGGGGATGACACTGCAGTGGTCATCTCTGGTGAAGTGGACATATCTCCTGCAGAGGTCATTAATGGTATGGTGGTTGTCACCTCTAGGGTCATCACTGGCACTGTGGAGGCTGTCTGCCACGGGAAGGTCGCCTCCCCTGTGTTGGGTGTTATTTCAGTTGTGGCCATCTCCCCCAGGGCTGCCATCTCCTTTGTGAGGACTGTTGATGCTGACATTGCTGTCTCTCTTAGAGATGTCGTTGGTTCTGTGAGTGTTGTCCCTTCTGTGGTTGTCTCCAGTGGAGAGGTTGTCTCCAATGTTGAGGTTGTTGGCTCTGTTGATGCTGGATCAGATATTTGCTCTGTTGATGTTGAATCAGACTCTTCTGTGAAAAAAGAAGAAAAACACCACACACATGAGCACTATGCAATGGGTATGTCTGTGTGGTAGCTACAAGCCCAGTTCCTCAAGGATGAAGTGAAGTCAAGAACAATTACTCTGATGGCATTGTCCATCTTGTCTGGGGTCAAGGGACTGAATGGAGGTTGGTAACAGCCAATTAAAAATTTTTCTTGGAAGTGGTATTTCCAGATGATAAGCAGGGAAAGGTTCTGGTGTGGCATCTGCTCCCAGCCTCAGGACACCACAGCCCAGGCACAGCCAGAGACTCTACAGGCTCCTGGAATGGAGGTGGGCAGCTGCAGGGCTGCTGACAGCACCAGGGCTTGGACCTGTCACCATTGTGAATGTCCTTCTGCAGAGGATCAGGACATTCCCAGGAACAGAGATCTTGGGATGGTGCTTGGTGCAAGGGCAGAGTGGACCAGGCTGAATCATCTGTTGAATACATCCAGCCCATAAAAGGCACTGGAGCTATGAATGCAAGCAAGAAATAAATGGCATTTTTAAAGGCTCTGAACACATCACACATAGATTAATAGAGGCATTGTAGCAATTTTTATTCTTCTCTTCTAAGTGAAAAACACTGATGTAGTTAGCACTTCCTTCTAGCATGGATTCAGCTCTCCAGGCTCTTACTCTCTAAGGAAGTGTGGAAAACTGCAATATAGATATAAAACACCTGAACAGTCTGTTGTCATTAGCCATGTCTCGGTTCATGATGATCTGTTGTCAATATAGAAGAAAATAAGATACAAATAACCTGCATTCTTTTAAAAACTAATGGGAAAGTAAAATGAAAACAGCAAGGCGAGAGACTACTCAAAATGGATGGATATTTGCAAAGGAAAAAGGCATTAATAGACCTAAATGAAGACTTGATAAATATGGAAACAATCTAAAATAAATTGTGAGCTATGATAGTCTGGGTTGTGATTGTGGACCTGTTACTGCCCATAACTAATCCATTAAGAGTTCACCTAACCCCATTCCTCCCTGATAAACTTTGCCTATCAGACGTAGCTTTGCCTCTAATTCTGAGTTGTTTCCTTATTGCCGCTGCCTGGTGATTAGATGGAATAATTGTTCTGCATATCTGCAATGTATATCTGACCCTTGGGGTTTTTAATCACTTTGCATGGATGAAGAAGCTCAGTTTTCATATGACCGTAGTGAGAAAACAAGAGTCCGTGCTGGTTCAGCAGTGTCAGTGGAGTGAAAGGACAGGATTGCTGGGAAGAAAATGTGGGAGTACCTGCACAGACGACAGAAGCATCTTCATAGTGGTCACAGTTGTGTATCCTCCACCCCGTGTGGTTACAGCGCAGCAGGGACGCCTCGTTTCCCCTGCAGCTCACGTTGTCCAGCACGATGTCACCCGAGCCTTGCCCGAAGTACGCGCTCCCCAGGGCTGCAATGGCCCTGCCGCATCCCAGCTGCCTGCACACAACCTGGGCGTCCGCGAGGTCCCAGAAGTCGTCGCAAACCGTCCCCGACCGTCCTCTGTAATAGATCTCAACGCGGCCTTCGCATCGGTGCCTTCCGTTCACCAGGTGGACGTACGGCGCTTTGGGAGAGAGGGGGTTGAGCATGGAACAGTCAGGCAAATAGGCTGGAAGGGACTATAAGGAGTACCCATTCTGTCCTCTTCCCCTATTGTCCCTAGAAGGTGCTGCCCAGCCCAGTACTAAGTGCCTGTGAGGACAGATTCATACCTTTTTTATTCCTCTCTTCTAGTTCTCAAAATCAGCCATGTATATTTTATGCAAGATCCCTACAGTAAAGTTAGGCAGCAGGCTAAGTACAAACCATTTAAGCAAGAAAAGAATATTTTAGGACAAGTTTAAGGACCTAGAGCCCACACATCACAACCAAATCCTACAGCTTTTAAGAGTAACTTTAGTGGAAGAATTCCACCAAATGTTCTACAGAATGGATGATGGCCTCAAGAGGATTATAAAGATTTCAATAGGAATTCTCTGGCTTTATTTCTTATATACCAGTAAAATGTTATTACATTTTGAAATAAAGAAATAACCTATCATGTATACAGCTGATTACTGCATTCATTCAGGTAAAGCCCATCTGCTTTTCAGTTTTATATGTCTTGTTTAGACATTCTAGTGTGACCAGCATGAAAATCCTGATTTTAGAGATCCATTTTTGGTGAAGAAGTTTATTAAAGGCTTTACCACCAAGTGTAAGCAAGCAAGCAAGTGTTGCAACTTCAGATATGCAGTATTGACACTTTGGAAATCAAAACATGCATGCTGCACTTGTTATATTTTACTTTGCAGCCAAGTACATATTTACCTTGTTATTAAACACTAAGTCATCCAAAGCAAAACAAATCTCAAAAGTTAACAGCTCCAGGATTTCTTCACTGCACCTAATTCTTTGCTATTGAGCTAGAAGTACAGTCAAGATGGTGACCAAGCTAAATGTGCCCTGATTTGTATGACTTTCAAAGGGCAAAGCTATAAAAGTGCCCCTTGACTTACATCTGACTTGTTCCTTCAAATATCTACTTGAACACTCACATTTTTGAACACCATTCAGTGTTTTTGAGAAGTGAAACAGCAAACCTGGCAAAAAGTCAGAGTGGGATTAGGAAATTTAAGCCGACCTAAACCAGTTTTATTTGCTTTCATTCAAGACCTGTCATCACTGTGAGAGCATAACCATCAGCTGGGGATGAAATTGGATAGGTTGAGTCCTGCCTCACACTTCAAAGGTATCAAAAAGACAAAAGCCTGTGATTATACAAATACAGCAAATACTCTGCCCTGGGAGACAGAGGCAAAGAGTAGAGAGAAGAACTAGAGCAGCTGGAGTGAGATGATTTATCACCAGAAAAGCAAGAGACGGATGAAGAGAATTGATGAGGTGAATGATGGCAATATAAATTATCATCATGATGCTTAAATAACTCATTAGAAAAGTCATCAGCAATTATTCTAAGATATACTATTAGTTATGCTATAACTATTTAGCTCGAAGTCCCCAAACCACTCAGGAGACAGAAAGCAATCATGGAAGCAAAAATTCTATGACTGTAAAAAAAGTTGAACTAAACCAGTTTCATCTCTCATTATTTTTAGATGTCCATCATTTAACCACAGCATTAGAGTGTGAAAACTTAACTTCATGTTATATTTTGTTAAATTGTACATAAGACCAAGAAGAACCAGATAATACAAGCAATATTAAATATATAGCATATTGTGTGCACACATATACTCTTGAATAAAACACACTTTGAAAGTAAATAAAGAAATAAATATATCCAAAATGTTTAGATCAGATTCCTGGAACTGCAAGAATACCTCATTCATGACATATTCACAGACACAGTTCTTGCAATATTACAAGGCACTAAGATGAGTAGGACTCCGTGGTAGCTAAATGAACTCTACAGAATGGTTCAAATAATTCTTATCATCCACTCTGATGATTAGTACATAATTTTAGTAGGACAAAAATTTAGTAGAACAAAACTCTGCTATCTTTTTCATCCAATTCCCCCTTTATTCTTTTGCCCAAACCAATACCAGCCTGAATCTAATTTCTGCTCTTGGAAACAACAGAGAGGACTCCAAGCGGTGTTGATAATTTTTTTACGTTCCCTAGAACAAGTCTAAGTGGTTTACCTGTTTTGGCCTCCAGAAGTGCTGGACCCAAAAAGAGTAGCCATGTCAAAATCATAGTGGTACCCATCTCACCAGGCATTGTTGGTACAAAGGACTCCACAATATATAGTCTCTATTTCTGAAGGGGAGTGGCTCTACAGGTCTCTTTTTCTACAGGAGGACAATAAAACAACCACAGTCCTCTAATCTGAAAAAACATATGTTTGATTTGTTGTTTAATATTTTGTAACTTCCTGGGTTTTGCAAAAAGACAATATCTCAAGAGTAACATTTTCCATTGCCCGGAAGGAACTATTCATGCTACCACAGATTTCGCAATCATTTCATTGTACCAAAAAGAAGAGAGCTCCTGTCCAAAGATACCTTTCAGTTCTGGCTGATGAATCTCAGCATTTTTCTTCCATGAGGAGGTTCCTGGACAGGTATTGGGATGAGAGTAGAATCTTGAAACTTAAATTCCAGCAAAAAAGATACTTGCCAATTAATGTGGCAAGTCTCCCTGGGAAGCCATGAATGTCCAAAAGCTTCAGCATTCTTTAAATAAAATAAGATCAGACCTGGTGGCCCTGTTTAAGTATGACTGGGGAGTCTCTGAAGAACCTTGCAGTTGAAGTCAACAGCTTCAGCCTCAGTATAAACCTATTATTTTGGGGCACATTTAATTTCAAGCAAAAATTCAAGTCAAAATTCACTGACAGATTGCAGGGAAGTGTCAGAGAATCAGGGTCAACTGGTAACTTTTTGTGCAAACACTGTGGAAAAATCAGTGGATTTTGTGCATACTTAAGCAAATTACATAGGTTGAAACTAGATCTAAAATTTAATTTGATCCTTTGAACCAGCAAATCGGGGGAAAAATGTTCAGATTTCTTCAGATTGAGAAAATATCTTAACATATTCCTTGTTTAATTTTACATAGTGACAGTTACAGCTGTGTCATTCTTTGAAGAATGAATCCAAAGCTTTTCCACAACATGAAATAATGCTTAATTCTCATTCATCACTCTCTTGCCACAGTGGTTACTTTCCTCTATTTCTGTGTTTCTAACAATTTAACAAGAGAAGCTGATGAGCATCCTAACACTGAAGAGCCAGAATATTGTTCTCCATCTCATCCCTACCTGCACAGCCATCATGTCTTGGATAGAATTATCACCAGTTAAAATTGTTGCCATATACAAATTTATTGCCTCCAGGGACAGTCATCAAGGATGAAGACCAAAGCCCAGGGGGAAAAGAGAGTGAGCTAAAACATCTTTCCACAAAGGCCAACATCATTGCAATGGAAGAAGGAAGTGAAATATACAAGAGGCCAAAGATAACTTTGGAAGCCTTGAAAGTGAACATTCAGAATGGTAAATATGTTTCTTCTTTATCTAAACAACCACATTTGCACATGAATGAGGATATGCACACAACACCTGGTATTGACTATTCATATTCTGGTTTTGACACCTTGACAAGAAGCTGAAAAAATCCAATGTGTTTGACTGGCCAATCAAACACTGCAATCAGTGAAGCAAGAGTGAGTGATGGATCGCAGTTCTTCTCCAAACTCTTGTAATAACTGAAAAAGGGTGAGGAGGAAGGGGAACACGAAAGGGATTCCCAGGTAGTTCGAGCGTAAAAAAATGTCTTAAGCTGCCCAGGTAAAAGATCAAGATTGACTGATTGATTGACTGGTTCTTCACTACCTTCCTCATTAATAAATTCTTCATTTCAAAAATCTAGATATTTCTAGAGATCTTTATTGTCAGACAATTTCTGCATAGCGGAAACAGATTTTAATTAACCTTAACTAATTAATGCAAACACCATACAGTATTTCACCCTTCCCACTGGCTAGGTAAATCTCTTGCAGTAACACATTTTTGTTCTCAAGGCCTTCTTCTGGCAGGTTGAGGTATTTGCCAGCACATCACTCTGTCAAAGAAGCTACCCTGAGCTTTGAAAACACTTTCTCTTCTGCTGACAGTTGTGAGGATGCTTTGCAAACGTAGTGGGTTTTTAAAGGTAAAAATGAAAACCATTGAAAGGACGAACAGGGTTAATCAGATTTCACCCATGACTATAGGAAAGTATGTGGACTGGAATAAGGATATCCACAGACTTCTCCACAAAGGAGTGATAGCCTGAATCCAGGCAGGAAGGTTTGTGGCAGAGAGATCATTCACCAGGCACGTGTATATTTAGAGCATGACCCTTTCCCATCATCAAACCCAGTTTTCTTGAATCCTGCATTTCTATATTGCTTGTGGATCAAGGGAGACAGCAAGAAATGAGGGTGAGTCTGAGACATCTACTACCTGAACAGTTTGGCAATGCTTTCTACAGCACTATTTAACACGGAAACCAATGAACTTGGTACTTCTTATCACCTTGCATTTTTGTCCAGTTGTGGTATTTCTCCATCTGGGAACCCTGGCACAGACATGCTACAGGAAAACTCAGCTCTGAACAGCACAGGAACAGTGAGGATTGGAGACACAAGGATCTAGGCCTGAGATCTTTTTCTTCTTTGATCAAAATAATATTGAGAGAGTAGGAGAAGTGTAAAAAATGACATTAAGCTGTACCCTGCAAGATGGTGTGGCAGCAACACCATGGCAGCAAGGCTACAGCAGCAACAGGGGTAGGAGAATACAGCAGGTCTGGGAAGAGCAGAGGGGAAGCTCCTGTTCTACAGAGCTAGGAAAGCCCAGGTCCAGGAGAGCCCTTGCTGTGCTGAGCAGATGGCTGGATTCCTCTAAGCCTGGACAATCTCTGGTCCGGAGAACAGAAGAAGGCAGGTCAGCCTCCTGGGGTGTTCTGCCCTCCAAAAGTGGCTGTAGGCAGAGAGGAGAGGCGGACCCTCGATCCTTGTTCCTCAAGTGTGGAAAAAACCTCATACTCTCTGTGCCCAGTGTCGGTCCCTACTTGTGTGATCCCCTCTCCACATCACAGAGAGGCGATGAGAGGCCTGCCTGCAATCATGA
Organism: Aleadryas rufinucha; assembly: GCA_013397815.1. Classification (NCBI taxonomy): domain Eukaryota; kingdom Metazoa; phylum Chordata; class Aves; order Passeriformes; genus Aleadryas; species Aleadryas rufinucha. The sequence goes on from VZTH01018093.1 coordinate 8,264, forward strand.
GCAGAAGACAGCTTGAAGGAACAAATGGTACAGGCTGCAGGGCTGATTCCCATCAGAGCTGCCCTTATCCTCCTTGTCAGGTCAGGATGTCACCCAAGAGCACAGCTCACCTTCCTCACACGTCACCACGTTGGCTCACCTTGCACATCCGGCATTGCTCAGTTCCAAATGAACTTACCTCTTCCACAGCTGGCTGGAAAACAGGAAAGTCTCAAGAAGGGCATTTCTCAATCAGTACCAGTGACCTTTCCACCCGTATTAAGTAGCTTCTTCCAAACAAATTCTTCCTTTTTTATTGTTTTTTTATTTTGTTTTCGCATGGGGATAGGAGAGAGGTCACACTTCCTTATGGGAACTTACGTACATTCCCTCCCTCCCACCCATTCCAGGTGTAGAAATGTGTGAGAGCAAGAACAGGAATCGTTGCTTGGCAAAGTCACTTTCTCAGAAGCCACGTTCTCCACCCTGACAATGTGTTAGCCGTGAGTTCACACACACAAGTGGGACGTTTGCAAGTACACAAAAAAAAGAGTATTGCCCAAAAAACCATTTTCTTTCCTGCTTTTTTTAATTACACATCTATGTAACAGGATTATATTCATCCTCCATACAAAATCTTATAAATGGCCTACATTTACTCAGAGAAATATGAATTTGGGAAGAACCATACTGCCCAAAGTCAGGAATGCTGTACAGGAATAATTCCTCATGTGCAGCCCCTGAGCATATTTGCTTATGGCTCATTATTGAGTTTTTTTACTGCAAAGAAACATTTTTCTTGGACTACTTCCCAGTGTATCTTATGGTGCTACACAGGTGTGTCATCTGCATCTCAGCAATGGCCAAATAAGTCAGTTCTTGTTTCTCAAGTCACCTAAATCAGTCTTCTCAGACAGACACTCAATGCGGTGTTCAGCTGAAATGTTTTGAAATGTCCAGCACTGAAGATGCTTATTTGAATGCTGGGGTGAAAGAATCAACCTTTCTTTACACCTAAAGTGTGTTTGGACTAGATTTTAAAATCAGATTGCTTTATAAATTCAGTTCATGGTACTATCAGGTGCAATCTTGACGCATCTTCAAACATGGTCTGGATGGTGGAATATTCAAGCAAGAGCTGCCCTTCACATTGATTGCAAACCCAAATAATGAAGCAGGTGGCTGGTGAAAGGATCCTTCCACCTTCGTGCCTGGAGCTGCCTCTCACATTTTCTGGTACGGGATGAGCTCCTGCAGTTTCCGCTTCCAAAGAAATCCTCCCACCGTGAGAACAGCAGCTACCAGCAACAAGGTGGTCACAGCCAGAGGAGTGTGGGAGCTGGCAGCAGGCTCTGAGCTCGGAGTTTCCCCTTTTGCCTGGACGTCAGAGGCCAGCTCTGTGCATAAAAGAGTAGGAGAGAGACTTACACTTTTTTTTCCTGAGCTAGTTAATTGCAAAGATAATTAGGCAAAGAGAACTTGAGTTAAAATGCTCTGATCTGGATCTGCTCAGAAACCAAATTCTTTTACTGCACATTATTTCACAAATGATTATGTGGCCATGCAAAACAAGTAAAGATTGTGGCAAGAAATTAAAGAGAACCTGGGAGTCTTAATGTTACACTTAAAGACCTTAAGATGTTGTTTTCTGGTAGTGGAAACAGCAGCTACAGGACACTGAGGAGCAGCCCTTCCAAGAGGACCTAGAGATTGATTGCAAATAAATAACAGACATGCAAATCAGGCACAGGCAGCTTTGGAAAATTAATATAAATCCAGCAGGGAGATGAGTTACATCTCATCCCTCTTCCCACAGAACTGAATCAATTGCCATTTGACATGTGCAGAACAAAGAACAGATCTAAACAATGATAGTAAGGAAAAAGCTTGTAAATCGAATAGAACTATTTTATTTATATAAAAAAATAACAATCCCCCATAAGAATTATAGCAGATTTGTAATTAAACCAGCAAAGGCACATTTCAGAGCTGAATTTCATGTCTGAACTGAAATGCAAACACACAGTAACACACAGAGTCTTACGTTATTAAAGATATTTAAACTTACCAGTGTTCCTGTTCTCAGCGTGAGCTTCCCGAAGCTGCACGGGTCCAATAACAACATTCACTTGTTTATGGGAAGAATCTTCATTCCTCTTGAACCTGCTAACACAGCCTTGATAGCAGCGGGAGGAGAAGTCCTGGTACCTGCACACCACCAGCTCACACTGCAGGAAAACTGATGGGAATCGGTTCACGAATGAGAAAGAGTTAAACCCAAACCGAGCAATATCGCTGCGTGGTGAGGGGAAAAGAACGTAGGTGGAATCACTAGCACACCTGGAAAGATATAAAATCAACAGATTAGCTATTAACTCACAGCTTCTCTTGAGTAGAAGCACTATCACACCCTCTCTTTGCAGTAAGTTTCAAGGTTAGATATGAAACCAGGAAGTAAAAGAGAAATCAAAAGGTTTTTTTTAAAAAAAGTGCTTTTAGCAAGAAGAGAAATTAATAAATGTACACAGCACAGAAATTTCATAGCTTAAAAAATTCTGTGTACACATGAATAGCTTAAAAATGGCTAGTGGCTCTGCTGGTTTCTGTGTTTCAGGTGAGGGCCTGTTTTGCATATGCCAACAGGATTAACTGTTTGAAAAGAGGCCCCAGAAAGTTGCTGCAGAAAGTTCCTGTTTCTACTCTGGAAGCATAAAACTTATTTTAATACACTTTTTAAAAAAAAAAAAAATTAACATTCTCTTTAGTGCTTCAATGTAGTTTGGTATAAAACTAAGCAAAGTGGTTTAGTTTTCTAGAATAATAAGAAAAGGCTAAGGAATTTCTCTTCTTTTTGAGTAGACAGTTTTGTGTTCCAATTATGATGCTGTAAAACTCATGATGTGCAGAAATGTAGAGCTAATGACATCCCTCCATTTCATACATCTATTTCAGAAATGAATTCAGACCTCAATTTCCTCACTGCCTCCTTGAGTGAAACCTCAGTGCTTGGCTGCAACTTCTGAATGACATTTGGTTGTCATTCTATATTTTATTCAGGCTTTGCCAAAAGGTTGTTCTCAGAAGAATATTTGCCCTAAGAATTGCAAGCAATGTACTCTGGTCCTAAATCACCTCATTTCACAAATCAAGCTCTTTAAGAGCTACACAGAGAGACACTTTTAAAGTCATTTTTTGCAAAGTTCTTACCCACTTTTGGTCAATTCATAGGCCAGCGTTCTAAAATCACTAGAATTAGGCGAAGCCACGCATGTGTCCACAAACACCGTCAGATTTCTGTCAGAGCTGTGAAGAGAAGCTTGGAGGAACAAATTCTGGTTCATGTCAACATAGTATGGGAAGTCATGCACTGGCCACTGGAAAGATGAGGAGTTGTAGAACGTCAGGTTCACGTCGTATCTGCCGTACTGGGTTTCGTTGACATCGATGATGTCGTCGGCAATGTACATGACTTGCACCCAGGTGTTCTTCAGCATTTTGCAGGTGATGTGCAAGTGAAGGTCCTTCTGCCTCTTGATGACTGTACCAGGAGCAGGCACTTTTATCACGTTGGAGTAGGTGATCGTTTCGTTGTTGCCCTGTTTGACATATCAAATGAGTGTTAAATTACCACATGTGTTCATAAATACTGTGAGTACTATGAACTTCTGCATGTGCCAGGTCCTAGTAGCAGTCAGAAAGGATGTGTCGTACTGGAAAATCCCAAGCATTCTGGATGGGATTGCTCACTTAAATCTCCCCTCTATTTTTGTTCTCTAGAACATCATTCTGAAACAGGTACAAGGAAGGATATAGGGACCCTGGGAAGCATAAGTAGAAATATTTAACAAACCTCAGCCTCCAGAAACACATGCTCCTTTTCAGTGTTTTGAATGCCTATGGCCTACAACACCCTTTGCAATCCACGACAATTTTCCAAATGCCTATTAAATTCCCACGCCCAGAGCTCTCCCAAAATGTGTTGACACCAACCTGTCTACGTGTACCGCAGCTGCTGTATGAAATGTTGAATATAACCTCAGTTGATGTAATTTTTGGCCTACATGTAGGGTCTTCCAGGCTGATGCTCTCCACTGAGTAGCCCTGGGACTGGAGATAGTGTCTGTCTACCACTGCACGCATGTGGGTTGACAAGCACAGAAGGGCTGGGGAAAAAAAAATGAACTATTAGTGGTTTCAGGTACGTGATAATGCTTCCATACTGCAAGTCCAACAAATGCAATAACTGCTACCATTTAGAGAAGAGAATTCATAAGCCAAACCACTTATTTTTACACTTGAGACTTAGATATGAGTAAGCAATGGGACAGTACTGGAACAGGTCACCCAAAGAAGTAGCTTTAAGTATTTCATCCTTTGAATGTTTCTAGAGACACTGCTAGACCAGTTCTCAATGGACCTGACCTGGTGTTGGCAGTTGCTCCGTTTCAAATAGTTGGACTAGGAAACCTCCAGAAGTCCCTTCTAACCAACATTTCTATGATTTTGTGGAAGTTTCTCCAGAAAAGTACAAAAATATATACGAATTATGGTGTGATACAAAGAAATATGAGTTTAGAAAATAACATAGAAAATATCTGAAGGCAAATAAATTGAATATTTTTAAAGAAAAAGTAGTTATTTTCTGAAAGTGAGTGCTCGATATCAGTTACAAAATTCAAGTAGGAATAACATCTATGTCGCATTTCTTCAACATCATTAACAAATATCCATTTAGTAAATAGAATCAGTATATAAAAGCTTCTGAGCAAAGAAAACATTACTAAGAGAACAGAAAGGAAAACAGAATGGAAATTTACTGGTATTCTGGTCCGCTGGAAAGGACTGATACTGAGCCTGAAAACTTCCATTGGAATATCTGGAGTCACCATAAAACCTGACAGACATGAAGTTTGAGGATGACGTGTACGTGAGAGGAGAACTAGAACAAATTTTTCCAAGTGAAGGAGAGTTGGGTGGCCCATCATAGATCTCAATGTAGCTATACTGGCATCCACCTTGCAACCTGAGGAAGAAATGAGAATATATTAAAAAATGCATTCGGTAAACTTTGGGGTCTAAATGCTGAACAAACAATGTAATAGGATTCTGCACTCACACATTTCCCCTGTATATTTATCATTCACTTATAGGATGGGAAATGTGCCCGGGAACTGTGGATGCAGTTGAGATTTGGAATTTTCTTATTGCCCAAGCAGAATGTGGTTTACTTACTGAATGTTATCAAATGTGAGCATAATGTGGAAATTATTTGTTACATGTATTTGCCACAAACAATCTGCTTTATCTGGATAATTCAAAGAAGGACTCTGGAATGTTCCAGAGGACTTAAAAAATATGTCACCACAAGTAATTGTTTGACCTGAAAAAGAAAAAAAAAAAAAGGAAAATAAGGTATGGAAGTGATTCATTTAGATTTACTTCTGATCAAATAAAAATATGTTCTATATACACAAACCACGGCAACACGAGGTTAAATCTCAAAAGCAACATAATAATTGTGCTCCTCTCAATTAGGCTATAACAGTGACAAACTCTTCAGAGAATTCTGACCCATGCTTGCAGCAGTGAACTGTGTGGGCTTCAGGAACAAAGGTTTGAAATAAAGTAAGAGGTGGTGGCCTAAATACCATAAAATAAAAGAATGAACAAAAGAAAATTTCCCATGTAATCAGCTTACTCTAAAATCCACCCCCAGCAATAGAATCACTCAAACAGAAAAGACCAGTGTGTAGCATATAAAGAGTTAAATCCAGTAAGGATTTTTCCCAGTGTATTATACTGTGCAATTGACACAGCTCACACCTGCAAAATAGTAATTAATACACTTCCAGAGTAATGGATCAGAGAAATGGGAAGAAACACATAAACCTGGAGGATTTGTAACAGGTGCTTGTGGCACCTGTACGTGATGAAGAAAAAGAAGCAGGTGAGGTGCTGGTGGATGAGGGAGCATGGCCAGGTTTTCTACTGCTCCTGGAGATGTTGGTGCCACCTTGGCACATGGGCAATGGAGAGCCTGGGGGTCCCAGCAGGATGTGTTATGCCGTGGGTTCAACTAAAACACAACCCTGCACTCATCCCCAACAAACACCTAATTCCAGCCAACTAAGACCACTTTCAGAAAGTGTCCCAGCGTGGAGGAAGTGAAATCAATGCTACCTGAGCACACAACACCAGCATCTTCACCGTGGCCACAGTTGTGGGTGCCCCAGCCATTGTGGCTGCACTGGAAGAGGGACGACTCCGACCCTGCACAGTTCACATCGTCCAGGTAGATATTGCCACTGCCTTGTCCAAAGTAGGCGCTTGACGTTGCAGACAGGGCAGGGCCACATCCCAGCTGCCTGCACACGACCTGGGCATCGTTCATGTCCCAGCCATCATCACAGACGGTGCCCCGGCCCCCGGAGTGTGAAATCTCGACACGACCCTCGCAGTGGTTTTCGCCGTTCACCAGGCTGATGGTGGCATCTGGGAAAGGAGGAGACATGGAAAGCTTGGGAAGAGACTCTAGCATAAAGGCACCTTCTCTTGCCAGGGCCTTGGCATCAGCCTGTGAGTTTCAGGCCACCACAGCTCCCAGTCTCGGCCGTGTTAAACTGGTTTTCCTGGCTTCTCCTCTCCCAGGAAGAAAAACAAACACCAAACTCTCAAGCAATAATTGTTTCTGCCAAACGCAGTGGCCAGAAAACCCAGGAGAAATTCAGAAGCACGGTGGGAGCAGAGAAGGTGGTGCTGGGTGTGGTTGTGCTTGTGGCAGTTGTCGGGGAGGAAAGGAAAGAGGCAGGTGAGGCCTGTTGGATGAAGGACTGTGACTGGGTTTCTCCCAGTGCCAGCGATGTTGGTGCCACCTTGGCACATGGGCAATGGAGAGCCTGGG
>VZTH01018093.1:15463-30996 GCA_013397815.1 Aleadryas rufinucha
GATGAGGAAGCATGGCCAGGTTACTCCCAAGACTGGGGATGTTGGTGCCACTCTGTAACACAGGAGATGGAGAGCTTGGGGGTGTCAGCACGGTGGTTTGCCTTGTGGGATCAACCGAAAACACAATCCCACACTAATCCCCAACACACACCAAATTCCAGCCAACACAGACCACAAGCAGGTGCCTTCCCTTGCCAGGGCCTTGGCAATACTCTATGAATTTCAGGCTCCCACGGCTCCCAGTCTTGGCTGCATTCTGCTGTGCTTTTCCCAGGCTCTGCTCTCCCTTGGAGAAGACTAAACCCCAACTCTGAGGCACTAATTCTTTCTGCAAAAAGCAGTGGCAAGAAATCCCAGGAGAAATTCAGACTCACTTGGAGGAGCAGAGAAGGATAATCTGGATGTGACTCTGGTATCTGCAGGGGAGGAAGAGAAAGAAGCAAGTGAGGCCCTAGTGGAAAAAGGATGATGGCCGGGCTTGTCCCAGTGCTGGGGATGTTGGTGCCACCCTGTCACATGGGAGATGGAGAGCCTGGGGATCTCAGTAGGATGGTCTTGCATGGTGGGATCAACCAAAAATAAAACCCTGCACTCATTGCCAAAACACACCTAATTCCAGCCAACAAAGACCACAAGCAGGCACCTTCCCTGGTTGGGGACTTGGCATCTCTCTACAAGTTTCAGATCACCAGGACTGCCAGTTTTGGCTTCATTGCGATGTGCTTTTCCTGGGCTCTGCTGTCCCATGGAGAAAACCAAACCCCAAACTGCAGAAAATACTGGCTCCTCAAAAGCACTGGCTAGAAATCGTGGACAGATTCAGACCCACCTGGAGGAGCAGATGACATTAACCTGGGTGTATCAATGCTGGTAGTATCTGTAGAGAAGGAAGAAAAAGAAGCAGGTGAGGCCCTGGTGGGTGAAGGAGCATGACCAGTTTCTCCCAGCACTGGGGATGTTGGTGCCACCCTGTCGCATGGGAGATAGAGAGCAATGTTTCAATCTCAAGGGTGTCCTTCTGTGGACGGAGCAAGAAAACCAAGAATTTTTGGACACACCTCCAAAGCACTATTTTTTCTATCAAACGAGTCCTAATCTTTTGATGTTGCCTGAGATGTTGTGGATTTCCCTTCACTGGCAACCTTCAAGGCCAGACATGGCTCTGAGCATCTTCTGTTTTAAACTGTCTCTGCTTCTTTTTGGGGGTTTAAGCCAGAAGATTATTAAAGTTGCCTTGTAACCCAAGTCGTTCTATGATTCTATGATTCCACAAATCTATTACTTTAGGATTCTTGTTGTACATGGCTGCTTTCAGTGACTTAATTTACAATACGTGTGATCAACAAATTCAGATGAGGTATGTTTTCCCTAGAGAGCTGCATCTTTTGGGATGCAGGGCAAAGCTCTGGTCTCTGTGAAATAAGAGAAATTAGTAATGTCATATTCCACAAGGGCATGGTAGCCTCACAGAATTATCTTTCCAATTAATAAAAGGATGTAAACAGAGACAACTGAGGACAAATCTGCCATTTAGCAAACCTGTTTTTCATACATGCATGTTTGGAGTAATGTTTGGTCAGTTTAAAGAGAATAGTTTGGATTTTTCACTAATATTTGTGTGTTTTAGTGGCAATTCTTAAGGTGTATTTACTAGGAATGAACAGAAAATGTTGGGAGGTCAATAAACCAAGCATTGAAGTCTTACTGTTAACCTAATAAAGTGAAATAATCAAAGTTTACAGGAAGATGTGACTGAGAGCGAGTAATACAGAATATTTGTGGCATTTCCTTAAATCTGTGCTTCTAATTTGAAATACTCACAATACTTTCAGTTGTCTATATACACAGGTTTATCTGGAAAATTAAATGAGTAGTAAAAAGCCCCAAAACAAGAACAAAGAAAACTTGCATAAATGTATTCATGATTTTCATGGGAAAATAAATCAGTGACATGCTTAGTCAGGGTCCATGATTTGATACAGCACTTCACAAGTGCTGTGTCTTTCTTGAGCCTTTTTTATCTGAGTTGCACACACAAAGTACTTGGTAATTCCCAGACATACAGAAAATGATTTTATACAGTGAGACAGATATCAGATTGTTTTGGTTCCTTTGTTCTATGATTTCATTGTTTTAAATGAAGTTAATAATCCCTTATTCTGATTTCCTTGGATTTGTTTTAATTTCTGTTTTCAGTTTGTATAATTCAAGCATTTTGAACTGTCTTTTTGAGAGCAGTGGGCAAAATTAGCAACATATACTCTATCACCAATATTCCCAGGGATATAACGGGTGTTGTTTTCTCATTTATACCTGCAAAAAACAGTGAACAAAAAGGTGTCTGAATCAGAAGAAATTCCTAGCAGGAGCATAAGACTTCAGATATCTTCTGTGAAAGAGGAGAGAGAGTAATACCATTTTTGTTCATTTGTTGGGTTTTTGTTGTTTTCTTTTCTTTTTAAATACTGATAGTGTTTAGAAAGTTCTCAGCAATGCTAAATATTGGTTTCTGAGGAAACCCAACACTATTTTGTGTTTGCATGCATGCAGGCTGGATTGTTACAGTCTCCAGGTTTTTATTCCACATGCCTTAAAGTCCCAAGTTAGTGAAATGCACGAACCTGGGACTTCCTGACACCCTACAGCATAGCAGCTGTGTCTTTCTATTGCAATCCCATTAAATCATATAAAGCTAAATAAATGTGTGGTTCCATGTGCATTTGCGAGGTGGAATTTGAAGTATTACCAAGCAAATATGCATTACAGCCAAAGAAACTATAACCTCTCATAATTCCATACTGAAACCCACAGATTTACAGGAACAAAGTCTCTCAGTCTTTCACATCGGAATTCTTCTTAAATTCGGTTTAAACTTTGCCACAAGACACTACCACAGAACAATGATAATTTCATCACACTAAATTAGTTTCAACAAAAATAACACTTAATTATGACATTGATTGGTTCGTATTTTTAATAAGACAACCTGATGTCATCTAATTTCAATCTGTCTTCTGATCTTTGCAAAGGGTTGATTAAAATGGCCTGTGAGTGCCATGTACAGACCCAGCGTAGAAAAGTAAGATACCCTTTTTCCTACCTTCTAGGGAAGAATAATTTTTTTGTAGGTTAGGTGAGATGGCATCCAGGAGCGCTGCATTTAAGAGGAATAACCACAGCAAGTCCCTGGTGGCACCCATCTTGCCAAGAGTTCCCAGGAAAACTGAGCGTTAGAATTTATACTCTGCACTGGTAAAAAACTGGGGCTCCCAAGGTCAGCCTGGCCCATGCTGTGTCTGATTTATTATGCAATATTTTTTATGATTATCTGATCTTTACAGAAGGATTACATAGGAGTGGTAAAGTTTCCATGTCCTAGGTAATGTGTGCTACTAGGAAGAAAAGTAACGCTGTGCCAGCCAAATCCATGGTATGCCTTCATTTTAAATTATCTTAATTGCATGTGCAGGCCCAGAGTTACCTTTGGAACCAGACTGGTGAAAATAAATGTTTCTTTGCCTCAACCACCCCAATTTTATTTATTTATTGCTTATAGGTAATTGCTTGATGATGCAGACCTCAATGCATTGCAGGGTGAGGCAGCAAATTCACAGCAGGTTTTCTGATAAATCTTCAGCAGAGTCCTGGTCTCATAAACGTTTATATTTTTTAAGTTCTCCATTTGAAATTGTAGGCTTGTTCCTTAGCTGCTTGTACACAAACAACACATCATAAATGGGATTAAGATAAGAATCAAAAATAAATTCATGCCAAGTGTTTGTAACATACCCTAAGTGGACCACACCTGCGGGCCTCTGCTGAGCTTGCTCTGCTTTACCAGTGCCTTCCCTCAAGCTACAGCTATGATCTTCAGATGCTTCTGCCAAAAAGACTCCCGTCCATCCCTTGAATCACACAGTTTATAAAAAAGAAAAGGAGGATGAGTTGAAATCAAAAGTCCTGCTGAGCTGGTTTCCTTGGTTGGTCTGTGTGAACTCTTAATGGAGTTGTAGATGACTTGGGAGGGCATGAGAGCCCACAGTCCTGTCTGCTGGGATCATTGTACTGCATTTCTACTGCTTCTGCTCACCTGATGAGGAGAAAAAGAGGTCAGCTAGAAACAGGTCAGTTCTTGGCCTAATATTCTTTTCATTACACTCCATCCAGGCTGTATCTCTCTGTTCATTTTGGCTACGACACCAACTACAACCACACTGCAATAGTTGGATGCAACTTAATATTCCTGCTGGTGTATTCCAACCTTCCTTCTGTAGAAAAGCACAGCTTGGGTCTAGAGACAAGGAGAATAAAGAGTGCTCTTCCTGCAAAGGTTCACAGTGCTCTAACAGAGGAAAGAAAGACAAAAGGCCAGAGTCTAGAAACAGAATCAGAAGCTGTTGAAGCCGTTACTGAGAAAAGCAAACAAACTGGAGGACAATGGTAAATACAACTGATTGTACTCAGATGTTAATAAAGAAATGGAAGCCTGAACATTGCTATTCACAGCTCTACTGCTCCTGACTGCCTGACAAGAGTGAAAACAATACCATGTGCTCAGTGGAGTGATCACACACTGTCATTGGGAGGGGGGCATGGAGTCACAACTCTGCCTCAAGATTCTTGAAAAATGAGCCAGACTCCTCTCAGTGGTGCCTGGTGGCAGGATGAGAAGCAATGGGCATGAACTGAAGTACAATAAAGTCTACGTAACATAAGAAAAGAGAATTTCACTGTGAGAGTGGACAAGCAGTGGAATAGGTTGCCAAACAATTTTATAAATTCCTCAATTCTTCAAGATATTCAGATCAACTGGATACAGTCCTGAGCAACTTTTCTCTGACCCTGCTTTGAGCTAGGGGATGGACTTGAGGATCTCTAGATCATCCAGCCATAGCTGGTTTGAGACACTGTGAACAGAAAGTTTATGGATGATATCAAGGAGATTCAAGAACTGAGGAGGACTGAATACACAGTGATTAAATTCATCCATAATAATTAAATCTGCTATCATGGTTCATGAACACAAACTTGGCTCTCAGGCTTCTTTCTGGGCCTCACCAGGTTCAGCTTACTGGTGCATTTCTGGCACTTCCAGTAAGTGTTCTTTAACTTATATGAGCACCTCTGCCTTGATAACAGGCACCTGTGATTTGTAGAGGCTAAAATTCCAATGTCCTCCACAAAATGTGCCTCAGATTATCTGTCTTATCTATTGCACACATTGAGATCAGAGCAGCAGGAAGTTTTATGCAAAACAGAGTACCATAAAAGTCTGCAAAAAACCTGAGTTAAGAGACTGTATTCCCGGCAGCAGATCAGCAATCCATTGCTGTTCTCACATCAGGAATAAAGGAAACTGTTGCCTTCGCTCTTGAGCACTTATCAGTGAGATAAAATACATGGAATCAAATTTGTCTTACCATAGTCAAAGGACTTGAGGCACAGGAAATCTTAAGACATTTGTCTAAGAATTTCAGCCTCAATTAACTCATAACATGTTTTTTCAGAGCTCAGCTGTTTGCTGGAACAAGTGTTCAATAAATTATACTGTTATAGTTGGATTAAAACCCAAATGTTTTCTATGCCATTTCAATAAAAAATGAAGTTTCAAACTGTTGAATTTTTCAATCATAGTTGTCATTTTTTGTGGCTCTCAGAGCTGTTAAACACTATAGAAAGCTCTGCTGTATTCATTGATCAATCATTTTCTTTCAGTTGAACAAAGGAATAAAAAGACTTACAATAACACTCTGTGTTGTAGATCTGTAGACTGGTTTTCTGTCATATGCTTCTTGCAGGATGGGAGCTTGAACAAAATCAGTCTCTTTGTATCTTCCCAGGAAGGCTCTGCAGGACTCCAATTCCTATATATGTCCCCATTCATTTTGTGTTGTACCAGATGGGCAATACCTCACCAGGGGAGCACCCAGCACTCAGACTTTTTCTCTGAGTCTCCTTTGCTTTGTCCCCACAGAAGGAAAAATGTTCAGCTGTACATCTAAGAAAGTGGCAAAAATAAATATCAGACACCTTATGAAAAGCCATACGCAGGTGGAATCAATCTGCACACCACCCATGCCTGCGTCTGACATCTGGGTGGTGTCATGGGTGTCATGTCCTCAAAACCCCTTGTATGAACAGACCTGCACTTCCCTTGTGACATGACACGTGTGTTTTGGTCACATAATGAATGAAGGTCCCCAACAGTCAGAACTGCCTGTATTTGAAGGGTTTCTGGGAGAGAGTGTGAGAATAACCTTGGTGGATGCTTCTTATTGGGCCATATCTGCTCCTGCCTTAAGTGACCCTGCAGCTGCATTCTTTCCTACTGCTTTATGGCTGATCCTCAAACCTGGCTTTTGACCTCCAGCCCCTTTTTATACTCCTCTATTCAAATCACCCTTAGTTCTTTGAAGTGTTTTCAGCTTTAGTGTTCATTTTATGCCAGTTTCCTTTCTGAGTTTTACTGAGAGAAAAAAAGCACCTGATCTGGGGGAGTCTGAGGCAAACGGCTGCTGAAAGAGAAGGTGTGAACACTGAAAGAAACTTGGCTCTCAGACTTCCAACTCTCTTCAGTGTTACCACCTGTTCACCTTCTTGCCCTGACCTTGCCTTTAAGCCAGAAGGATGAGAAGGAAGGAAATGATGCTGCCAGTTGCCAAAAGGAATGGCTCAAGGAAAGTCAGCTCTTCACGTGCAAAAATACCTAAATGCATGAAAAGCCACTGGTGCTCAAAAGAGAGAACCCATCAGAGGTGTTGTGCTGCTTCTGGGTGTTTTACGACATTCATATAAACCTAAGGGAAGTATAGAGGGAAATAATATGCATTTCTATCTGCATGAAAGGTTATTTCAAAGCAAGAAACAGAAAAGAAATCAGTCATTGAGCAGTTTCACTGTGATTACTTTTCAACACCAATCCGTCTATAATGTCTTGCTCAACTTTTATGATACTTTAAAGCTGATACAAAGTGATAAACATCAAAGTCCTTCTCCAGAAAGCTAAAGCTGACCTTTATATATTTTATCCAAATGCTTTTACTCGTTCTGGTTCTTTTCAACAATGTGTTTCTATGTGTGCCTTTAGCCAGCCTCCATATTTCTTCCTTTGTTCTCACAGCTTGGCAAGAATTGCATCTTTCTGAAGTCTTTTAAAGATGCCATGAGCTTTGAAAATGTGTTTGAAACTAATTTTTTGGCCACAAGATTATATCTTTGTCAAAGATTTGTGTTCATCCTATATACCTCCCAGAAATTATCGAAATTTTTTAAAAAAAATTAACTTAAAGCAATTTTCCTTCTGGTTAAAGAAAGAAATGCAAAGAAAAAGTTGAATTAAACTACATTAAAAATAATAAACTATATTTACTTGGAATGTTAGTGGATTAAAAAAAATGTTACTACATTTCTGTATGTATGGTGTTCAAGGGCATTCAAAAGATAACACAGTAAGAATTCCTTTTTGTGATATGACTGTGGTATCATGTCTCACAGTACTTGCGTTTCAAGTCTATTTATGTGCAGAGAAATATCTGTGGTTCTAAGGGAGAGAAAAACCACATCAAATTTATGTCATGTTTTTCATCCTAAAGAAGCCAACTGCACTAAATGTCTTGATTTCCAAACATACAAGTCTACATTTCTAGCCAAGAGTGGTTTTGATAATTTCCCCACTCAGCCCAGCTCGTACAAAGTCTTCCCAGAAATTCCCTGGACAGCAGATATCTACGTTGTGCTTCTCCATGCTTTGTCTCTTCTAGGAATTTTTTCTTTCAAAGCTTAAAAACCAGAAAAAAACCAAAGAGACATAATAAAAAGTCAGGATTACTGGTTTTATATTTTCTCTGATCAAGGCCCCAGTGATTTATACCTTTTGTATAAAAAAATGTGTGCCTTTGTTTGTCATTAAAAGTAGAACTAGATTTTCGTTTGTATCTATCATAAATCTTTAAACTTATTAATACTTATGGCATTCTTCCTTGCACTAATCAAAGATCTAAAAGCATCAAGCAGTTTATCTTAGGAATGTGCAGTTTTAATAATTAAAATCTGCACCAAAGAAAAAATTACCAATTAACAAAAGAAATTTCTTCCTATTTGCAGTCCAGTACTCAGTGCAACACAATCTGGTTTTCTGAGCTGCACGTTTTATTTTCTCTGAATCCCACATGTAGCAAGATAGAATACAAAGTGTAGTATGTGCCATTTCCTTTCACACTTTATTTTTTCCCCACCTAACAGGGCAGATAATTTCTGCCATTGTGCTTTTTATGGTGCTCTACATCTGATCATCTGAGGCAACAATATTTACTGAATGAGTGGGCAATGACAACTATAAATACACCTCACCTTACCCCCCACATTACTAGGCATTCTATAACAATTCGTGGACAGGGAAGAGAAGTTAGTTAATTTTGCCACAGTAAATGAAACCAGTTTTACACATATATTGCTTATTAAATATTGCATGATGGCAACTATGCATTGACATTTAACTGTGAGCCAAGAGAAACCATTAAAATTAAATATTTGAATTAGCAAATGTTTAAATAAGTTATGTGCATAACTTTGCTACTAGGACTAGTGTCCCAGATTCTTTGTAGATGACTGTGGCATTTAAGTGTTTGCCTAAACCTCTGCATGATCAGGCCTCCAACACACATCTCAAAACCCAACCTGAAGATATTTGCTGAAATACTGCTCGAGTGAAGCTCTCAGTTTATAAATTTCACAATGATGGTGCATATTGAGGGCAAACAAACCTCAGCCTCCACACTGGAAAACTCCCAAAGGCCAAGGCAGACTGTGCCACACCCTCCTGCAGGGCCTGGCACAACTGGGGCATGGCCATGCCATGCCAAGCAGCAGGTTTTGTTCCTTAGAGTTCAAAGACAGCGATGCAGTGATGAGGTCTGCCCAGTGAGCTCCACGCTGTGCTTGCTGTCATATAAATAACCAAGAACTCGTGTAAAGAGCAGAGCCTAGAAGTTGGCTGTTCCATAATTCATGGGCAGGCACTGGCTGCAGTAACTGGCTGCCCAAGTGCTCCCAGTCTGCTGGAGAGGGTTGACAAGGCTTGCCTGACTAACCCAGGCACTTCAGCAAACTTCTCTTTGTTAGAGAAGATGAATTTTGTATTGGCCTATTTATCTAAATATAATAGAAAGAATAAAAAGGGGAAAAGGTGGTGGAGACATCTTAAAATGAGGGGACCTAGAAAATATATTACTATGGCTTTCACTGATATTCACATTTATTAGACTGACTTCCAGCTCAACAAATATGTTCCCAGAACAGATCAGATCCATAGAAATGTTCAAAGTACTCTCAAAAGATCCTGCATTGCGTTTGCAAGTTACCTGTTGTAAGAATCTCATACATCTCATCCCCTGCTATATCCTATCCTCATCCCTGACCTACATGCTTTTCTTGAGGATTTCACTGTGCTGCAGCTCTGGCTTTGGTGTTCCCTGGTCCATGTGAATACAACAACACAATGAATCTACTCTATCTTGTCAAAAGGATGGGTGAGTCATCCCTTCAAAAAGAAAAGGACAATAGCCATTGACTTATTCCATTGTTCTCTTTGTAGCTGCCACCCTACAGTGTAGCAAGATTGGTGTAGATTTGAACCAAGAACTTGAGCTAAGAGTAATAATAACATGGGCTTTTACTGAAGAGATCAGCAGCCTTGAAAGAGAAATAAATGCTAGCACAAGCCTTTTCAAATAAGATTTGGTGGGGTACTTATGGGAAGCGTGGTTAAAAAAGAAAATGTGAGAGTAGATGTCAATTATTAATAATCGTCATTTGCATTTACTAAGAGCACTATAATGACTCCACCATTTGCCCTAAATTTAAGGTTTGATATAGAGTTGGAGAAGATTCATTATGCATAGCCAAGGAATGGTGAGGAAAACTTCAGACCTTAATGCAAATATGACAGCCCAAATACCTCTTTGGGGACATTGATATATTTTCTATTCATTCACCAGTATTTATTAGAGGGGGAAATTATAGAGACACGTGGGGTTTTGCTGCAATTATGTACGTTATAGCTGCTTGATAACAGAAATTCATCAGAAACCATTAGCTACTCCACAGACTTAAGTCACAAATATTAAACACCTGTGAATAACTAAACTTTCATCCAGTTCAATCCTCAGTCCATGTTATCTCCTAGACCTCTTCCCCTTCAGGAGCCTTCCACTGAAAAATTTCCTCCAGCTGTGTGCAGTGACTTTATCACAGTGGCACACAATAAGTGAAAGGCATTGAGGTCTGATCTAAGGTTTTTTCCCTCGGGAAGTTTTGAACATATTTCCAGCTCCCACTCCTCATGAAACACGTGGTCCAGACCCTTCCCCAGCTCCTTTGCCCTTCTCTGGATAGGCTCCAGCACCTCAATGACATTTTGCAGGGAGGGGCCCAAAACTGAGCCCAGGATTTGAGGTGTCTCAGCAGTGCTGGTTCCCCGGTCATCCTGTACCTGCCACGTGATGGCACTCAGGATGACAGACATTAGGTGTTACAGACATAAGATGTTGTGCTGTGCTGATCTCACAGCAGACCTGGCTGTATTTTTCACTGGCAGAGTCAAGATATCCATCTTGAGAAGAGGCAGTTTATGGTTTGTGTACTATGATAAGAGAGCCTAATATTGCAGGGTGGCAACCAATTTGAGGCTTATTAAACTTTCCCTGGTCTTTTGGCTTCCTTCAATGTTGAGTTGCTGTGTCAAGCCCACATCTTTTCATGAAGTGAGCCTCCACCACAGAAAGCCTGTCAGGCTTGGATTTTAATCTGAAATCATCAGTGAAATTACTTAATGCAAGGAAATTGCTCAATCCACCAAATTACTCAGCCGATGTGACCAGGTGTTTACCAAGGTTTACATAATCTGGTATGGAATTACTTTCTTCGTTTTATGCTTCAAGAGAAACCCAACCAGAGTGAAAATAGGGACTGAGGGGGGACCTTGTTGTAATCTGCAGCTTCCTTGTGAGGGGAAGTGAGGGGCAGCACCAACCTCTTCTCTCTGGTAACCAGTGACAGGATGTGAGGGCATGGCCTGAAGTTGTGTCAGGGAGGTTTAGGGTGGATATCAGGAAAGGGTTCTTCCCCCAGAGGGTGCTGGGCACTGCCCAGGCTCCCCAGGGAATGGGCACGGCCCCGAGGCTGCCAGAGCTCTAGGAGCGTTTGGGCACTGCTCAAGGGATGCCCAGGGTGGGATTGTTGGGATGTCTGTGAAGGGACAGGAGCTGGACTAGATGATCCCTGTGGGTCCCTTCCCACTCAGGATATTCTGTGATGCTATGAACTCCCAGGGGCTGACAGCAAAAATTAAATGATGCACGAGAAACATCAGATGGAACAGCAGCTGAATTCATGTTTTCTTGGATGACAAAAGAATTCAGCTCTGGGAAAGACGGAAAGACCTGGTCATGCTTTATCCCTCATCGTGTTATGTCCAAAACAAAAAAAGCAGGGGGAAAATAGCATTCTAGACCAGATTTAAAGATTGACTAAATTTATTACACTCTGATAACATCCAGACACAGGTGTATATAAATGGAGCTTGTCTATAGAACTTAAAATGCAATTTAAACATTTCAGTTTTACCATTAAGAAAGCAAACAATGAACAGAAAGCTTAAAGATCACAAATTTGACTCCTTATAGAACTGCTGAAGAAGCATTTTTGTTATATGGGGACACCTGATGTGAAGTGGGACTAACAGGCATGAGTCAGTAAGCACATTCCTAATATTTATTCTAGAGCTTCTGGCAATCTAGCAGCATAAATTCTTCCAGAATTCGACTGGCATTTAAAGATGCAATCTGTCAAAGGAGACAGTTTTATTCAGATTCACGTTCATCCTCAATCTCAGGATCAGGTTCCCAAAACTGTATTGGGCCAGCAACAACAATCACACTTTCTAGGTCAGAGCTTGCCTCTCTCTTGGGCCTTCTAATACAGCCTTGGTAGCATCTGGAAGAATAGTCAAAGGCCCTGCACACCACCAACTCACACTGCAGGTAAGCCACTGGGTTGTTCCGAATGGACTGGAAGGCATTGAATTTAAACCGGAGGGTGTGTCTGTCGGGTGAGTAAAACGTAGCATAGGTTGGATCTTTAACACACCTAAAAAGAAACAAAAAACTCCCTCTCGTGAGTACACACTGCAGTCAGTCATTTACAGGCAATAAAACACATGGCATGAGAAGAGATTTTTAAATATAATGAAAATGGTTCGGAAAGCTGCAAGTGGGAAAACCAAAATGCCGTTCCTTGGCAGAATTGAACCACGTTACCTTTCCTCAGCCTGTTGTGTGTCTGATACCTGGTGTTTGTATGATTTTCTGAGGGTAAATTAACCTTTCCTGAGGTATGCCACTGTTACCTATTTAATAATAATGATAATAATAATAATAATAATAAAAATAAAAAATAATCCATGGTGAACTGGCTATAGCCATTTAGTCTACTTGTTATTTTAAGCTGTGGTGTGTGTGTTATAATTTGGGTCCATCCATCCCCTTTTTCCCGGTAAACCCTGAATGCCCTTGTCCATTAATTGGTTAGAAGCTGTCATTAATGTGTGCTATATTCACACTATTCCATTAAATTAAAAAAAAAAAATTAATAAGAGATACAGGAGTTCAAAGGCAGCTGTATCTGTAACTGTAATGCATAAGGACTCACCCATCCTTGATTATAGTGTAGACTCCTGTCGTAGGATTGTGGCGAGTGGGAGATGCCACACAAGTGTGCAGAAATAACTCCAGAAATGGATCAGGGCTGTGCAGGGAAGCTTCCACGAACAAATCCTGGTTGGTGTTGACGTAGTAGGGTGAATCATGCACCGGCCGTGAGAAGTTTGAAGAGTCATAAAACGTGAGGCTTGCATCATATCTGCCATACTGGGTTTCATTGACTTCAACATTGACGTCCGCGACGTACATCGCCTCTGCCCACGTGTTCTGGAGCATCTTGCAGTTGACACGCAAGTGAAGAGTTCCATTTCTTGCCGTTGATGTACTAGAAGGGGACCCTCTAATAACGTTGGAATAGCTGATTGTGTTGTTGTTTCCCTGTTTGGCACATAAAATAAAATGCAAAATTAATTAATATAGTCAGGTACCCTATTCTGCATTCTAAACTTTGCTGTATCCTTACAGCAATGTGCACTGTTAAAATATTATTTCCCAGAAAACCTGATTTGGAAAAGTCTGAGTCTAGTAATTTCCATTCTCAAGATAAGAATCTGTAATCTTCATGTAATATTCAGTGCCCACAATTTTGGCCTAGAAAACTACTCACAATAAATGCAGATGTAACGGAATTAAATACAACCTGTACAAAATTAAGTACGTGAAGGTTCAGGTCCAGCACAGTATTTAAGCTGAAATCCAGCTACAACATTATGAGTCATATTTAGTGAAAGCTTTGAGGCCTTTTTAACCATCACACTCAGCCTTGGACCTTGAAAATGACAAGTATTTGTATCCTTCCACAGCTTATTCCTTCGGAGAATGATAACAGGCTGTAAGAGAATGCTCTGGCAGCAGAGACAGGAAATGCAAATGCTGATAAACCTTATCCTTCAGGAGAGAGGGAGACAACCTATAATCACCAGGACACTTCCAGTCCCTGAAGATCCCAGGTAGGTTTCAATTTTTGCTGGTTTTCAAAGCAACTTCTTCTGTTTGAATTTTTATATCCTGCCGTTATTTGCCCATTTTGTTGAAACATCCAGTCCTACCTCTCTGACAGTGCCACAGCCGAAGTATGGGATGTTGAATGCCACATACTCTGATGTAATGTTGGGTGTGCAAAAGGGGTCGTTCAGGGTGAGATTCCGAGCAGAGTAGCCGTGGGACTGAAGGAAGGATCTGCTCACAACTACGTGCATGTAGTCTGGCAAACACTCCAGTGCTAGTGGATGGCAAAGAAAATATGTTACAAGCTCAGTGAAGTGAACAAAAGAGGTTGTAAGTAGTGGATTGAATAAACAGTGTCTTTTGCAGAAGCAGCTGATATGGCAGAAGGAGCTCAGAATCCAAACCACGGACTTGAATCTCCATGAAAACGCTACAGATCAAATTTAAAACAACATTAACGAGATTAACAATCAGTGAATTAGAAAGCAGTTGAAAAGTATGTTTCTGCTTTAAAGATGAACTTACTGGTGTTGCCATCTGCTGGAGTGGAATAATAGTAGGCCTGAAACCCTTTATATGTGTATCGAGAGTTGCTGTAGAAGCGGACGGTCAGCAGGTTTGAGGATGACGTGTACGTGCGGTAATAACCGGAGCAGATCTTCCCGAGGAGAGGAGAGGTGCGGAGGGGCCCATCATAGATTTCCACGTAGTCAGAGAGGCACCTGCCACCTTCCATCCTGGGAAGCAAACATAACTGTTTAGTTAAATGCTTCGTTTTTACGTTCTTTGTTTTCTGTTTGCTTGTTGATTTGGTTTGGTTTGTAACTCAGTGTGGTGGGTTGAGCCTGAGCTGATGGACAGCTCGTTTGACCAGTGGCGCTTTTCGAAATTTCCATATTTGAAGGCTGGAGAGGACGGGAAGTGCCTCTCTCTTCCTGGGAGTCTGGCCGTTCCCGCAGGAGGGGGGGGGAAATGGCTGCTGAGGTTTTCGCTCCTCGGAGAGGCCTTGAGCCCCCCCTCCCCCTCCCTCTGGTGCCGNCGGTGGCAGCTCTAATCCCGGGCGGGGCTGTCGAACTGTGGCTGATACGGTTTTGGGAGACCATGGATTGCAAAGGAAACCTCTTTCTCCTTAACTAGTAGAGAGATTCTTAAAAATTGTAAATACTGACCAAGAATTATGTAATATTATCCTTTGTGCTGATTTGGGGAAGAGGAAAGGAGAAGGGGGGTGTGAGAGTAAAAAGAGGGATTTTGCTTTGATTTTCTTATTATTTTCTTTTCTCTTTTAATTCTGTTAATAAACTTTTCATTTTCTTTAAGTTTTGAGCCTGTTTTGCATTCCTCCAAATCTCCTATCTCACAAAAGATAAAGAGGTGAACTGAAACCACTACATAAATTGGTGTTTCTGCCTGGTTTCGAACTGAAACCCCTACACTCAGATTAACTCTTCATAGCAGAAGAATACATTTGATTGATATGGCAGTCAAATCTTTCCAACAGAAACTACAGTCTCCAATTTCTGTCTCAGTAGGTGCCAGACATGTTTTTGACTAAATAAGCAAAAATGAACACATTTTTCACCTCCAGATGTACTAAAAGCTTTGGAAAAGATCCTTGAGATCAAGTAGGTTTTTGCTTAGTAAGTCCAAGTGGTCAGTCCCATACATTCATCATCCCAAGTAATAAATTCTTACTTACTGAATATCTGAAAATACAAGTGTGATGCGGAAGTTGTTCTTTACTTGTATTTCCCACACACAGTTGGCATTGTTTGGATAATTTCCGGGGTAAAATGGACTCTGTAAGGTACCAGATGAAGAGGAAAGCAAGCCACCACAAGTATAATCTGCAGAGAAAAGTACAAGATG
>VZTH01018097.1:0-23218 GCA_013397815.1 Aleadryas rufinucha
GACAGCCCGAGCCCCACCCTGCAAAGCCTGGGCCTTGGATTCTGGGCTATTGGGGGCATGAGCCACTGGCCAGACGGACACAGCCAGGGAGTTGTGGGCACTGACTCCATGTCCAGCTGCAGGCTGGGGACGAGGGGTGTCCCTCAAGGCTCTGCCTTGGCCCTGGGGCTCTTGAATGGCTTCCCCAATGACAGACTTGGCCACAGACTGCAGCTGTTTCAGTTTCAGAGTTTCAGATCTCTGGTGCTTTCCCTGGCCCCATCTAGCTCCTGAAATGGGCCAGACACAGGCGAGCACTCTTGGAAAAGCAGCATCTTTTATTAATGTAGCCATACTGAAGCCACCCTTTGTCACTGCCTCAGGATGCTGCACAGGCTCTGGGCTAGCCTCTTTCACACAATTTTCCCTGAAGGAAATTGCTTCCTGTTTTACCTGAGGTTTTAGGTTAACTGGTTTAACTTTACTAGTGACACTGGTAGGGATAGATCAGTTTTCTTTGTCTGAATAATGAGTTTTGCATTCCTGAAAATTCTGTGCCTGTCAAGACACTTTGATTAATTTTAATTGATCCTGGGCAGGTGCAGGGCCTGCCACTCCCAGAGGTGGGGATGCAGCACCCCGTGCAGGATTTCTCTATATACAGAACTCTTTGGGATGTGCTGCTGGTAACAAGCAGGCCAACAGCTTTCGAAGTGTCCATCTCTCACCTATCCTGGCACTCCAGTGCCCTTCCTGCCACATTATCACTTCAGTCATCAATTTTCATCACCAAGCAGTGACAGTGTGTGATTACTACTAGTTTCTCCTGAGCAATCTTTAGGTGCTGCTGTCTCTGACCCAGTTACAAAGATAAGAAGTTCAAGGTGTACGAACAGCTATGTCCCATCCCAAGCCTACTCCAAAGGTGTCTGAGCCTTCATCAGTTTGGGCTCTTTATACCATCAAATAAAAGGAAAAATAGCAGGTGCACACCAGCAAGAACAACTTCCTTTGTGCTTTCAAGTGGCCCTCCAAATGTTACCCCCTCCAAATATCTAAAATTCACAGATTTACTCAAAATGCAATGTCCACAAAAAAGATGGTTTATTGGACTAGATTAAATGATGTAATGCTTATACACTTTTTTGTATTAACAATGCTCTTGCAGAGGAACATTAAGTGATACTTTTTTCCTGCCTCTAATGAAATCTCAGTGCAGGTAATTCATGACAAAGGGCACTGGATGCTTTCCAAGTCACACAGCTTTGACAGAGATCTTGCATATCCAATAATTGAAATAGAATTTCAACTTTTTGCCTTGCTGAATTCATTTTGTGCTTTTGAGTTCTCTTGAAGCTATGAAGAATTATAAACTATTAGAGCTTGACAAATACAAATTTGTTCAGATTTGTAACAAAAATGAAGAGAGAATCATTAAAAAACACTGTCCTTTAAAAGTTAGGCCACATGACTTTTGACTCAGAGCATGGCTGGCAGCTGGGGAGCTGGAATAACACTGAAAAAAACCTATGAAGTGACATCAAACAGGTCAGAGGAGTTTTCCTTTCTCTTTTCTTACCAATACATCTCTCCTCACAGTACTGTTGTGTCTTGCAATGGATATCACGTTACATTTCTTTTTTTGTCTTTGATGTTTGTTGGAATTGTCACTATCCAAATAATTTGGGTAATGGATTAAAATGTAACCCAACAATGCTGAATAAACTGCACTCACAATGGTCGGGTTTTGTTTGTAAAGTTGTCCTGAATGAAATTCTAGACAATACCCACCTCATAGGTATATTTGCAAAACATCGCACCAGTTCCATGGCACAGGTTATGGATGCCTTGCAACAAGCAATCACGTCACTAAAATTTTAGATACAAACCTGACTGACATTTCTGCCCTCTCCATTTAACACTCCATTTGGGCAACAAAATATTTGGACAAGCAACAGGTTCAGTAGATCTTCAATCAACAGAAACAGATCCAGACAACCAATACATTTCCATAGTAAGTTATATGTATTCAAACCAAACCAAACCAAACCCCAATGTGTCTTGATCCTGAATTTTTCTGCGCATACCAGATCCACTGAGTGACTGACTGCATCTCTATCTTTGGAGGAATGTGGCATCTCCAACCTGAGGCAGTAACAACCATGCACATACAAATGGTTTTATGCATATTCCACAGGAGACTTTTCACCCACAGGACAAAGTAACAGTACAACATATTGAACAGGCTGTTACACCCTACTTACCATCATCTTGTCAACAAAATCCATTATGCTAATATACAATGAGCTTTTTAAAACATAGATGAACAATACTTGCATAAACAAGCATAATTAATTTATCAATGTATTCTCCAGAGTTCTTTATTGATCACAGAAACAGCCTAGACCAATACCAAAACCAAATGAAATTCAGCCCTTCACTGTAAATGAGAAAAGACAAGAGCAAAATTAATTTTTGGCAGTACCACAAACCATGGACTGTCACGAACTTAGTGCGAGAACTGGGACGGATTAGAATTGAGCAGCTGAGACCAACCAGCCATCTGGAAGGACCCCAGTATTTTAAAGCAACTGTAGATGAGCTATAAAAGAACAGTTTCAATACAGTTGCTTATGAGGAGTAATCTGGCAGAGGACAGTCAACATCAAGGAACACAGCATTGAAGTATGCAGATATGTCACAAAATGTAATTCTGTTGGTGAAGTAGCTAAATAAATGTTTATCAGTTTATTTCACTGATAATCCAGTTATCCTAAGACAAGGTAATGAAGCAGGTTCACCCTCTCTCTTATGGGATCACAGAAATAACTGGTGTGAAGCTTCATGAACAGCTTTGCTCTGGCACCAGGCTGTGCTTCCAAGCTGAGCTCTAATGTAGAGATCTGCTGCAAAGCTTTTGCCTCATTCATGTAAGGAAAATTTCCAAAGAAAGATTTCAAATCTTCCAATTGTATCGAAAAAGGCTTTATTTCAATTTGCTCTCCCCCTCCTCACTGTTCCCCTTCAGAATACATAAATGATCTCTTGCAGCAATGCACCTCAATCTTTACCAAATAAGCAAAACAAAACACACAGAGTAGTAATTAAATATCCAAAGAAAAACTCAGCTCTAAGAAATGCCAAGTGGACACCTGATTCTACACCAAAACCAAAACCAAGCTGCCTGGGCTGTAAAGTTTCACCCTGTACTGAGGGCACCAAAGCTTTCAGAGATGTGTGTCCTACCCAAAGATGCACTACACCCACCTAGCTCACTTCAGTCCAGGCAGAGGTTCATGCACTGAATGAGGGCTCAGTTCTGGCACAATATGGTGACACCAGCTGCTAAAACAGAAAACCAGGAGTCTTGTCAGACTTTCAGGAAAGGCAGCAGTGGGGGCTGGGGGAAGACCTGGAAATATCAAAGATTTCTCCTGCGCAAGAGCATGAATTCCAGTTCAGTGAAGAGAAGGAGCCAGCTCACAATGTGACAGGCTCAAGCCAGCTTTGGCACTTGTGTAACTGAAAATAATGTGGTGACTTGTCCCCAGCTCAGCAGGCAACCAGCTGTGAAGGTTTATTTGCACCAGTGACCACTTGAGCAGCAGCTAGGGGTTTCTTATCCCAGGGAAAGCTCGCTTGCTATAGCTGCAAAGCTACCCAAGTCCAGCTGTTATTAAACAGAGACATGAGGTAATCATTATTTCCAGAAGAATTAACAGGATGCCAGGGGTGACAGACAAAAAATGACAGAGTAGAATTTTAAAATACATGAACAAGTAGGCTTAAAATCTGCATTGCCTTTTTCCAAATTTAACTCTGTCCAACAAAGGACAGTTTAACAACATGAAGTGCAAGTTGTCTTACACTGGCTCAAAAAAAAAAAAATCACTGGAACAATCAAACCCTGAACATTCCTTAATTAAATGGACAAGTCTCTTGGGAATGACATGGGCAGAGACCATACTTTTTGTAGACCAAACCTGAGCAGAGACTGGATTTTGTTTCTTTTCTTTTAATAGACAAAACAAGTATTTCAAGGTAGAGCTGAACTGGTTTCAAAATAGCAATGACCCAGGTCATAATCAGAATTTTGTATATACAATTTGTATTAACTTAAAAAAATAAAGAAGTTCAAAATACCTCCAGAGAACATTCTAGGTTAGCAAAATGTCCTGTACAAAAGTAGGCCACATTTGTTGGTTTAAAAGAAGTCCACAGCAGTTGGTCTCTTCTTAGCTGACATAGTAAATGGTCTCTTCATTTGGGGCTCCTTTGCTGGGGTCACTGTGGGTGACTTCAGCACCCCATGACGAGGTTTCTGTTCAGGATTGAAAGCCACACGGGAGGGTCCTTCTGGGCTCACTAATATACTTTTGTCAGTCTTTTTAAATTCTGTTGAAAAACAAGCCAACAAGTTAAAAGAAATGAAACCCCAGGAATAACTGGGCCTGTCAATCAACTGTGGAATTTCCCAGCCCTGAAAGCCTGAATTAGATCCTCAAGCCCAGCAAGCATCCGAAGCCTAAGGCTTGGCAGAGAAAACAGCTGGTGGTGAAGCAAATCTCAGCAGAGTCCCTTGGGGAACAGGGTCTGCTGCAATCCACTGTGAACTCTCCCTGTGGTTCCACAGACCATTAGAGACTCTGGGCCTTTTCCTCAGGCACAAGTGCTCCAGCTATCCTGAAGAACACCACACTGGAGTTTAAAAGATCACAATGGGTAAGAAGTGTCTCTGCTCTGACTGCTGAACAGCTCTAGAGTCTCCTGGCCATCCCTTCTGCCAGCAGGGAGGCATTCATTTTTCATTTTGATCAGCTGTGTTATATTAACATGAAGACATTTACCTAAATACACTGTTCTCAATTTGAACTTGACTGACTGCACACCTCAGAGAGTTAAAAAATACCTGAATTAATATATGGAATATAATTCTATGCTATGGAGCAAGACATTTATTTAATAGGGAAAACACTTGTCTGCTTACAGAAGGGAAGTGACATTTATCTACTCATGACCATTAATAAACCACAGGCAGCCAAGATAAAAAGCAAACTTTGCTACTACAAAGTCTGATTTTATCAGCATGTCAGCACCTTTGCCTTGGGAAACAGAGGTGAGCAAAGAAGACGGTGAAGTGCACGTGTTTCCCTCAGAGGTGCCCTGCAAACAGGCAGCTCAGGAAGGTGAGTCCATCACTCTGCTGCAGTTTTCTATCCATGAGGCTCCTTCTGCAGGTCACTAATGCAGCACCCTGGAATTGCTCAAGTCTAGCTGCAGGGCTGAATGTCCTGAACTTTACCATCTCCTCTGGAAAGGAACTTGAGGAGGGTTTGTAAACTAAATACAAATACTGAGACAAAAAAGGATCAGAATCATCTGTTCTAAGGGTGTTCTACAGGTGTGTGTGTGTGCACAGCTTCTCCCTCCCTCAGGTACCAGAGAGACTGTGGACACACACACATATCAGACTCACCTGCAGTCATGTTTTTATTCAAGCCAAACGTGACTTTTTTGGAGCTGGGCGACTGCAGCTTGTTCAGCTATAAAGCAAAATAAAGACATGAAATAAAATAAGATTTCTGAGGCAGTGCTATGAGTTCTTTCACCTGCATCCCACTGATGTAAAGCAGCCTACTTTCTTAATTTCATTTAGAACTGCCCCCAATCCTCTGGCACTGACCCTTGCTAAGACAGCACTGTTTTTCTAGCCAAAAGCAAACATATTCCATTTGTACAGAAAACACATACTCTCCTTAATGTCATTACATAATTCCACAACAAACAAGAAGATATTTGTGTGTTAAACAGACTGGCCCCACTGCACTCGGGCCTCAAACTGCTAAGAGGACTTGAAAAGCTTTATATGTTTAAAAGGTCTAGAGAAGAAGGCAGTCTTTTGAAGCTCTGTACTGTTGCCACTCTCCACAAATGAGGAGAAATGGAGGCTGAAAGTCCTTTTGCAAGACTGAAAGTCAGTTTATGCTTTTGCGTTCTTGTGAAACGAGCAGATTCAGAATGGCGTGGGTTCAACAAGAAGGCTGGAAGCAGAGGGGAAGGAAGAAGAGATTTCAGAGACATGTACAACTCATTTTCTGAAACTCTGGAGCCATGTGTAACTCTTTCTACAGGGAAATGCATCAGCATTTCCAGTTTTATCTGCTCATGTTAGGAGACTAACACAGAGTGGAAAAGACAGCAAGAGTGAGGTCACACCCTTTGCTGGGGAGGCTGCTTGGGAAGACATTTGTCCCCAGACTCAGCTGCCCTTTGTGAGATCACCTCACCTGCAGGGATGTCCTGGTGGAAGAGATGGTGCTTCTGGCTTTCCTGAAGAACACTGCCTTTGGTACAGTTTTTTCAAATTTTACAAAATCACTTCCTGGTTTCACTTTCTTTTTCTTTAATGGTGACAGAGCAGCACCGCCTTCCTGAGAAGGGGGGAAAGGGAAAAATGCTTCAGTACAAAGTACTGTAGTTAACTAATCCCAGGTGCAGTGATCAGTGCTGACCACACACTCACATCAGTTAATCATCAGGTTTAACTCCCAGCAGGTAATTTTGCAATTAGCATGAGTGAAAGCAGAAGTTTAAGGCAAGCTCTGCACAGAAATAGGAAAGTCACTGCGAAGCACAATAGGAAGAATTTGTAATAGATTTGCCAAGCCCATCAGAGTGCAAATGAACACATTTTCTCCATGTGCATGAGGATACTTTGCAATTGATCCAGCTCTCCTGCACACAAGTGATCATTTTTTTTCCTTCACCATAAGCAAAAACTCTTCTGTGGAACCTCTGGATGAATAAGATAAATAACTAATGAACAACCACAGCTTTGGGCTAAAATGGAGGCTTTGGAGAAAAAAATGGAGTGGAGTATGAAATCTGGCTATGCTCTCAGAAACCCAGCTATTGTGTAGTGCTACTGGTTTGCTGCCTGAGATTCACACTTCTATGGCATTTAAAGCAATTCTTGTCTCCAGCACAAGGCAATTCTTAGGTCCTGCACTGGCAGAGCTTTCTAACCTGCTGTCTGTGGACTAGTCAGATACCTGTGGACTGTGGTGAGGGGAAGTTCAGTTATGCTTCTCATCAACCTACAGACATGGAATTCCAAAGGCATTCACTGAAAGCTGTGGAAAATGTCCAGAGGATATGGCCTCTTTTGATTTGAAAATCGCTTATGCTTTAAATAAAGGGAAAAACCACAAGATTTTTAGCTTTCTGAGTTGTGGAGACAGCTCTGAGATAATGCTGATCTTGTCTGCTTTTTTTCCCTTCTCCTCCTCCTCTTTCCTCTGAATATTTGAAGCTAATTCTCTGGAGGTGTGTGTTGTCCTTGAAATCAAGAATCAAAACATGCCCCTTATTTCTGGGCACCGGGCCAGGATTACATAACTAAAATCAGGAAATAAAACAACATGTTATTTCTCAAGCAATGAAAACAAAATTAGGAAAGCTTAACTTCCTCTGCATTTGTGCATTTTAGCTTTACCCTGCCCTCTTCTTTCTTCCATCAGTATTGTCCCTTTCCTCCTGACTCAACTTCCATGTACCTTTCCTTGTCTGCATCCCTCTCCTCCCTTTCAACCCACACACAACTACATGAACTGGGCAAAAAAAAGCAAATGCCATAATTTCTTTGGAATTCTACATGTGAAGAGTGACCCACTAGCCCATGCCCTGACAGCCAACAGGCCAGTGCTGGGGCTGTGCTGCTGCCTTTCCCTCAGTGCCCACACTGATTTGTGCCAACAACCCATTTCCATGAAGTCTGCAGGAACTTCTTATCTTGAATCTATCACAGGTCTTGGAACCTGTTGGTCACCTGCAGCAAAGTCTTACAGAAAGAAATGGGGGTGTCATAATCACATTTTCTTAGAAACTAAACTTTTACAGACAAAGAAAAACCAGGTGTGAAACATGGAATATTGAGGCAACAGGAGACAAAGCCAACAGTTCCTACTTGGAAAGCCCTGCTGTGAGAGAAATGCAGTTTGAATAGTCCCCCTCAGGAGTTCAGCATCAAAAAATAGAAAATGTCAGTTATTTTATTACTATTTAAGCAAAGTTTCAATATGAATTTTTTCTCCTGTGAAGGACTGAATAGTTATATCTTCATGTACAATGCTGCACTACTTAACTAATCCTACAGTTTTAAACTGAAGTCAAACAGAGGTGAGCTCACAGGCTCATAACATGCACTTGTAACTCTTTTATGTGCTCATAATCTCATTTGTGCTTCATGAATTTTTGTTCAATCAAAGTGAGATTGTCAGCAAGACTTCCAAGAATGTAACTAAACCCCTGAATGTGTTAGGGTGAATATGCACATGGGAAGGGTGAATATGCACATGGGAAATGAGCAGTTAAAAATCATTTCAGTGGCTGGAGAGGGAAGAACCTCTGCACTCTCTCTCTTAGCCACACTGTCAAAATTATACAGTGCAAAATACTTTTTGGCTCTCAAATCACAGAGAAGAATCAACTCTGTTCTACTTATTGCCGAAAAGAAAATGGGGGTGGGAGGTGGTGGGGCATAAAAAGGTTGCTCCCAAACTGCAAGGCATACATTTTTGAAGATGACTACAATCAGACCTTCCTAGTGAAAAAACCACAGTATTGTCTTTATAAAAAACTGGATCATTCATAAATGTGATTACATAGCCACTGATGACATTAAAGGTCACAGTGTCATATTCTCTATTCCAATGTCTAGTCTCTTTCCCCAGACAGTCCTATCAGTTTTTTTAAGATGGAGCAGTGAGTGAGCAAAAGAAGCCACTCCTGCAATTACGTGGGCAATTTCACAAGGAGCTTATCCTAATCTGTGTGCTGCTGCTGCTGCTGCAGAGGGGATGTTCCATCTTCCCATTTCTCATTGTTTTGCCAAAATATGATGCCCTTTGTGGGAATGCTGTAAAGCTCAACTAAAGACCCAATGCAAAAGAATAACCAACCCAGGGACCAAAGAAAAAAAAAAAGACAAAAAAAGACAACCCCATCCTGCCCTTAACATCCCATTTTTCAGCTAGATGGGTTCTTCCAGCTGAGAGGCTGGCACAGGATTTAGTGTCATTGCACAGCAGGGTGTGACACTGTAGCAGTGTGTGGATTTCTGAGGAATCGAGTTCTTTTTGGTGACAGTGCATGATGGCATCAGCATGCAGCCCATGCAGCCCCACGCTCAGAAAGCTAAAGCCAAACCTGAAAATGAGCCTGGCAGTTCCTCAAGCAGGCAGAGAAAAGAATGAGATGTACATACCACCTTCCTGCTTTTCTTGCATGCAGTCTCCAGAACTCCGTTGGCTTCGACTGAGTTTAGCACCTCTTTCACTTTTCTCTTCTTTTTCAGGGTTGCTGCATTCTGACTGGAGACTTTCATCCCTTCCAAACCAACTAATTTTGTCTTTGTCTTCAGTGTGACCTTTCTGGAGGGCACGGATTCAGCCCCTGCCTTTCTTGGCAGGGTCCCCAGCACGCCTTCCTTGTTGGGTTTCAGGTCAGTGTGCTGCACAGGGGGATCCCCATTCACCAGGACAGCCCCTGCTTTCTGCTTCTTTTTCACAGCCTTAGGAGGTAACAGTGAGACAGATGGGCTGACATCCTCTGCTGCACTGGCAGTGGCTGGTCCGTTCTGACACACTGGTTTTGCAGGAACATTCTGCACTTTTGGATTCGTGTTCTTCAACTGACTCTTTTTACTCTGTTCTGCGTCAATCAGACTGTTCTGCACAGAGACACTGTGATTTTCTCTCGTGCCAGTTGCTACATTTGTGGTCTCACTGGCCTCATTTACTAGCAATTTCTTTTTCTTCCTCTCCTTGTTATTTTCTGGCACCTTTTCCTGGCTAGAAGCATTAGATCCAGATGTTTCAGCTTTTCCCTCCTCACAATTTCCATCAGCTGTTCCAGAATCAGCACTTGGGCTGTCCCTCTTCTTCCTTTTTTTCCTCTTCCTCTGGGAAACTGATGACACCTTCGCACTTGAAAGCTCTTTATCCTCTAAATCCATCCCAAAAAGAATGCCATTAACAGAGATGTGAAACACAAAGATACTTACAACAACTGAATTCTATTCTGTTTTTGTTCTTGTCTTTTAAAATAGGTGCATCATTTTCCTGTTATCAGCCTGCTCAACAGTTTCACTGTTACAGCTGCTCAGGACACTGCAGTCTGCTGACGTCTGGCCTAATTAATACTTCGCTAATTTTGCCTTGTCACAGCTAAGATCTAAACCATTCCCTGTGGCAACCTTATTTTTCATAGCAACACCCCCAGAAAGAGTTATTACCCACCTGTTAAGCCCATCAGAAGGGCAACTCAGGGGTTCAGTATTCCAACATCCCCAAATTCTTATATTCTAACACTCATCCTGTTTTAAAATTGACATATTTCTGCTTTCCTACAGTAAATTCACCTGCTCAAAGGAGCAATGCAAACAGCTGCTTCCAGTTCTGCTTTTGACTGAAATTTTTGAGGTGATGCTTGCCTCAGAATTGGTAAGAGAACTCCCCCCACTTTCAAAGAGAACTTAATTTCACATTTAACCCTCATCACAACAGGATACAAATCAGCACATCCTGAACAATAGTGTTGCCTTCCTCAGAACAGCTTGTATCTGACACTTTGCCAAACTGCACAAGTCACTGCAAATTGTCTCTTTTCCAAAGGTTGATTTTGCCTTACCTTTTATTTTTTCCAGCTCATTTTGCTGCCAAGGCTTGACAGCTTTTTTCTTTCGCTTTCGCCTGCCGAATTCATCATCGTCTTCGTCTGTAGAAACATCTTCGGGAATATCTTGGGGGAAGATTCCTGTTGAGGAAGGATAAGGTATCAGAAAACTAAGAGTCCTACTTCTATGAACAGTTATGCTGTTCATATACAGAGTAACTGCCACAGAAAGAAAAAACAACTCCTTTTTCCCCACCCAACCTTAAAGAAAAACATATGACTGATTCCTATTTGTTTAAGCAAAAATAATCATCTTTCCTTTAAGGACAAAGTACAGGGTTACTAAAATTATGAAAGGAATTTGACCATCTCACCAAAACCACGTAATGTGTATTAATGAGCTTTAAAAAATCCAATATAATATTCAAAACTCCCAATATAATATTCTTGAAATACACATTAAAAAAGAGAAAAAAAAATTCCAGTACACATTGTATGGGAGCATTATATATCATTTAACGGAAAATAACTGCTGTCTCTGTCTGCTGCTCAGTCCTTACCTTCTGCTAAGTCCTGGAACCTGGAGGTGAGAGGGAGGGAGAAAAGAAAAACCAAAACATTATTACTCATTTAGTACCAATAATAACACTATTAAGAACACCACCACTGTACTGACTATGGTTTTGTCAAAATAGGAACAACATATTTTGCATAGGAAGTTACAAAGAGCTCACTCCAGAAGAGACCTGCCTCAGAAACCCCTAAACTCAAACCAAATCACTGAAAGTATAGAGAAAACAGCAGCTTAACACTTTTCCTGCATCTGTTCCTTGCATCACACGCAACCTGATGTCACATCCTGCAGAACCAACCCACGCTGTGCAGATAAACCTGTGCAGATAAACCCCAGCTGGCTGCAGCTCTCTGGTACCAGTGAGGAACAGCATGACACCATCACCAGGACAAGAGAGGAGGCTGGACAGAAAGCAAATGAAAGTTGTTTAGGACAAGGTGAACTTCAACAGAACTCACTTTTTGACCAGCTTGTACAGCCGCTTTCTGTTCAAGGAAGGT
Organism: Aleadryas rufinucha; assembly: GCA_013397815.1. Classification (NCBI taxonomy): domain Eukaryota; kingdom Metazoa; phylum Chordata; class Aves; order Passeriformes; genus Aleadryas; species Aleadryas rufinucha. The sequence continues at coordinate 11,728 of VZTH01018097.1, forward strand.
GTATTTTTCTTGCTTGCAAACTCGAAGATTTTGTCAGCAACAGCCTTGTAATCAAACTGTTGGGGGGAAGTACAACACAGCTTTTCTTAGTTTATCCATGCAAGATAACTCAGTGCAACTCGTGTTACCAGAACATCAAGTATTAAGTTCAATAGGTAAATTGTAAAGATACACATCTTGAAACAGACACTTCCTTTAAACCCCAAATGTTTTCCTCTGTTGAAATTTACGCCCCCTTCACACACTCTTGTACAGATGGCTGCTTCATTAACAGAACAGCTGAACTCAGTATCACTTTCTCAAACGTTCCTAACCTTAATTCTGACTCAAGAGAGAAGCCAACCCACTTCAAAATTTCCATAAATATTTAGCTAAATATCAGATTTAAAGTGTGTCATGTCCTAATTCTTGCTTAAAAGCCACAGATGCATGACGTATATCCACCTGGATGTGTGTTTGATGGGAGGATCTGTCAAAATCACTACACTGCACTGGCCCTGGGTCTAGAAAACCCATATTGTAACATATTACCCTCTCTCCTATGTATCCCATCATCCATTTCCAATGAAACTTAAGCTGATTGCTTCCCCACCCACACTGACATGGCTTTCAGCACACATTTTTAATTCTTGAAACAGGAAGGGAGGAGCAGAAAACAGAAGGTATGGGAGAGAGAAAACAGGAATTTAGAATTTAGACATGGATTTATTTTATTACCACTCACAGAATACACATTACTTAAATACCACCTTACATTAAATCAGAAGGAGATTAAAATTTTGTAACATGTTTATCCTTTAACAGCCTTTACTTCCACACCTCTAGAAAGGGACGGGGAAAAAGAAGTATCAATAACAGAGTAAAGAAGCCACAAACCTGAAGAACAGTCCCGATGCTATAATCAGCATTTTCATTGATATCCTCTGTTTTTTCAGAGCTCTGTGCTGATTTTCTTGACAGACATCTGTCTGCTATTGTAGAAAAAAGACTGAATATTAATGTTTTGTTTGAGATAGTGACTCCCAAAGAACAAGCTTTATTAAGGACATCTGAAGGGAGGACGGGAAAACGCCATTATCCTTACAACACCCTGAACGTGTTTGACTGGTTCAGAGCAGTGTTTTCAGGAAACAAATTTTTCCATCCTAGCATCTCTTACCAGGGCAATTCTGAGCTTCCTCCTCACCTTTGGTTTTAAGCACCTCTTCATTTTCCTGTTTGCCCTCTTCAGAAGCATCCTCTTCATCACCGTGGGTACCCAGCTCTTTCATCAGGTCCTCGATGGCGAAGGGGGACTGATCCACGATCATCTCAAAGATGCCGGTGGCCACAGCATGGAGCACACAGCGACTGGGGCACAGGAGAGCAGGGTGAGCCCAAAGGCAGACCATAAACACCCTCCCCTCTCATGTTAAAAAGTGGGAATTTGAGGGGAAAATGGATAAGAAAGAAAGTGGAAGAACACCAAGCTCTTCAGATGATGAAAGTGAACCTCTTACTCCTTAAACAGAAGTCCTTTAATCCAAGCAGTGCCCTGCTAATGTGCCTCTCTTAAATTTCACTGTTTATATGCTGACCTATATTGCACTGCAAAGAAGCCAACCAGCTCAGCTGCTCTATGCATTAAAAAATTAAAATAACTGGACAAATTAACCAACAGAGGTTGATATAGTTCTTATAAATCCATGCAGACTATCTATAGCTTTGATAAACACAAGTTATCCTCAAATGACTGTGCACATTGCTGGTAAAATACCCTTCTTTCTCCACATTCTGAAATTATGACTCTTTGATCCATTTATTACCATATTCAGAGTTCCTTAATTCTTAAAATATATTTATCCTTTCATTGAACTTACTCCTTTGATTTGGCAGCAATTTTGCAGAAAGGTTCGATGAACTTGAGATTCTGGTCTGCTGTGAGCTGTTTGATTAGAAAGAAAAATCCTGTGAGTACAGAAAATACTGCATGTGTACTCTGAAATCCCTTGAATATTGGTGTTTGTACAGGAATTGGTGTTAGGGGATCTTCTTTAACAGTCTTTCAGCATATTATTTAATTCCAATTGGCAGAGGTATCCAGGGCCTTTTTGTTACCACTAACTACCACTTACTTCCAGATATTCTCTGGAAGTATTATAAAAACACTGTCTGCCTTGCGGACTTTATTCTGCTGAGTACAGAAATACAACAAGGCTTCTTACTTTAGATATGGAAACATGAGGCAGAGAAAGCTTAAACAATTTTGTGTACTTTCTCAAAGAAGGTCTGTGGCAGACGAGTAAGATTTGGGTTTCTCTTAACTGGGCTGCTTGCACCAAAAGCTACAGCAGAGCTAAAGATCAAGATCCTTCTCTTAAAAATTCAATTTATGAGTATCATCAGTGATTGCAAATAGTCTGGGGGACTCACTCCCCTCTCCAGGCTTCCAGTGAGTGGCATAGCTACAGCTGTGTGACTGTGGAGCTGCAAGAAATGGTTTGGGCTCCAAGTGCCTGCACTTCTCTGGTGCAGTCATCTTCTCTCTCTTGCTCCACAATCCATAACCTCAAAACTGCAGGCAGGATTGGTTTGAATACTGACTGCAAGGAATAGGAATGGAAAACTCCTTACAGCTTTGTCCATTGCAAGGAGAAGTATCAGAGGCCTGAGACAAAGGGAAGCAACTGAGGAGGAGCCTGGGATGAGCATGGGGCAGCAAGAAGGGTGCAGGGACAGGAGAGATGCTCTTTGGCTTTGTTGCTGCAAAACTCTGCACCACTGGAACAGCAGCCAAAACTAAGGGTCACAAATTAACTGTCACAGCAACACACAGCAGGGCAAGACAGATGTCACCAGCAAAACAAACATCTGGATGTGGAGGGTAAACTGCACAATGCACAGACAACAAGAGGCAAATACCAGACAACTGTGAAAGCTCACTTTCCTCCTCTACTTAGGTGTTACACAACGAGCCAAGAGCAAGCTTTATGTCAGCCTTTGCCAAAGCAAAGGCTAGAAAACAAGTTCACACAAGGGAAATTACACTGAGTCCCTTCTGAAACAAACAAATGAGAAATGGTCTAACTTTTCTATCACTATTTTTCCAACCTCAATTTGGAGCAGCATAGCAGTACTCAGGAACTTGAGAGAAACTACCATATTCTCACTGTCAAAGACATGAATAAAAGTAAAAGCATAACTTGTAGTAAGTCACTTTCTTCATGCTTACTCAGTGTTGTTATGCTACATTTAAAACAATTAAAAATTGCATAATCTAAAAATTACATTTCTTCTAAGATGCTTCATGCCACAGTTCACATCAATCAGGAAGAAAATGACAAAGTATTTTCTAACCTCCTTTGCACCAACTTTAGCCAATTCATCCAGATAGATATCAATGAAATGGAACTTTATCCCAGTGGGAGAATTGCTGTCTGGGTCCATAACTTCTTTCATTAATAGCTGCAGCAATGGTTCAACTAGACTGAAAAAAAATAATAAAGAGGGAAAAAAAAGAACAAGATATTCGTATTCAATTGCTCATGTCTTATTTGCCTTGGAAACAAGCTCTTGTCTTGAAAACAAACTCCACTTCTTTACAGTTATGGACAGCTATCCAATTTAATTTTTTTCCTATTTTTTTTTACCCTGAGGCCTATCATTGCTATCTTTCAGGAGAGTGAAGTTTTGTACATTCTGAGATTTCTACCCTGGCGTTCTTTGGGACCTCCTGCAATTTTGCCCAGGACAAACACTTCCAGCCCCAAAGAGAATTCAAAACATTGAAAACCCATAAACATTCTTTCAGTTTTACTTTAATACACCTTTCTTCAGAAGCATTTTAAAAGGCAAGAGGAAAGAAAGTCATGCTAGGCAGCTTCTCAGCTTCCCCACTTGGGAGAAGGCAGTTCTTGAGCTCCCTCACTCTGCAAATAAAGGAATCATGATGCTCTCTTCCCACACTGCCTCCTTCCAGGGAAACATGGAGGCCAAAGCAACAAGAAACCTTGTCAGAGATCAGTTTGGGTGACCATGTGTGTGGGAGGAAGGGCTTCAGCTTTATCAAACCTCCTCCCACACCTTCTGCTCCTGTCAAGGAACATTTTCATCTCTTCAACCTGAGGGCATTTACCCAGTGCAAAATTAAGGTGGAACAGGAGGGATGGGGTATTCTTTAGCTCTGCATTCCTTTCTGTTTCCACAAAAACTTGCCTGTGTGCATCCCACATTTCAGAGGGTAAGAGAGAGAAAGGACAACCTTAACACTGGGTTATCGAGCACTTTCAATTGAAAGATTTAAATCTCTTCATCAGTTTAAAGACAACAAGCTTAGAAGTGGCACAAGAGCTCTAGACAGAGCAAATGGCTGCAATTATTTGCCTTTTAATAGAATATGGAAGAAATACAACTAAACCCATTGATTTTTACAACAAATATGAGGTTAGATTACAATTAAGGGGTTTTGTCTTAGCAGAAGAAAGTCACCATGATTAACCACAATAAATAAATATTAAAAAACAAAGTCAGAGCCAATCAGAAAACCAACATAAACAAAAAATTTCTTTTCTGTATTTTCTGGGATGCAGGTTCCCTGTCTAGTCTCTCTGCAGGTGATGGTTCATTGATAGCTCTTCTGGCTAAATCAGAAAATGAAATACATTAAATACTGTATTTAATTTAATGAAGTGTAACTCCTGACAATGTTACTGAACTAAGTGATATGAAGAACAAATAAGCCTTAATGTTCAGACTTCATGACAGTGGCATCTATGGGAAAAAAAGGATCTATTAAATGAAAATATATTTGAATATAGGTATACTGGGTGACTTTTTAATGATGCAACAACATTCAGAAATCCGCTTACCCCTCATCCCATTCATTTCTTTTCAGCACTTCAAAGGATTGCCTCAAAATCAGACGCATCAGCTGCAAAGCACAGAATCTGTTACACATGTTGTTTATGAAAACAGGTAAAGGAGTCACTGTGACTGTAGCAGGAACAGATTTCTTGGTAAACCTCTTAAGCACAAGGTGGAAGCTGTCTCATATGAACATTTTGACAGATTGTCTATCATGTAATGCAACAGAAGGGTGCTGAGAGGCAAAAAAAGGCAACAAACGATTTACATATGCTAAGCACAGAAAAATCCATGATCATTTCTACCACACAGCTTTCTTTTGATTCATACCCCTGATTTCTTCATTAAGTGCTGCCTTAATCTAAGAAAAGCCACAGCTTAAACTGGCTCAACAATACGAGACAGATGATAACAATAATAATTTAATTTACTTGAAACTTGCACTGAGCAACAGCGATACATAGAACAGCTACACTCAGCTGGCTCAAAACACTTCACTTACTGAAATAACTTGTATCTGCTAGTATTGGGAAAGAAAAACCCCCAGTGAATGTGCCTGCAATTAACTTCTTTCAAAGAAGAAGATAATGGGATTCTGTTCTTTACAAAGGTACGCTTTTTAAGATTTCAGTACTTGTTTTAATATTCTGTTTCCTATAGAAAGAATTCTGACTACTGAATGCACTACAGTGGATACTTTACTGGTGGAAAGTTGGGGTTATAGTGCAGAGTCATAAAAGAGTCTAAACAGTCTGATCTAAACAATTGATGTTGATACAGTGTCCTTTGAGACAGTATTTATATTCCAATATAGAAATCAATGAGAAAAAATCACTGTGTTAGAAGGGAAAGCACTTGGGCACGACATAAACTGCACTGGCTTTTAGATTCATGCAGTGGTGAGTTAAAGCCTTTAAAACAAACATCTCTTGCAATGGGTCAGGATGATCCCTTGTCTTCTCTTACAATATACACCAACGCACATGCACACAAAGCTGCCTTCCAGCACACCAGCACCCCTTGTTTTCTAGGAGAAAACNATAATTTAATTTACTTGAAACTTGCACTAAGTGACAGTGATAGGTAAAACAGCTACATTCAACTGGTTCAAAACACTTCACTTACAGAAATAACTCGTATCTGCTAGAATGGGGAAAGAAAAACCCCCAGTGAATGTGCCTGCAATTAACTTCTTTCAAAGAAGAAGATAATGGGATTCTGTTCTTTACAAAGGTATGCTTTTTAAGATTTCAGTACTTGTTTTAATATTCTGTTTCCTATAGAAAGAATTCTGACTACTGAATGCACTACAGTGGATACTTTACTGGTGGAAAGTTGGGGTTATAGTGCAGAGTCATAAAAGAGTCTAAACAGTCTGATCTAAACAATTGATGTTGATACAGTGTCCTTTGAGACAGTATTTATATTCCAATATAGAAATCAATGAGAAAAAATCACTGTGTTAGAAGGGAAAGCACTTGGGCACGACATAAACTGCACTGGCTTTTAGATTCATGCAGTGGTGAGTTAAAGCCTTTAAAACAAACATCTCTTGCAATGGGTCAGGATGATCCCTTGTCTTCTCTTACAATATACACCAACGCACATGCACACAAAGCTGCCTTCCAGCACACCAGCACCCCTTGTTTTCTAGGAGAAAACACCCCCCAGAGATGTACTGTTACCATGTAGTACTTGTCCAGACGCAGATTGTCAATCCCGTTCCATTCCCGGTTCATCGTTTGCCAAAATGTCTGGATGAACAGGTGTCCTGCAAGGGAGCAAGGAAAAACACCTGCATGTCTGGCACAGTGGGCTATTCTGCTAACCTGGAAGAATCTCAGGAAAGGAATGCAGCTCCCTAGGATTCTCCCAGTGACAGGGACAGAGCTATGGGAAGACAGGCTTGGGACTGGTACAAGAATCAATTAAACTTGAGAACAATACAAGAAGAGGCACTCAGCTGCTTTTCAAAACAAGTTTAATTACAGGGACAAATTTGTCTCTATTTTGTCTTATATACACAAAAGTTTGAGCAAAATATCCATTCTGCACCCATTTCTACCCATGCAAGTTTTAGCATTGACTGAGTACTACATTTCATGAGCATTTTGAGTACCAGGGGCTTAACAGCTCATGAAACAAGGCTGGTTTTGAGCAGGAAATACACAGAACAGTCTATACAGAATGGAGAAGGGGACAAGTTTGTTTTGCTGCCTGTCCTGCAAAATCTCACCTGTATCACACTGAAGACACAACTCTTTCTCTGCAGCAGCCAGAAAAAAACTGCAGCTCATGCCTCTCTTAATGCAATCACACATAGCAGTTGGACAAAAAGGAAAGAAAAAACCACCAAAGCAGCACCCCATCTCTCTGTCTTTATTCTGGCACTCTGATAATTGCCTAAAAATCACCAAAGAGGGAAGCACCTTACAAAGCACTAGGTAATTAAACAGTACTTACGAGCCTCTGTATTCTGAAACACATGGATAAGCTGTGAGATATTGGCTGCAAGTTCCTCCTAAAAGTAAATAAATATAGTTAGTGTAGCATGTTTTGGAGTTTGGTCTCCTCACAGCAAACAGCAAGAAGTATGAATTTCATGAAACACCTCTCAAAATGAAAAACATTCTCTCAACAGCTGCTTTAGTACTGCAGTTATCCTTCCACTGGGACTAGGACAGCTGGAAGAGAAGTTTCAAGGGTATTAAAACCTGTTCATTTCACCACATCTCTGCACAAATCATCTTCTTGACAGCAGACAAAATTAAATTAAGAGGAGAAGAATCTCATGTATTTAAATTAACAAATGATGTAAAACTTATGGGGCACTGCTCTCATATAGGTCTCTGTGGAGCTGTCTGGGCCATGTGTGAGATAAACCTTGTGTGAGATAAACCATGTGTGAGATAATGCAGACAGGTGATTTGAAAATTGAGGTTACTGAGAGCTGGTATTCCAAAACCAGTATCTTTTGAAGGTAGGGAGACAAACTAGAAGAATTTGACCAAAATAGTAGGGACAAAGCTGGCAATAGATGAAGTGCTACTGAACTAACAAAGGAAAAGGAAGTGTGAAACTTTCACACTGAAATCTGCACAAATGTTGTAGCTGCAGTTAAGGGCAGCCTGCTGTTACTGCTTTAGTTACCCCAAATCAGCATTTCATGAGGCATCTATTTCAGCTCTCCTTCTGAAAGGTAAACAGCTACACCTGCCCCTCAGAAGGTGACTCCAAACATGATCTGTTCATGCTCAGATCACCGAGTTACAGTCACCTCTTCCCCTGCATGTGCCACAAATGGGCTGCAGGGGAAGGAAAAAAAAGAGATAATTTTCTCCATTCTAAATTAGTATGTCCCTAGAGTGTATTTTGGAGGGACCTCCTCAAGCAAATACAAACCCAGTTACTATACCTGAAGCAGAGGTTTATCCTGCATCCACATACAATAGAACAGGCCCTTCCATATTTTCAGCAGTTCTTCCTGGCTGAAGCCACCTACAATAGAGAACAAGTCTGAATGAGAGGAAAAACCACACATTTCCACCAAAATATTTTCATGAAGTTCCCTCTGCTCCCTGCTTTCTTCTTTGTTTCTGTTATTTTCTCTTGGTTCCTACTGTAAGCACATTAATTGGAAAACAATTCGGAATAGAACAGTGATTCCATGACTGTAAGCTTCTACCTTGTACTGAAACAACAAAGATTTCAAAGCAATCACAGGTAAGATGAATAGCAAGATAATTCTGATAAATCTCTCTGGAATATTTTTAACACCAAATCTGAAAGAAATTTTTAATGAGGGCATCAGAACTAGTTTTACAAGAGACGTGATATTTTTTGTTTAGTTTTGTTGTTTTTAACTAAAGTCTCACTTTACCAATAGTTTTACTCCTTACTAGGGGTTTATTTTGATAGAATAAACTTCTAGCAATCAACACATTTATTTCTATATTAAACTGTATAATCAAAGAGCCTGAGAAACTGTAATGAAAATATTTCCAATACAGTTAGTCTTGAGGTGTAGTAACACCTGAATTTTAACAGCAAAAAAAATATTTTCAGATTCCAGAAGTAAAGTACTACATGAAAAGTCATTAATGGCTGCTCAAGAGTTGGATTTTTCATTACATCAACTACATTTCTGTGAAGTAAAATTATAACAGTACATCGTTACAAGGCAGCTACAATGACCTACTACAGCAATTTTCAAACTATGGCCTATTAAGTACTCCCAAGCAATTTCATGAAAAATCACTTAGATAAGGTCATCATCCTCAGTAAACTCAAATTTGCTCCAAAAAGATCACTGTCTCAGGGGTCTGCCAGTCAAAAAACCTGAGACCCAGTGCTAGATCTAAACTGTGCACCTTTTCCTTGGACCAAGTCAATTGAAAGCAATTATCACTCAGACGAAAACATCTGCAAACAAGTTAATGGAATGATCTGCAGTCCTGCTTGGTTAAAAAAAAAGGAAGTGAGGAAATGTGCAAAATACTATGTAGGAAGCAATGTGTTCAGTAATATTAAGCATTAATTATAAATTTAACTTAGATTTGACAGTAATGTTAAGATAAGATACGGAACAATTTGATTCACTGATTTAATATTCATTGAAATATTAAAATTAATAACATTTCTTAAGGGAATGATATGTGACATACTGAGTGGTAAGAAGCAGGTTTAACCTCACAGGCAGCATTAACCCTACAGAGGCACCAGACAGAGGCATCACCTGCTACCTATAAATGTGGCTCAGGAGTTCACAGAATGGAATCACAGAATTATTCAGGTCGGAAAACACCTCTCAGATAATCACTGCCAAGGCCACCACTAAACCATGTCCCCAGGTGCCACATCAAAACATCTTTTAAATCCCTCCAGGGACAGTGACTCCACCACTGCCCTGGACAGCCTGTTCCAGTGCTTGACAACTTTGAGGGAAGAAAACACAAACTTCCATGGGGTTGCTTCTCATATGCAGGGCTTTTTGAAGTGTCCTAGGCAGTCCTGTGTCCATTTGACGTAGGACTCTGACCAAAAGGTTTTACAGCAAGTTTCTTATCCTAGTGGCTCAAAAGAATAGTTTCAAGACCGTGTTTTCTGTTTTTAAACTTTATGTGCTGACCCCAGCCACAGCTGGTAAATAATCATTCAAGTAAGGTTGTTTAAAAACCTGAATGCATTGTATTAGCAACCACAGAACTGAAGGCCTTCTATACCTTAAACCTATCCTGAGAAAGATTTTGGCTGTAGGGCTTGAATTGTAACTATCCCTATGCACACTAACTCTGTTCTTGTATCTTGTGGGAGCTGGGATTAACATGTTACAACCACTCACAGCTACTTAAATGCAAGCCTTGTCAGCACTTCTGTTTGGGAGTTGGGCTGCTTTGACACTGCTATCACTGAATTTGTTACAATTTTTCCTATTCTAGATAATTNGTTAAGATAAGATACGGAACAATTTGATTCACTGATTTAATATTCATTGAAATATTAAAATTAATAACATTTCTTAAGGGAATGATATGTGACATACTGAGTGGTAAGAAGCAGGTTTAACCTCACAGGCAGCATTAACCCTACAGAGGCACCAGACAGAGGCATCACCTGCTACCTATAAATGTGGCTCAGGAGTTCACAGAATGGAATCACAGAATTATTCAGGTCGGAAAACACCTCTCAGATAATCACTGCCAAGGCCACCACTAAACCATGTCCCCAGGTGCCACATCAAAACATCTTTTAAATCCCTCCAGGGACAGTGACTCCACCACTGCCCTGGACAGCCGGTTCCAGTGCTTGACAACTTTGAGGGAAGAAAACACAAACTTCCATGGGGTTGCTTCTCATATGCAGGGCTTTTTGAAGTGTCCTAGGCAGTCCTGTGTCCATTTGACGTAGGACTCTGACCAAAAGGTTTTACAGCAAGTTTCTTATCCTAGTGGCTCAAAAGAATAGTTTCAAGACTGTGTTTTCTGTTTTTAAACTTTATGTGCTGACCCCAGCCACAGCTGGTAAATAATCATTCAAGTAAGGTTGTTTAAAAACCTGAATGCATTGTATTAGCAACCACAGAACTGAAGGCCTTCTATACCTTAAACCTATCCTGAGAAAGATTTTGGCTGTAGGGCTTGAATTGTAACTATCCCTATGCACATTAACTCTGTTCTTATATCTTGTGGGAGCTGGGATTAACATGTTACAACCACTCACAGCTACTTAAATGCAAGTTGTCAGCACTTCTGTTTGGGAGTTGGGCTGCTTTGACACTGCTATCATTGAATTTGTTACAATTTATCCTATTCTAGATAATTACAATGGACCAGATCCACAGAAGCACATTTCAGTGGGAATTCCATAAATCCTTTACAGATCTGGGCCTGAGTAAGTGCAGCTCAGTCAGACAGGAAACCCCCCAGCAATGTTTCTTTTTTTACCAGAAGTTAATTCTGCTAACTATTCTTTCATTAATTCATTTAGTAGTTCCATGCCTTCCACAGTTTAACTTCTTGCTGAAAATTAAGAGCTCTGGCTCTCTGAAGAAGCTCCCCCAGCCTTAGCACAGACCACACTGAGCAGTCCTGTCTACCTGACAGCCCTGAGCACCAGGTGAACTCCAGCACTTCTTCCAGAAGTCAGCACA
>VZTH01018098.1:0-19533 GCA_013397815.1 Aleadryas rufinucha
CCTCTGGACTCGCTCCAACTGGCTGATCTATGCAGGAGTGAGAAAGGGTGAAAGTCCCGTGCAATTATCAGCGAGCCTCTTGATTCGGAGCACTGCATTTGGCATCAGTTTATGAAAGAAAAATACCCAGTGGCCACAGCAGGATCACACTGTGACAGCCAAAGCTGTCCCCAGAATGTCCCCTTCCAGGCGAGACCCCGGAGCAGCCAAGCAGAGCCGGCCCGGCCACGCCGCGCTCGCCTCGGCGCTGAGGTCAGTCCTGCCCGGGAGCGTTCCCACACCGCGGTCGGACCCGAGGTCACCCCGAGAAACAGCAACAGGCCCAGCCGGTTTGTGGGAACAGGACACACGGGCAGCAGCAAACACAGCTCCACCGGCACGGTCACCTTGGGCTCCTGCCGAGGAGCCGCAGCGCCCGGGCAGAGGGGCAGCCCCGGGCACCGAGCGCTGATCCCGGGCTCGGCTCTCCCTGACAACACAGGGATGCCCAACACCCACTGGCAGAGCTTTTCAGCCAGCAAGAGGCACAGGCACGGAAGTCCCTGACCCTGGGGAGCTCAGGAATCACGAGGTGTGCCTGTACTTCAGCCAGGTCGGGGCACAGCTCCAGCTCCACAGGAAAGCAGAGCGCTCCCAGAAGGAAGGAGATGCCCACCTGAGTCAGGAATGAGCTTCTGCCCTCATAACCCCGGTGTGTCCTGATGGGTCACCAGCAGCACAGAGGGGTGGCACTGGAGGAGGCACTGGCCAACATCAGGAGAAGGAGATGTCCCCACTCCTGAGCAGGGACAACAGGACCCTTGCACCCCTTCCTCACTCACTGCATGGGGAAACAACTGCCCTGCCCCAAACCTGGCTGCACCAGCCCGAGGGAACTGCACCTGCCCTCACACAGCCTGCAGCAGCACCAGGCAGGCATCCCAGGCCCTGCAGACACCAGCACAGAGCTGCCAGGGGTGCCAGGAAAGCAGGGGATGCTCCAGAGAGCCAACAGCTTCAAAGGCACAGGCAAGTGAGGGACAGACTGCCAAGTACAGCAGTCACCCCAAAAGGCAATTGCACCACAGAGGAGGGTCCAGCAGATCCATGGAGGGTTGAGGTTGGAAGGGACACAGAGGAAGGTCCAGCAGATCCATGGAGGGTTGAGGTTGGAAGGGACACAGAGGAGGGTCCAGCAGATCCATGGAGGGTTGAGGTTGGAAGGGACACAGAGGAAGGTCCAGCAGATCCATGGAGGGTTGAGGTTGGAAGGGACACAGAGGAAGGTCCAGCAGATCCATGGAGGGTTGAGGTTGGAAGGGACACAGAGGAAGGTCCAGCAGATCCATGGAGGGTTGAGGTTGGAAGGGACACAGAGGAAGGTCCAGCAGATCCATGGAGGGTTGAGGTTGGAAGGGACACAGAGGAAGGTCCAGCAGATCCATGGAGGGTTGAGGTTGGAAGGGACACAGAGGAAGGTCCAGCAGATCCATGGAGGGTTGAGGTTGGAAGGGACACAGAGGAAGGTCCAGCAGATCCATGGAGGGTTGAGGTTGGAAGGGACACAGAGGAAGGTCCAGCAGATCCATGGAGGGTTGAGGTTGGAAGGGACACAGAGGAAGGTCCAGCAGATCCATGGAGGGTTGAGGTTGGAAGGGACACAGAGGCAGCTCCAGCAGATCCATGGAGGGTTGAGGTTGGAAGGGACACAGAGGAGGGTCCAGCAGATCCATGGAGGGTTGAGGTTGGAAGGGACACAGAGGAGGGTCCAGCAGATCCATGGAGGGTTGAGGTTGGAAGGGACCTGTTAAATCCAGGTAGTCCAAGCTCTGCTCAGAGAGGGGTCAGCTGTAACACATCACCCAGGGCACTATGTGCATACACAGCAATGTCATGTGCATCCACAGCAGTCACACATGTGCATACACACAGCAGAGTCACATGTGACACGTATATCCACAGCAGCATCTCAAAGGGCTTTCTAAGCCCATTCTCTGTCTTTAAGGCACCATCTGGAGCAGGTTCCATCCCCTCTCTGCCACGACCAAGCCTTCAAGTTGTGTTTCTCCAGCTGATGTGACATGTCTGTGTTCGTGTCTGTGAAGCTCCCAGCAATAGTGCTGAGGCTGCAGCAGAGTCCCAGGACATGAACAAAGGGTTGCTGGAGCTCTGAGGTGATCCAAGAGAACCTCAGTGTCCAGTGATGCCAGGAATTCAGACACCACCCCCATGCCTCCCTCCTGCTGCAGCGTGATGCTTGGCACAGCCTCGCTCCACCCCTGCTCACTCATTCAGTCAGACCAAGAGGTGGAAAATGAAAAAAAGGAGAAAGGACAATGGATAAAAGGCTCAGGACAAACCCTCTGAGCCACCACTCAGCTATGCCATTTCCCAGAAACGGCAAAATCCCAAGGGCAGGCCTGGAAAGCCAACCATTGCCCAGCCAGGATTAGGGACAGAGAGGCAGCCTGGCTCAGGGTCCCCACAGCCACCCCCAGGCTGGTACAGAGGGCTGGTGGAGCTGGTCCTGCTGCTCAGGCCCGAGGGGGGAACGGGCTGCAGTGCTGGAACAACCCGGGCAGGCTGATGGTGCACGGCAGGGTCAGGGACCCAGAGCCACCAGAGCCACCAGAGCCACCAAGCTTCCCACGCCGACGGCTGTGCCTGGGACCCACAGCAACCACAGAGCCCTGTGATGGCCCCTAGGCACACGAGGGCAACATAAACCCTGTGTGCCACAGCCCCCATCCCACCTGCAGGAGAGGCATCTTCACTGCCAAGGAAAGACAGAAAGTGTTTGGGTGCTGAGCCTGGGACCTGGAAAACACCAGCAGTGTCTGGATGCAGACTGATCCCCCCTCCCAGGTCAGCATCACGACTCTTTCCCAAAACTTTGTTTTCCTGAGGCTATAAAAAAAGGGTTTCTGGCCTACCCAAGGCTAAGCTCCAGCTCTCCCCCTCACCTGGTGCCTACTCTCATAATGCCAGGGGAAGGGAACCAGGACAGGGGGGTTTCTGCTCCCCAGCATCACCTCGTGCTCTCCCCAGAGGGCCAGCCCCCATGTTCCCTGGAGGAGAGCCATCTCCACGTGTCAAGAGGGAGAGAGGAGGACAGACAGACACAGGGACTCCTCTATGAGTTTCAATCCTCAGCACAGAGAGCTCGTGGAGCTGCCTCGGCCCCAGGACCCCTCCTGCTGACAGCAGACAGGAAGGGGTGGCTGCCCAGTGCCACCACAGGCTCTGGGGACATTGCTCCCCTGAGCCAAGCAGGCCTTAGGCAGGTTTTAGTGCAACACCTCAGAGTCTCTCCAGGGGAGAAACAGCAGCGCTACTGGAGGGGAGCAGGACACGAGTCAGGGGAAGAGGAGCCAGGCACCAGCTTAACCACAGAGTCACAACCACCTCACACTCTCTGGAACCACTGGCTCTGGAACCAGGACATGACAATTTATATGGCTGGAGATCAGGAACGGGGTCTACATCACAAACATGATCTTGCCTCTGGAACAGGACAGAGACTTCCTGCTTCTGCAGCCAAAATCACCACGGTGTTCCCAGCTCTGTTGCCCAAACAGCAGGGCTCAGACACCTCCTCTTCCTCAAAACAACCTGTGACAACCCAGGCTGCCCCGGGACAGCAGCCCTGAGCCAGCAGTGCTGGTAACGGGTGATTTTCTCTATGGATCAAGCATCCCAGCAGTACCTGCTGTGTGACAACTCCTCCAACACGAGCTAAGGGGCTCCAGGACAGAGGTTTTGCCAACCCTTCCAACCCTGGAAGTACCCATGCTAAGGTCCTCCTCAGCCTCCTCACCTCTCACTTCCCTTCAGAGAATTTCAAGTCCAACTGTCCAGCCCTGCTGGAACAGTCCCTGCCTCCAGCAGGACAGCACATCTTTAATTAAAGGCAGGATCAGACTGTGCAGCAGGAAAATAATTACAATTCTCCTTGTGATTCACGAGCAAGAGGGCCTGGTTCCCATGCCACCATGGGCTGGGCTCCTAGCTGAGTTCTGTGTTTGTCTCCAGGCAGGATGAATGCACGGGACCCTGCACTGCAGGCTGGAGGTGTCTGTCCATCCCTCTGGCCATCTGTCAGCAGTGCAACACAGCAGCTCCTCAAATGCTGACAGCAAAACCAGCTCGTGTATTTGTGCCTCGTGTTTCATTCCCATTTTCCTGGTTAAACGTGGGTTTGACACCTGAAGACGTGCCCCTGGAGGAAGCAGAGACGGCTGCAGGCTCCACGGCCGGGCGCTGGGACACACGAGCACACATCTCTGCCCTGCCTGTCTCAGACTCACAGCAGGAGAAGTGGGAAGGGACCTGGGGCCCCTCCTCTCACGTGTGCTGAGAGCTCTGCCACACCCGGGCCGCTGGCAGGGTCTGTGGGGAGAGCCAGCCTGGGACAGAGTCAGGAGCAGCTGGAAGCAGCAGCTGCACAGCAAAACACCAGGAGCTGATCAGCTCTGAGGTTAAACCCGGCACTTCCGAGGCACCGTGCTCAGAGCCAGCACGGCACAGGTGAGGCCACAGAACCAGAAAGACCAGTGAGCCACGGCCGGGCAGCACGGGCAGCACGCCAGCTCCACAGGCTGCACAGCTCCCTCCGCAGGGCAGGACTCGATCCACCTCCAGCAGAGCCCAGTGCCCCGAGGCAGCACCAGCCCAGCAAACCCGAGACACCTTTACAGAGAAACCAGGAAGGCAATGGTTACTCCCAGAACAGCTCAGTTCAAGAAGAATCACCGAAATCTGATGAGGATAACTGAGTTAACACGAGCAGAGGTCAAACAAGCAATCACTGCTGAGAGGTGGGAATACCAGTTTGGAGCTCCAGCAGAGCGGCCACCACCCAGCCCCAGGGGCAACCCTGGTGCCACAGGGAGGGCACCACAACCACCATGCAAGGGCCACTCACCCGGGGACTTGGTCTGACCCACCCCAGCAGGTGTGGGACAACGCCTCAGGCAGTGCACAGACCACCTGCCCCCACCACCAGATCCTCCCAGCTGTCTCTCACTCCAGAAGTGTTTCCTTCCCCACTCCTCACAGAATCTGCCAGACCCTGAACTAGCTCCGGGCCAGGGAACTTCTCTGGCCACAAGCACGTGGTCACCAACACCTGAAAGGTGGCAATTCAGACGAGTCCCAAGGAGACACCCCTGGCATGCCAGCCATGCTCAGGTCTGCAGCCAGACCCACGGCAGAGGGGACAGGGAGAGGGGACAGGGAGAGGGGACACTCCTTGCCTGCCCACACGAGGAGGGGCACGGAGGGGCCGGGCAGGGGCACTGCGGACAGGGACTGAACAGGACTGGCCCCACACGCTCCCGCACACACTGCAGCCAGCAGGAGACCAGCGGCCGGCAGGCTGCTCCCGCCAGCCGGACACAGCCCTCCCCACAGCCCTCCCCACGCAGACCGGCGGATTTCCGACTATTTAACCCCGTATCGGGCCCTGAGGAATGCATGGCAAATATATAAAAGTACTTAAGCGTTGGGAATACATTCCAGCACAGACAAAGAGAGCTGTCTGCGAGCCAAAGGCTCAGCAGCTGCTGCTTCTCAGGCACTGGAGCAGCACTGAGGAATGCTGTCCCCTTCAGAGGGGCCAGGGCAGCAACTGCCCCCGGCACACAGCACACAGCCAGGGCACAGCCGGGAGCAGGGAGCAATCTCTGCTCCAGGTGAAACGACAAACCAATCCAGGCCCCCAGAAAGGTGATCCCGAGCCAGAATTAAATCAAGACACCACAATTAGCATCCCCCTGCTGCGAAGGCCTGGGAAGTGATCGATGCTCTCAGAACGACCTTCAACACGAGGCAGCAGCAGACTGTGGCTGTGTGAAGAGAGGGGCCCTGACCACAGTTACAGCCTCCACCTTGGTCTGTGCAGTGGGACAGAGCAAGGAGGAAGGACCAGAACTCCCTGCAGCAGGCACAGGGCATTCAGGGGCACTTTCCATTGAAATACTGGAATATAGGAAATAATCATGGCACTTAGTGCTGTGGTTCAGTTGACAAAACAGTGTTCAGTCAAAGGCAGGACTCGATCTTGAAGGTCTTTTCCAACCTCAGTGATTCTGAGATTCTACTGCAAAAGCATTAACCTGTGGAGATGTTTCATGGGAGAGCATCCTGGGTACGGGTGAAGCAGCCAAACCCAGCACACCACAAGTACCACCCAAGGACCTCTGGCCCTCTCTGATTTTCCCTACAGTTTAGATTCCCACCCAGGCCCCTCCCTGGCACGCCAGCACCTCAGGAACCACCTTCTCCCATTCAGCCAAGGGACACCATCTGCTTCTAAACCATCCTCTCAGCAAAGAAGGGTCAACTTGCAATTACAAAAAGTAATTGACTGATCTGTAATGCCACAGCTATTAGCAAAGGGAAAAATGCCAGAAGTTGTATTATACAATAACCTGTTGCAATTGTTTCCAATTGGATTGTGTTTTCCTGAGGCAGAAATCACAAGTAAATTTATCCAACAGATACATCTCCAGCACAGAGGGGCACCACAAAACAACCCAAAAAACCCAACAAACCGGGTCTAACCCTGAAACCAGGAATCCGAGACAAGGCAATGAGACCAAGCCCCGTAACTGGAGCAAAGTGGGGGATTCAGTGGCAGACTGCACCCTTGGGGTGCAGCAAAGCACATCAGGGGACTGGAGAAGGCTTGAAGAAGAGTTAAGTGTCCTTGTGTGGAAGGACACAGACCCAAACATCTCCTCTGAGCAGGAAGAGGACAAGGAAGGAGGTGCAGGAGCAGCTCCCAGGGGAGCAGCTCAGACACAGACCAGTAAATGCCCTGAAGCAGGAATGGCACAAGGAGCCAGAGCCCACGGAGACGCTGTGATGCCACATCCCCCTGCTCAGCACACAGCATCCCTTCCATCCAACACACTCCCACCACTGCCTCAGCCAAGTTCCTGCCAGGGAGAAGGCAAAACAGGGTTCCCAAATGCAGGAAACACAGAACAGGTCACAGGAGACCTGAAGAGGTTAACCCAGCCCTGCCTCTACCCCCAGCCACCAATGAACTAATCCTTCCTGGCAGATACTCAGCAGCAGCCAAAGGGAACCGGAGACACCTGGGAGGTGCAGGCAGGGCCTCTGCAATGCCACGTTCAGGCTTCAGAGAGCATCGGGAACAGCAGCAAGGGCTGGGGAACTGACACAGGGAACCATCACCAAGCAACAGCAGGAACCCCCAGGGGCCAACCAAGCTGGCAGCGATGCACCCACAGGCAGGGCAGGTGTTAAACCACCCAACAGAGAGGTACAGAGAGGTTTGTAACAGCCTGGGAAAGACTGAGCAGGTTCTTCCACCACTGACCTCCCCACAGGTACCATACCAGAGCCAAGCATAGTCTGGTGAGAGGCAGAGCCATTCCAACCGTGGCCACCTGAATTTTCACCAACCTTTTACTCCATTAAAGCTCTCTGCTGCCCAGCTGCACCTCGTTATTCCACACACCTGCACCTCCTCCAAGACCCGAGGTGCTGGGGAGAGCCAGGCTGGGCAGCACACCCACACCTGTCCCACATAGAGCTGAACACACCTCAGAGTTCAGGGAACTGAGTATTAACAGTCACTTCCCATTCACAGACCTCAAGCGTAAAATCCATCTGTGAGCCTCCTTCCTGTTCCAAGAATTGTACATCCAGGAGTTTTATCAGCTCTTTTCTCCAAGACTGAGCCTGTATTTGGCTGCTGCCACCCCAGCACAGATCCTGCACCTCTGCTGTCACCAGGGGAGGATGCAGGGGAGATGGCCTGCACTTATTCTAACTTCTGGGCAGAGCAACCCAGAACACAGGGCTTTTGGAGAGACAAACACACACCCAGCTGTCCCATTAACCCACAGGGCTCCTGAGCTCCTGCAAAGCACGGAGAGCCATGCCAGCTCTGCACACCAGTCTCACAACCAGCAAGTGAAACCAGTTTGTTGGCTGGTTTTGTTAAGCAAATGCAGCTGCAGCTCTGACACAGCCTGGGATGGAAAGAACCAGAGCAAGAGGAGGTGCCCACCACACATCAGGCCTTGGCAGGCTCCAAGGCTGGCTCCGTACAGCGAGCCACGGAGGATTCCCGGCTCCCTGACTTTCCCAGGGAAGGGCTATTAGCACAGACAGATTAGAAGGAGAAGCTTTACTCTTCCATGGAAGTAAATAAACCCCAAGATCCTCCTTACAGCGCTCAGATGCCAGGAAATTAAAAGCTGCTCTTAATTAGCTTTGCGAGGCCCCATTTTGCTTTGGGAAAGTGACAACCACGGCCTCGAGCCTCACCCCGGTGCAGGGGGATCCTGGCTCCGGACACGGGACACGGACGCTCTCGCCCCAGGCCCCGGCAGCCAAACAGGAGGAACTGCTGAAACCCAGCTGGTTTCAAAGGGCCTTGCCATGATGCAAACAGCAACAAGCCCGAACAGGGAGGGACCTGCCCTGGGCAGAAATGGGCTCCTCTCCCCAGTGTCCGTCTCCCACAGTTTCCAGCACAAGCGGCTCTCAGCTCACTGGGCAGCGGGAAGAGAGTTTTCTGCACTGGGCTCAGTTCATCCTGGGAGCTGTAGTGAGGGAAGAGCAAAGCAGAGGAACTGCAGCCCCACATTAGAAATGCCTGGGGCTTCCCTCTTCAGCACCACCACTGTTAAAACCCCTGGGACCACAGCCAGCCCTTGGGTTTCCTCTCTGCACTGCCCACAGCCCCTGACACCTCCAGCCCAGTGTTCCCCCAGGAGGTGGCCAGCAGCCTGTCCCTGTGCACACCAATGCTGACACACCAGAGCTCTGAGGTCTCCTCCCTCTGCACAGACTTGTTCAGGATTTCAGTTCCTACTCGGCTCCACCCTTTGTCCTCCTACACCAGGTCCTACCAGCTCTGCTCCACCCAGGTTTCCTCCAACCTCCCTTTTGCCTCCCCATATTCCAAACCAGAGCACTCCTCCAAAAGCTCGCCAAGAGTCTCTGGATCCTTCTGGGCTGTGACCGGCTCCGGCTGCCGCCTCCAAGTGCTCCAAATTCCATCCTGGTGAGACCTGTGCTTCTCAAATGCTCATGGAGTGGCCTGGATGACTGAGGTGTTATGCAGCTCCAACACAGTGATTTAGCCAGCTGGAGTTCCAAAACCTACACCCCCAATGCAGGACCTGCTCTCCACCCTGCTCCTGCAGACACCCTGCAGCTACCACTCTCTGCAAGATGGGTACAGCAGAAGTCAGCACGGACCAACTCACTTCCACCTCTGGAATCCAGACACCCTCGTGGAAAGCACAGGCAACTTATCAAAGGGAATTTATCATTTTCCATTAAATCATGTGGTATCACCCTGGCAGCAAATCCCTGCAATGGGGCAGCAGATGTTCCCACACAGATTTAATCTATCCCTTCAAACAGCCCAAGGAGAGCCACCCTAAGGGGAAATTTAGGCTCAAAACAGGCAAGTTTCCACAAGGTGACAAAGAAGCAAGAGCAGACAGAAGAGTACCCAGCACTGCAGGATGGAGAGAAACACAGGTTCACTTCTGCAGCTGGGAAGGGAGAAGCGAGGAGAGCACAGTAGTGCTGCTCGGCAGTCCCAGGAGATGGGCAGAGCGTCCCATCGGATCTGGAGCAGAGCAGCAGCACAAAGGGCACTCTGGAAATCCTGCAGAGGAAAACGGTGCCACAGAAACACGGATCCCACATTTCTGGAACAGGTGGAATAAGGACACATAAAAACCCATCTGAAAAACCCAGCTGGTGCTGGGTAAGAAACTCCTCAGAAGAGGAACCATATAAACTCAGGTATTTTCAAGAGTTGTCTGACCTTTCCAAAAGCCACCCCTCCAACCCTTTCACCTCAAAAAATCACCTCCTTCCTTTAGGGAAGTCTTCCCTAAAAACCCTGCCTGAGCCCTCAAACACAAACTTCCTGCCCAAGGCTGTGCATGCTCTCTCATTCCCACTTCTCTGACAGATCTTCACAGGCACATCTGTGTCCTTTAGACCTTCTCCCACAGAATGGGCATGTGCAGCCCCATCCTGTGAAACAAACACACTGCCCTTTCTCCACCTTCCCTCATGGCAAGCACAAACCCTCCTCCCAGGGTCTCTTTCCCACAAAAGCCTTGTTTCCAGGAAGGGCTCCTCACCTGGAAAACATCCCCCTGCCCCAACCAAAGACCTTGGCCACCACCGTCCTTCAGGGACAGTGTTCCCACCTTCCCTCTTCCTGGTGGAAGTGCAGTTTATTTTCAATTTTCATCACCATATCCACCCCATACTACACAGATTCCTACTCCTGCCTTAGGTATCCGTCCCTACCAACAGCAATATCCTCCAAAAATGCCCTTCCTGCAGTGACCTGTGTGCCTGGGACCAAACGCACCTTGGCACTGCTCAGGGAAGCACTGTGAACACAAACCTTTGACACCTTGGGTCAAACCTAAGGTGGCTCAAACCTGCTTCCTTGTTCCACCCACTGCAGACCTCCTCCCCCTCCTCCTCCTCCTCCCTGCCTCTGGACCAACCATGGCACCAGGCACAGGGAGCCTGGAGGGGCTGGAAAGGGGAAATACGGAGGGGTGCAATTCTGCTTTCTCTGTCTCCAAGGCTCAGCACCTCTGGCATCCCCAAACTCCCTGGCTGTTCTCAGGAGCAGCAGCATTCAGGGCTGCTCTGCTCGTCTCCCTTCTCGTCCACAGCTGCAGGCACTTGATGTTCACCTGCCTTGTGAGGGCATTTAGGTTTGGCTGGGGATGGGCTGACACCTGGCACAGCCAGAGAAAGCCCTCGGCAGCTCCAGGCAGGGGCTGAGGAGGAAGAGTGTGAGCACAGCAAGTCCAAAGCCAAACTCCCTCCAAGCCTCTCCCAGGACACGCACAGCAAACACTCAATGGTGTCTCTGCAGATCCTCATCTTTGGTTGTTTTCTCCTTTGTGAACTGCTCCACTTCTCTCCTGAGCTCATGTTAACTCAAAGCACTGTTATGTCATGTGCCAAGTGGTTCTGCAGCTCAGTTAAACTACATTTTGCATGAAAAATTATTTCATTTGCTCTGAACTGAGCCCTTTTTGGTTTCACTCAATGCTCTCCTGCAAGCAGCAGCAGTGGTCAGTTGCTCCCTGTCCACTCTCTCTGGGCCATCATTTACCTCTGCCATGAGATGGGGAATGGCTCTACCTTTTACTGCCTTTCCCAGACAGATGGAGACACCCTGAGAGCATTCACTTCCCTTGTGCAAAAGCTGTTATACATTGGTACATATATATATTATATAGATGTTATATATTGGGCCTGGTCACTCCGTTTGCTGCTGCCCATTCTCTGTCCCTCTCCCGATTTACTTCAACTCCTGAGACCAGGATCTGTTCTGTTCAATTTGTTCTTCTAATAATTCTTTGCCAGAAGACTCAAAAGGGGAACTCAGATGCCAGAGAGGAACCTGTGAGCCCAGGACAGGTCATGGCAGGAACTCTGATGCTCCAAACCGAGCAGATGCCGCAGCCAAGTGAAACAGAAGCTCTTTGGAAGGTACAAAGGGCACACACACAGCACCTGCGATCACAGGAGGGACTGTATCCACACCATCACAGGCTCAGGAAAATGTCAGTATAAAATTTGCATTTATAATGCCAAAGATGCTCTTCCAAGCTCACAAACCCNTCCACTTCTCTCCTGAGCTCATGTTAACTCAAAGCACTGTTATGTCATGTGCCAAGTGGTTCTGCAGCTCAGTTAAACTACATTTTGCATGAAAAATTATTTCATTTGCTCTGAACTGAGCCCTTTTTGGTTTCACTCAATGCTCTCCTGCAAGCAGCAGCAGCGGTCAGTTGCTCCCTGTCCACTCTCTCTGGGCCATCATTTATCTCTGCCATGAGATGGGGAATGGCTCCACCTTTTACTGCCTTTCCCAGACAGATGGAGACACCCTGAGAGCATTCACTTCCCTTGTGCAAAAGCTGTTATACATTGGTACATATATATATTATATATATGTTATATATTGGGCCTGGTCACTCCGTTTGCTGCTGCCCATTCTCTGTCCCTCTCCCGATTTACTTCAACTCCTGAGACCAGGATCTGTTCTGTTCAATTTGTTCTTCTAATAATTCTTTGCCAGAAGACTCCGAAAGGAGAACTCAGATGCCAGAGAGGAGCCTGTGAGCCCAGGACAGGTCATGGCAGGAACTCTGATGCTCCAAACCGAGCAGATGCCGCAGCCAAGTGAAACAGAAGCTCTTTGGAAGGTACAAAGGGCACACACACAGCACCTGCGATCACAGGAGGGACTGTATCCACACCATCACAGGCTCAGGAAAATGTCAGTATAAAATTTGCATTTATAATGCCAAAGATGCTCTTCCAAGCTCACAAACCCCGGTTTGTCCCAGTTCCAAGGGGTTCCATGCAGCACGAGGCCAGGCTGTGACTGTCAGCAGGATACACGAAGCTGAGAGCACAGGGACCAGCAGGTTCCCCACAGGTGTGTGGCAATCACCCTCCTCTGCAGACGGGACTGACACCCATTCCCGTCCCAGCCTGCCCATAACACACATTTTCCAGCAGTCTGGGAAATCTCCCCGCCTAAAGCACCTGACAGAAGAGCTGAGAGTATCACACTGGTGTCTCCAGACCTGAACAACCTCACAACTGAATCCCACAGGCAGCCCAGCTCACCAGGATTCAGGAAGAGACAAGCAGGAAAGACAAAGAGAACTCAAAAATACCAGAGCAAGAACTGCTGCTTCCAGACAAGAGAATCTGTTCAGGTGAGGATCCACCAACTCTATGTTTTAACAAAACTGAACCAAACTACTTTGGCCTGAATCAAAACCAAGTTTCTGGTTTGTAAGGGTTTTTTTTTTTTCCTACATTTGATGACAAATTCCGTAACATATCAGTAATTCAATTAAAAAAACTTGAAAGCTAATGACCTACTTCTCAATTTTTTTAATAAACAGGCAACTCAGCCTATATTCCCTGAAGACCATCTCTCCAAACACACTGCAGTCAAACACCTTCTCTCTCCGGCACAGGCAGAACTTGAATAACTTTTAAAAAATCGTACAGTTTCCACAGGGGACACACAATAAAACTTCCTCTGGAATATCCCACAGCCCAGCACTGTTTTAAGGCCTTTTCCTTCCCAAGAGGCAGGTTCAAATTCCCATCTGCAGCATCCCATGTACCAGATTCCCAGGCAGAACAGGAACGTCATGGCTTGGGTTCCTGCTGGATGGTACTTCAGGACCCAAACACGGGAGCTCACCCCATCCCAACACCCTGAGAAACCAAACCCCTGGGAGTCACGAGATGCTGGGCCAAGCTGGCAGTGGAGCAGCCCTCCAGTCCTGTGCCTCTGCAGAGATCACGGTGATGTGGAACAGCACACGGAGGGTTTATCCCGGTGTTCCCTGTGTGGAGAGCTCTGCAGCTGAACAGAACGGCATCAGAAGCAGCAAGTGCAGGCTGGAGCCCCAGATCATGGAATGATTTGGGATGGAAGGGATCTTAAAGACCATCCAGCCCCACCCCCCTTCCACAGGCAGGGGCACCTTCCACTATCCCAGGTTGCTCCAAGCCTTGTCCAACCTGGCCTTGGACACTGCCAGGGATGGGGCAGACACAACCCTGGGCAACCTGTGCCAGGGCCTCGCCACCCTTCAGGACAGAATTTTTTCCCAATAAACCCTTTAACTCTGCTCTCTGGCAGTGGGAAGCCATTCCCCCTTGTCCTGTCCCTCCAGGCCCTTGTCCAAAGTCCCTCTCTACCTCTCCTGAAGCCCCTTTAGGCACTGGAAGGGGCTCTGAGGTCTCCCCAGAGCTTCTCTTCTCGAGGCCGAACACCCACCCCCAGCTCTCCCAGCGTGTCTTCACGGCAGAGATGCTCCAGCCCTTGGAGCATCTCTGTAGCCCTATGATCATAACTATAAAGCAGCTCTATCGCTTTTAATTAACTTACTCGACACTTTTTGCAGTTTACTGATTAAACCACAGTCTTTTAATTCACGCTGTGCTTTGCTTGGCAGTGCCTGTGACTGTCACAGGACTGATGATTCGGGTAAAGCGATCTCCTCGCGGGCAGGGCACCCCTTTATCCCGCTAACCGAGCGGCCGAGATGCCCCTCACAGCGGAGGGGCTCCGGCTCAGCCGGGGCCCGCANGCCCCGCCCCGCGCGGCACCGCCCGGCACCGCCCCGAGGGCCGGCACCGCAGCCCCGGCACGGAGCGGAGGCGCGCCCGGCGGTGGAGCCATCCCCGCGGAGCCGCCAGTCCCCGCCTCCCGGAAAACATCCATGAGGAAAAATATCCCGAGAGAAGAACGAGCCCGAATGTGTTCGCACCGCGGGGTCCGGGGGTTCACTCAGTAACTCATGGATAGACACACACACACGGGCGGACTCACACGGACATGCATCACCGGCAGCTGCCAGATCTGGGGGTCGGATTTAGGAAAACATATGGCAAAAAGCTCCTGCCGCGGCATGAAGTTCTGTCATGCAGCAGCACTTATCTTGTAGAAACCTGGTGGGACCAGAGATTGTGCACGAAGGCACTCAGGAGTATGAAGCAGATCCTCATGGACAGACCTCAGCCAATGCCCACGCATGGAATAGGAGTCGAGGGGGCACGGCAGAGCTGGAGAAACCAGCTCTGAGACAAGAGAAACAATGAGCAGCCGCCTCCATCCCTTCTCCCTGCACAGGGCACAGCAGATGGATTAAAGCCCACACGTGTCTGTTCTGGGACACAGCACCCAGCTGCTGCTTCGTGACAAAATCCAGAATGCAAAGGGAATCATTGCCTCTGAGCAGTCCCAGGACACCGCAGTCCCCCCTGTTCTATCCCCTACTGCTTGCACAGTTTCCTGGTTGCTTTGTCACTCTTTATCTTTCCTGTCCAGTTTCTCCTCATTGAAGTTTATCCCTGCTCTCTCTCTCATCCCAGCACTGTCACATGGCCCTTAGACCATCTCCTCTCCAGACACAATTCTCTATTCCAGCTCCTTTTGCCTTGCACGCAGCTCTCCACCAGCTCCTGCTGTGGTTGTTTATCTCATTTCTCTCTCCTTTATCTTTCAGAGATCAGATCCTCCTTCCTCACAGTCTGGCTGTGACAACTCTTCACACGCACACTCATGCAACACTGGGCAGAGCCCAGTGCCCCAGGAACATCCTGGGACACCTGGGACACCAACCCAGGGCAGGAAAGATTCTGTATTCCTCAGAGTGTGGAGCCAGAAATAATCCTGCAATGAACAGAAAGTGACCAATAACTGAGTGACACTGGTGAGGCACTGGTGAGGCACTGGTGGGGGACTGGTGAGGCACTGGTGGGGGACTGGTGGGGGACTGACGAGGCACTGGTCAGACACTGGCGAGGGACTGCTCCTTGTGCAGGCAGGAGGAGGTGAAAGTTGTCCTTTCAGCTTCACCATCCACAGCAGGCAGAGGCTGTGGAACTGGGAAGGAAGGAAGGAAGGAATTTATGAAGTCATCGAATCACAGAAGGGTTTGGGTGGGAAGGGACCTTGAAGCCCATCCAGTGCCACCTCCTGCCATGGGCAAGGACACCTTCCACTGTCCCAGGCTGCTCCAAGCCCAGTCCAACCTGACCTTGGACACTTCCAGAGGTGGGGCAGCCACAGCTTCTCTGGGCACCCTGTGCCAGGGCCTCCCCACCCTCACAGGGAAGGATTCCTTCCAGTCTCCCATCCCTGCCTTCTGGCAGTGGGAAGCCATTCCCCCTTGTCCTGGCACTCCATTTTTAAACATTTGGGTTTATTGAGCTTTCATTTGCCTCAACTGCAGTGTCTGTAACAGAGATATCCTGCTGTGTCTGTCACAGCAATCCTGTAACAGAGCAATCCTGCCACATGGAACATGAACCTGTGACCTCATACTAATTATTATTTCTGGGGCAGTACCTGGGGTGATGCATCAGCTGGTGTCATGCCCTGTCAGAAACCATCAAGGGAGCCAGGAAATACAGGCGTGACAGCAGGATCTGTGAGAGAGACAATGAATTCTAATTAGGAATTAGAAAGATTAAATTTAAATTTTCAGGCCAGCTCTGAGCATTTGTACAAGTGTAGGACGTGCAAGTGTAGGATGGTCCCAGCTCTGTTTCCTATAAATGGAGGGGCAATGCAATGGAGCAAGCCCGTGATGCTTTGAGGATGGTTTCATTGATCTGCCTAAGCCTCAGCAGAAGTGCAAGATCATGGCAGGGACGAAGACAAGAATTACAGTTCTGCATAAAGCTTAGGGGTTTGACAAAATGTGTCTCTGGAGGAAGAGCTTGCCCAGCCACTGTCCATTGTTTATCATCAGTCCTGGCTGCCCAGAGAGGTCCCAGGCCACTGGAGATGCCAATGTGATGTCCATCCACAAGCATGGCCAGAAAGAGGGTCCAGGGAGCTCCAGGCCTCCAGCCTGACCCTGGTGCCTGGGAAGGCCACGAACAGATCATTCTGAGTGTCATCACCCAGCACGTGCACAACAACCAGGGCACCAGGGCCAGCCAGTTCGGGGTTGTGACAGGCAGGTCCTGCCTGACCAACCTGATCTCCCTCTGTGGCAGTGTGACCTTCCCAGTGGCTGAGGGACCAACCTGATCTCCCTCTGTGGCAATGGGACCTTCCCAGTGGCTGAGGGACCAACCTGATCTCCCTCTGTGGCAGTGTGACCTTCCCAGTGGCTGAGGGAAGGGCTGTGGATGTGTCTGCCTGGACTCGAGTGAAGCTCTGACACCGTTTCCCACAACATTCTCCTGGAGAACCCGGCTGCTCCTGGCCTGGGCAGGTGCACTGTTCGCTGGCTCACGGCTGGGCCCAGGCAGTGGTGGGCAATGGGGCCACACCCAGCTGGGGCCGGGCACCAGTGGGATTCCCCAGGCCCAGTGCTGGGGCCAGTCCTGTTCCATGTCTGTATCAATGCTCTGGACAAGGGCATCGAGGGCACCTCAGCCAGCTCACAGAGGACACCAGGCTGGGCAGGAGCACGGATCTGCTGGAGGGCAGGAACCTCTGCAGAGGGGTCAGGAAAGGCTGGATGACCCTTCCCCAACACTGCTGCCCTTCCCTGGACACATTCCAGCCCTCAATGTCCTTCTTAGTTGTGATGGGCCCAAAACTGACCCAGGAGTGGAGGTGACCAAACAGTGCCCAGCACAGGCCTGGCCAGGGCCTGTGGCCACACTCTGGCTGACACCAGCCAGGTGCCACTGGCCTCTTGGCCACCTGGGCACACCTGGGCTCCTGTTCAGCCACTGCCACCAGCACCCCCAGGTCCTCTTCCAGCTCTCCAGCTGCTCTGGCCTAGGCCCAGGTCACTGCAGGGGGCTGTGGTGACACAAGGGCAGGACCCAGAACCTGGCCTCAAAGAACCTCATCCCTTAGGCCTTGGCCCATCAGTCTGGCCTGTCCTGATCCTGTTTAGGCTCTGCAGAGCCTAAACTCAAGTTAATCAATAACTGTTGAGAGCTTCAAGGGATTCTGCTGCCATACACTCACCCAGGCAGTGAGCCTGAGCTGAGCCTGGGGACAGGGAGAGCAGCCAGGGGATCCCCAGGTCCTGCCCCAGCCCCTCCTGGGCTGTGTCCCCTCCATCTCTCCCTCCTGGTGCCCCTTGGCCCCGCAGTGGGACCTTCCCTCACCCCAGTGTGTTGGGTGGGACTGAGCTGGAGCTCCTGTTCCCCTGGCAGCCCCCCCAGCTGGGCTCGGGGCAGTGGGACCTGGGCAGGTGCCAATGGCACCCCTGTGCTTTGGTGCTGCTGAGCAGGGCTGGCACTGCACCAGCACCATCTCCCCAACATTCCAGCCCCTGTCTGTTGGGCCAGGGCCTTGGGAAGGGACACAGCCAGGACAGCTGACCCAAGCTGACCACAGGGATATCCCACACCATGTGACCTTAGCCAAGATATAAAAGCTCACGAAAGGAGGAGGAAGGGGGGGAAATTTGTTATTTACAATGTTTGCCTTCTGGAGAAATGGCTCCAGGTGCTGGATCTCTGCTTTCTGAGAAGTGGCTGGACTTTGCCTGCTCATGGGGTGTAGAGAATAAAATATTTTTTTCTCTTTGCTTATGCAACCTTGTGTTTTTGCTTGTGTTTTTGCTGAATTATTTCAACCCACCACACCTGGGTGGGGGCTGAGAGGATTTATCAGGGAGTTCCTGCCCGTCCCTGGGGCTGGAGAGAACAGTGGCTTCTCCAAGTCCTGTGGGGGGACAGTAAAATTGCCCAGGAGCAGGGAGAGTGTCTGGATCCAAGCCCAGCCATCCCAGCTATAAAAAGCCACAGGAACCTCCTGTCCCCTGTCCTGGAGCACAGGGAGGGACTGAGAGCAGCACCTAGACCCTGCACTCACCACAGGGCACAGGTAACGCCTTGGGTCAGGGTCCTGGGAGTGACACCATGGAGCTGTGGGGACCAGGCCGGGGTGCTGAGTGTGGGGGACAACAGCCCACGGGACCAGGGTCAGGGTCAGGGCAGCGCTGGGACGTGGCCAGGGAGCTCCTGGCCGGAGATGCAGCCGGGGTGCCCCCCTCTCCCTGGGCTGTCCCCTCTCCTCCTTCCCACGTCCTCAGCCCCTCACAGAGGAACCGGCCACATCCCCTCCAGAGTCCCTGCAGTGCCCGGGGGGTCCCTGGGGAGCCTCTGCCCACCATGGAACTCCTGTCCCCGGTGCTGCTGCTGCTGCTGGCCGGGACCCTGGCCACCAGCCTCCCCCGCCGCTGGTGGGACCGCGGCGCTGCCATCAGGGAGATCGCGCTGGACATGGCCCCCAACTCCTTCGACGACCGCTACCTGCGCTGCCACTTCAAAATGCTGAGGGTGCTGCCAGCGCTCAACCGCACCGAGTTCGTGCCCTACAGCGACTACGCCGAGGCCTGGAACAGGGCGGCGGCCAGGTGGGGCAGCCGGCCCTACGCGGGGTCGCTGCTGCAGCTGGAACAGGCCATCGCCCTCCTGGCCTACACCATGGAGGAGGGCCTGTACCTGGAGTTCAACCGGGCCGTGCGCGTGGCCGGGCGCTCCCGGCGGGAGTACCTGGACACCTTCCACTTCAAGGTGCTGCATTTCCTGCTGACCGAGGCCCTGAGCGACCTGCGGGGAGCCCAGGCCCACCCCCGGTGCCTCCACGTGTACCGGGGCATCGACGGGATCCGGTTCACCAGCAGGCTCGGACAGATCATCCGCTTCGGCCAGTTCGCCTCCGCCTCCCTGCTGAGGAACGTCAGCGAGTCCTACGGCACCAGAACCACCTTTGAGGTGGACACCTGCCACGGCGCTGACATCCGCTACTTCTCCAACTACCCCGAGGAGGAGGAGGTCCTCATCCCACCCTTTGAGACCTTCAAGGTCACCAACATCACCCACCAAGGGGACGACGTCTACATCCACCTCCGCTCCCACGGCGTGCACAGCAAATACAACTGCGCCTGGTTCCGAGGTGACGTCC
The DNA here is from genome assembly GCA_013397815.1 of Aleadryas rufinucha. Lineage (NCBI taxonomy): Eukaryota > Metazoa > Chordata > Aves > Passeriformes > Aleadryas > Aleadryas rufinucha. The sequence continues at coordinate 19,445 of VZTH01018098.1, forward strand.
CCGGGGTGGGCACGGGCGGCACGAGGGCCCCGGCGCTGTGGGGACAGGAGGGTCGGTGGTGGGGCAGGTGAGGGGGGGGGTGGGGGTTT
>VZTH01018153.1:0-13947 GCA_013397815.1 Aleadryas rufinucha
ATGTCCCTTTCAAACCAAGCCATGATTCCCTGGTTCCATGACTACACAAGCAGCAGCACACGCAGTCCTTGCACACAAACACCAGTGCAGTGCTTGACTCGGGGCCCCACGGGTCAGATGAATTCAGGTCAAAGAGAGGAGAACATCAACGAGAAGGTAGTTCAGAGAAGAGAGGTTTTGTGTTGTTTTGTTATTAAATGAGGAGACCAAACAATTAAATGGCCTGGAAAGGATTGTGCATTAAAAGTCACTCCAGCACTAAAAATCCAGCTCTGACAGCTCTGGGTGAAGCCCTTTAGGAGTTACCATGGCAGTTGATGCAGCGATTCGCCCACTCGCTCCTCAATAATGCTGGATTATTTTTTTTAATGCGCTTCCACCACAAACAAGCAAATGTTGCTGAAGGAAAAAGTCCTTTCTCCCACCATAAACCTCCATCCTTTACCCCTGCCACAGGCACTCTGCTCGGGAGGAGACAGCAGGTAACAGGGAGCCAAGCCAAACACGCCGCGCTGAACTTCGCTCCCTCCCTCTCCAGGGAGAGAGGAAATTTAAGAAGCAGATTCAGGATTTCAGCATCCATTTCACTCTCCCTCCCCCTCCTGAACTCCCGGGCCCCAACCGGCGATTCAGATGCTCTGTCAGCTGAACGCTGCGCTCGCTTCCTCTCCCCGCCACCAGCTCAGCAACACGCTCCACAGAGATGAGCAAGCCAAGGATTTTTGGAACACATCTCCCCTCCTTTTAATTAAGCGCCCAGGTAGAGCGTTCGCCCCACGAAGCCGCAGCCAGCGCAGCTGAGGGAGGCAAGTCAGAGCAAGAAGGGACCCAAACAAAGGAAAGCAAACACGGGCTGCAAGGGAGGAGCAGGATACAGCAGCACTGACCTGCCCAGCCATTCTTTTCACAATCAAACCGAGGTCTAGAAACTCCTGTGGCCAAGGGGAAGGCTCCGAACACCCACAGCCACCTCCCTGGCACGGCCCTCATCCCGGGATCGGGCCAGGAATGAAAACCTCCCCAAGCCCAGCTCCAGGGTTGAGGAACGGCCTCCCCATCTGCTGGATAAACCCTGCTCCTTCCCTGGAGACTTCCCAGCTCCGGGGGCACCCCAGGACCAGGGGCTGCCGTAGGTCAGCCCCCACGGCTCCGAGCGGAGCGAGGCAGATGGGGAGAGGGAATAAGCAGCTTCCAGCACTAAGCCGGGGAAGGCAGGACTGAGCCTGTGTGCCCACATGCCAGGGGCACGGAATTCCCAGGACACGGGGTGCCGGAGCGCAGCCGGAACGGGACCACACCAACGGCCAGTCTTCTCGCCTCAGCAACACGCACTGCTGGCTCCACAGAAATAATATTCCTCATTCCTCAGCCAGTAGAAATTATTTGTTACAATGAATACTTGCCCCGAAAGCCCGGAGGCTTTACTAACAAAGCTGGGTTTGCTCGCAGGCTGCCAGGTTTGGGAACTGGTTTAATCAGCTGGGGAAGCTCGGGGAGCACGTTCCGGCTGCGCGAGACATTCCCAGTGCGAAGAGCCGCTGCCGGCTGGTTCCCACAGTGCCTCCAACTCTCACCAACCAAAAATTCTTTACTAATAAGGGTGTAAAGAATTTACTAATAAGGGTGTAAAGGTCCTGGCACAGGTTGCTCAGAGGGGTTGTGGACTCCCAATCCCTGGAAGCGTCCAAGGCCAGGCTGGACGGGGCTTGGAGCAACCTGGGCTAGTGGAAGGAGTCCCTGCCCATTTCAGCTCCCTCTCAACCCAAATCATTCTGGGACTCAGTGATTCTATAACCCAAAAGAAGGCAAACTGAGACAGGTTTTGCCACAGTATGAACTAGGAAAAATCATTCATCGTTCCTCCAAAGGGCCCATCCACGGAGAGATCCGTGGATGCAGCGAGGGACAGCCACCACGCCGGAGCGCATCTCCAGCCCGCGCCCCGGCGAGCAGCAAGCCAACAACTTTCAAGATGAATTAAGGGCACAGCGTCCGCGGAGTTCCGCTGGTGGAAGGCAGCTTTGTTAAACTGAAATGAAAGCTAAACCCGGGCTCGGCTCAGCCCATTGTTCCCGGCCTCCTCTAATAGCTGTTGTCTCTCCTCCATCCCTCCCAGGCTCCGCACGCTCAGCTGTGACTCTTTGTGCCTCCCTTTCCCTGCCTTCTGCTTCTGTTTGTCCTTTTGATCTCCAGTTCTCAGCTTGTGTTTTCTGCTGCGTCCCCATCCCCCCACGCCTGATTTCCACTTTTATTAGGGTGCGAGGCAGCGCGGCTCCGAGGAGGAACAATGCGCCGGGGCTGAAAAGGCTTTGAAGCTGAATTGGGTTGTTTACCCAGAGATTCCCCAATCTCCTCCTGAAATAAAATAGTATTTTACCTCCACCACAGCGCTCGCTGTTTGGTTTCAGTTAGAAGCAATTATAAGCAGCTGATGGTGTGGTAAATGTGGTGCAGTAGCACAAGAGTGTGATCGCTTCAAAAATAAATAAAAATGAAAATCAGACAACTGCACCTCCCAAAGCCCACGGTTTCTAGGAGAAATTATTCTGGAGTCCACTTGTAAGGATTCTGCTGTTGCAAGGGCAGGTTAAAGCCTCAACCAGCTCCTAAAAGCCCCTATGAGCCAGCACAGCAGTTTGGGTTTGATACAACTGTGCCTTCCTTCAGCACCGAGCAGGAACCCCAACCAGCTGCTTTTCCATCCAAGCTCCTCTAACTCCAAAGCATCACTTCAAATAACACATGATGCTCCTTTGAGTTTAAATACTCAAATTCTTCACAGAATCACTGAGGTTGGAAAAAACCTCCAGGGTCATCAAGTCCAACCTGTGACCGATGCCCACCCTGTCACCCAGCCCAGAGCACTCAGTGCCACATCCAGTCATTCCTCGAACACCTCCAGGGGTGGGGATTCCACCACCTCCTTTAAAGCTGGGCCTCTTGGAGCAAATGCCAAAGTCCCACCAGGCAGCTCCTGTCACATCTTGGTGTGGGCAGAGCCAACACGAAGCAAAACACCCCAAAAATGTCGTGGACTCCTGAGCTGGGTTGGTCACCAGCAGCCAACTACATCCCCAGGATGGCCAACCTGGGCAGGGAACACGTTAACCCAGGGGAAAGGGAGAGCTTGGGGCAGCCGGGAAGGTTTGCACCTCAAACCAGCCAGAATCATAAGACCTGAGCAGAAATAAATAGAATAGGGAGAAGGGTCCACAAGCACCCCAGGAACCCAGTGAGGACAAACAGGCCAGCAGGAGCTGTCCCCTGCACCCAGCACAGCCTGCCACAGGCCCAACTCTAAGCTAAAACAAATTAAACCTCAGCAAAACCTCACGCAAAGGGTACAGTTGTGTCTTTTCATTGCAGACAGGTAAATTTTCAAGCTGACTGATCAGACAAAGAAAGCAAAAAACAGCTGAGGCTGAATTATGCTGCTCTGACTACAAGCTATGAACTCTGTTGTTGGGAATTCAGGATTTGCAGGCTATGGAGCAGGTTTGGGAGCTGCTAATCAGTAAGTGAAACGAAAGATGATGCTTTCTGTGATGCACATAGGGGACAGATTAACTCTCTACAGATCAGGTTTATTTCCTTACCATCACAACATTCTAAAAAATTTAAGGAATACTAAAGAGAGCATACTTTTATGCAAAGAGCTTTTATTTTTATGGAATAAGATGTCATTTAAAAAAAAAATCTACCTGCAAACTCCACAGCTGGACACAGCCTCCTCTAAAGAACATGGGACATGAGGTGCCCAGAAGTTCCCAGGCAGCCCAGCCCATGCCTGGCTACTTTGGCCTCATTTGGTTAAGGGGCAGTGAGAAATTCAAGCAAAATTCACACTATTCAAGTGCTTAAAACAAAATATCTCACAGCCTACCATGAATAACTGCAGAGATTAGACATTTGCCAAATTTTCCCAAAAAAGCAGTCCTAAAAACCTGAAAAACTTGTCGACACAGGGATGGTTCTCACCCCAACTCACCCCCAGGAGTTCAGGGCTGAAGGCCCAGCGATGACCCAACATCAGACTAATGACCTGTTTGGACTTTGCTCACGCTACTGCAATATTTGACCTAAATTCTTTTAAAAAAGGTGGAAAGTGGCCCTGTGGCTCCTCCAACACACACTGGTCTGGTGACAGAGAGGCCTGGAACCCCCTGTACCAAACAGGTCTGAGACCTCCATCCTCTCCAGCACCCAGCAATGCCAGCTCCACCACACAGGACACAGAGTATTCAGGTTTGTGCCTTGAAAAGGACAAAAAGATGAAATTCAGAACCTCTGGGTGTCCAGGGCACATTCCTTACTCCTCCCTACTCCTCCTTCAGCCTGGCTGTGCCTCTCTGACTACTCCCGAGTTACACATTCCCCAGACAGTCTCATTTCTCCTCTGCTTTAAGCAGGTTTTAATGATAAAAATATGATGATTGCCCTAGAACAGGCAGATTGGAGAAAGAACAGGCGAGCGTCCCCAAATTCAAGCACACAAACACCCACTGTGCATGTATCTTAAAAACAGGGGATTTGCCAGCAGAGCAGAAACTCCACAAAGTATGTGACCAATTGCTTTGAATTCCCCAAAAAGAAAACTAAGAGCTTCTCACGAGCTGTTTGAAAACAAAACTGTTGATAACTTGAAAATATTTGTCCAGTTACTACAACAAAAATACTTCTGGTTTAAGCAGCAGCGAGGGAAGCTCCCAGTGAGGTTCACTGCCAGGATTCCAGGTCTGCTGCTGGCCTGGTGCTCAGGAGGTCTGAGGGACAGCACAAGGAAGAGCTCAGCAGATCCTGAAGCTCCATTTGAGATGTTTCTCATGAGAAAGATTGGGAATTATGGGCTGCAAACAGAAGGAACATCTGCTGGGTAGCAGCAGCCATCCGGGCTCACCCGCGGCGCGGGAAGGGAAATCCTCTGTGGACCTTCCATGGTGAGCAGAGCAAGCCCCACTAACGAGGTACTGCTGGTCACAGACTGACATCAAAACAGAAAACACCCACAGCAGGTTTTTTTGGGTAAATTATTCTTCCTGGCACGTGTGTGATGGCGGCTGAAACACCAGATCAGCAGGCAAGGGGTTTAGTCGGGGTTTGGGGCAGGCTGGGAATGGAGCTCAGCCCATGGGGCCACACTGAGCCTGAGCATGGAACAGTTTTGCAACACCCTTTGGAGCTCAAATAATTTAATTTTTTAAACAACAATGTAGAACATTCACTGTTCACTGTCAGTCATGCAGGTGAGCAGTTGCAAGCACACACCAAATTTTCAAGGCAATCTGCAAGGCTGCTTTGGTCTCTTTCTGTGTCTACAAAGAGAGCATTCCTGCCTGCACTTGGTATCTCCCTGTTTTCCAGAGCTTAAACGCTGAAAAAAGCAAGACTAAAAAAAGAAATCACGACACTGAACCAGCCGACTTCATAAAACTGTTTCTAAACACCTACTCAGCCAAACCTGCGCAAGAGGGGAGCAAAACACGATCCGCACACTCCGCCGGGTGTTCACCTCTCCCCTGAACGCCCAAAAGGCTCCCAACAACCCCTCGGGCTGCAGGAGACGGTTTTGGTTTCCCTCGTGGATCGATTAAGGTGGGGCAACCCTCGATTCCAGGGCTTGCAGGGAGCCTCCAGCACAAAGGCCCTTCCCAAAAGGCCGGCGAGGGCAGGGGGAGCGGCCGGCGCAGCCGCCACAGCCATGTGTCCTCCAGCAGACCCCGTCTGGAGGGAGGGAGGGGGCTGGAGCCGCTCGATCCCCGCTCGGGGAAGCCAGATGCGAGGCCTGGCACTGACGCCAGCAGCAGAGCTATTTTTACCAACCAATGGACGCGGCGCCGGAGCAGGAGCAGGAGCAGGAGCAGGAGCTGGAGCTGCTGCTGCTGCTCCTCTCCCAGCTCGCCGCGCTCAGCCCGGCTGCAGGGATCCGGCCGGCTCTCGGGGCCCAGCACGGAATCCAGGCACCATCCACACAGCACGAGGTTTTCTGCCCGCACCATCTCCCACCAGAACCCACAGAAAAATCCATTAAATCACTCAGCGCAGAAAAAGCCTGAATCTTCCGATCTGAGTGATCATTCCCTCCCTGCCATGGTGATGCCCACCTGCACCCCAAGCCCTTTCCAAGGTCAGCTCCCTCCTTTCTGGACAAGTCAACAGCACACACCAAATCCCGTGTGGAAAAAACAGCAAGATCATAAAAGTTTAACTCAGGTATATTCAAATTATTCCGTTCCTGTCACTGGTTTTGACCGGACTTTCAAAGGCTTCTCTCGTTTCTGGAAGCTGCATGCCAGGAATACCTGCTGGAATTATCAGAGCAACACCAGCCTTCCTAGTGCTCTCTCCATTTTCTCAGGCTTCCTTCCTGGCTTCCTTCCAGTATTCCCATCTCTTACAGAAGATCCTGTTTTCCTTCATCGTCTGGGTTGTCTCCTCCTCTTCCTTCTCATTGCCACCCACTCGTTTTTTCATCTTTCCCAATATTGTATTTGCTACATCCTCTCTCCCCGTGCCGCCCTGCAAACCACCCTCCAGAGCCGGGTATGAGATGTGCTGCACATCCTCGTGTCCGGGCTAACACCCGGGTCAGGAGCTGTTTTCCCTCGCCCACACCCTGACAGAGCACGTGGCTTCTCCCTGGAGCAGCTCCGTGTGTGAGAAACTCCCCGGTCCAGCCCCACAGCCACCCCACAGATCCACTGCTGCCCAGATTCGGGAAACTGAGTTTGCTCAGAGAAGCAACACAAGCTTTTCCCTTTCCCTTCCCTTCCCAAAGCCTGGATTGAGAAAACCACACACGACAGAAAGGTCCTGACAGCCTCCTCCACACCATTCCCACTGCAAGAACTCCAACATCATCAAGTCCAATGTTTGACCAAATCCCACTATGCCCACTAAACCATATCCCAATGTACCACACTGACTCCTGGTTTTAGGAATCTTCCAGGGATGAGAGTGTGTTAAGGGTACAAGAGCAAGCTCAAGGAACAAAAAGTAAGGGCCTGGTAACTCCCTGAGCCCTCGCTGGTCCGGGCTTCCAAGGCCAGTCACCAGTAGGATCACAGTGCTGGGATTCACTCCCAGGGCCAGCAAAGAGCATGGAAATGCTCCTCTCTCCCCTCTTTCCTGATGGAGCAGCCAACTGAACTCCGCTCCTGCCTTTACATGGGACAAGTGAGAAGTGTCAGTATCTCCCAAGTCATGAAAACTGTTAAGTTTTACTGAAGTCAAACTATTGGGAAACAACTTTTGAGAATCCTTGTGCTTTCCAAAGGTATGGATAATTCAGATGAGCCTGGACTTTATCTTTTCTGTTACCTCCACTGAACTTTAATCACACATTCATTTAAAGTTCTGGGCTGCATTTCTATTTAGTTATTAGGATAAGAAAATTAGCGTGATACTGTTGTGTCTTCTTTAAGATATAGATACTCAATAGGGAAAAACCAGTGGATTCTCCTACAGTAAAGCCTAAAGACCAGCCACACACAAGGTTTTGTGATATCCCCAGGCAGAAGAAAAGAACCCTACAGAGAAAGTTTCACCAGAAAAGAAACATGGAAAAAGAACCAAGTTATTCCTGCAAAGGTGACCAGGAAGTTCCTTGGCTCCACCAGGGATCTTGGTGCACCATCTGCATGGGATCACCTCCAGGCCATCCAAACCCGCAGCCGACCCCAGGGTGGCAGCTCGCCAGCAGAGCCTTCGGAGCCCTCGAGAAGCTCTTTTCTTCCCCTGTGTTCTCTTCACCCCCATTTGCCCCCTTTTGTATTTAACCCAGATAAGGGAAATGCGAGTGACAAGCGGCCGCTGCCGCCGCTGGAGCGGGATCGCGCTCCCGCCCGTGTGAAACGCCGCTCTGGAAGCAATTTGTCTTCCCGTCTCATTTCACATGGGAAGCCCATCCGCCAGCGGGGCCGTGCCCCCGCCCGGCCCCTCCCTCCGGGAGCCCGGCACACAAGGGGACATTGTCCCCCCTGAATGACAAACAGTTTGGTGACGCCGAGGCTGGAAAGCGCATCAGACAGGTGCAGGGAAGCTTGGAAAATCGGTGCGTACGCGGCGCCGCGATTTGGGGACAAGTTAATTCCTGGGGAGAATACACACGGAATGCCAACAATGGGCTGGGAGGAAGCGAGCAGGCTGGGGGCGGCGGGGGGTGCTCCGTGCTCTGCCCCTCTTTCCCAGTTCTCCCACCGCACGCACGGGCTCCGGCAGGACGCGTCGCTTCTCCCAGGGTTCATGGAGCTGCAACCACGGCTCAGCTGAGGAACAAGGACACACAGGCACGGCTTCCGAACTCTAAGCTCATCTCAAAGAAGCACTTCAGTGCCCAACCGGGATAAAGTATGGAAAGCATTTGTAGGGAAGGTGGGGGAAAAAGCCCTTCACCCCGAAGGCAGAGCAGCCTCGCGCTGCTGGTACGTTCACAACACAACACGGGGTCTTCTTGGTGGTGCCCAGTGACAGGACAAGGAGCAACGGCCATGAACTAAACCACAAAGTTCCACCTCAATATGAGGAACAACTTCCCATGGAGGGTGGCAGAGCCCTGGAACAGCTGCCCAGGGAAGGTGTGGGGTCTCCCCCTCTGGAGACATTCCAAATATACCTTGATGCCTTCCTGTACCCCTGCCTTGGGCTGGATGATCTCCAGAGGCCCCTTCCAACCCTAAATATTTGGTGATTCCTGTCATGGCATCTCCAGGAGCTCCAACTCCATTTGATCCATTTTCCCTACAGAAGGGATTTTTAAGCAAAGAAGACAAAGCCCAGGTAAGTGCCAGGACGTGTCCCTGCAGGAACCACTCCCAGCCAGTTCCAGACAAGTGACCCCATCAAGACACACCAAAAACCAGGAGGGCCAGATGAGCTCTGCTGCCACCACACCACCAACTTATTCAATTATCTTAAGGTTTTTAGTTGTATTTTTACATATGCACCAAGTGGTTCATACAACAGAAAACACAGAGCCAAGACCTTGAAAACCACAGCTGCTGTGTAACAACTGCACCACCTTTAAAGACTGCTTTTAATCAACTTTTAAGTCCTCATCACACCCAAAATTTCACCCAAAAGCACCACCACATCCAATGATTCCACCTTCTTCAGTGACCTGCCACACTTGCACATCAGAGCAGGGAACTCATTCAGCTGGAAACAAATACAGACAGACAAAAAAATTTTGTCTTTTTTAAAAATAAAAATAAAATTTGCTGTCTCTAATCCAGTTCCGACAGGCCCACAAGCGCCTGTGCCGGCACAACGGATGGGAAGCATTTAAGCCCGGACTGCAGCAGAAGGAGCTGACATGAAATATCATTTTTAATGGCTTTACAGAAAACCAAGGCTAGTAACAGAAATTACAACATGCAGAAAAGGTCTTAATTCCCTCCACCCCAATAAATATATTTCTGTATTCAACATTTAAGCAGGAAGCAGATCAAAAACCAGACTCAAACGAGGTGTTTTTCATGAAAGCCATATGGGAACGCCGCTGTTGGATCCCTGCAGCCACCCCCACTGGCCTCGCTGCTGCCCAGGACCACAAACTTGTTGGAGCAGCTGCACTGACTCAGGCAGCAGAGCCACGCCGGGCTCTGGCCACGCTGCCAGGAGGAGGGAGATCCGCCCCACTGGGAAGGACTGGGAAGGACCCTGATCCACCCAGGCTGTTAGTCAGCCCTCGGCACCGCACGCAACGCTCCGGTGGGTACAACTGACATTCAAATCACCGTAAAGCTGCTCTGCCTTGACAAAAAGTAATTTAAAAATGCATCACGACTGCCAGATGTGAAAAATTCCTCCGGTCTGGTTTCCTGGAGGGAGCAGGAAGGGAGGCTGTGACCACCTCGCCCCACGTGTGTCTGGGTCGCTCCTGCTCGGCTTTGAGCGTTACACCTCTCCGCAGGGAAGGCACCTCTCCATCTCTCCCATACAAGGTGCCCCAAACCCGTGGAGTGAAACAGCATCACATCCACATGAGGAAAAGCCCCTGGCAGGACCCCGGGATCGGGAGCGGTCCGTGCCGTGCCGGCACAGCCGACGTGCTCCGGCACCGTGCAGAGCTGGCAGCCGGCCCCGCTCATGTGCCTTTCCTGGAGCCTCTTCCAGCTCCTCCTCAGGGGAGCCTGCCGGGACAGAGCCTTCCAGCCAGGAGAGCTCCGGCAGCCTCCTCCTCACCAGTGCTTCCCAGAGAGCAGCCCCGAGTCGGGGGATTCAGTGACCACACCCCGTACCTGGAGGGTTCTGGTGGGATACAGGCACTTCAGAGACCACCAGAGCTCCCACTTCACCTGGAACTGAGGACCTGACCCAAATCCCATCCACATGACACCATCTGAAGGATCCCACCAGGTCAGACACACCTGCCCCACCGTCCCTCAGCTCCCTGAAGCTAGAGGTGCCCCATTACTCTCCCCAAGGAATTTTTCCACAACACAGGATGATATTCCCCGAGCAGCTTTTCTAAAATCCATATTTGTATTCCCCGAGCAGCTTTTTGATGACACCTCTGCAACGTCTGGTGACCAGTTTGGATTTCTACACGATTTTCACAGCTAGAATGATCTATCATTTACAGATAACTCCACAGAAAGTTGTCTTTACGTGTTGTTTCCTTTGGAGCTGTTGGTTCCTTGTCCCTCCCAGAACTCACAGTCTGAAGAACTGAGTGGTTTGGGGAAGTTTCTTTAATAGGATCATGGAATGGTTTGGGTCAGAAGGGACCTTAAAGCTCATCTAGTTCCACCCCCTGCCATGGGACACCTTCCACCATCCCAGGCTGCTCCAAGCCCTGTCCAGCCTGGCCTTGGACACTTCCAGGGATCCAGGGGCAGCCACAGCTTCTCTGGGCACCCTGTGCCAGGGCCTCCCCACCCTCCCAGGGAACAATTCCTTCCCAAAATTCAGCTCCCAAGTTTGACCCTGTTACTGAACATCAAAGCAACTTTTGGCCACAGCAGTGTGAAGATGATGCCCACCAAGCTGAGCTGCTGTGACGAGTGACCCGCACTCAGGGCTGGAAGATGCACCACAACAAGGTGAGGAAACAGAGCAGGTCTTAAAAATAAATAGAAGTCAAAGCTCATTTTCACAAATTTTCCCCATCCCTCCTCTCAGCAGCTGGAATTTACCTATTACACAGTTTTCAGGTTTTAAGAGTCCATCACTGTCCCCTGAGAAGACACAGAAGCCACCTCTGAGAATAAAAGCACTTGCTATTAAAGCACAAGCACATAACACTCACTCCCCATCTGTAAGAAAATGCACAGCAGCTTTTTCCTAGCGTTACTCCCAAAGACCAGACAGGCCAGGAAGAGCCATCAGCAGAATTCACTCTTCTTAAAGAAACAGTGGGTTGTGAGCCCTGCCCAGCTCTGCTGCCAAGGGTGTGTGCAGAGTATCTTTGGGCTAAAACACTGCTTTCATGTGCAAAATTTAACCACATTTACACCTTAAATACCATCCTTAGAAGCATCCAGACCAACCAGCTCCTTAGCACTCCCTCCCAGGGAGGTGGGACACCGGAACTGGTCGGGCTGGTTGCTATATAAAGTCTCAAGCACGCTGGGTTCTAGTTTTCATTAAAGATTAAGTCAGGTTCTGCCGAGGCTTAGGAAAAATACTGGAAGTCACCAGTCCTAATGATTCCTCAGGCTGTCAGTAGGAACTGAGTATTTTTCCCAGCATGGGACTAACGGACACAGAAATTCCCAGTGTGACAACTCCCAGGGGACACAGTAACAGCAGCATTTTGCACAGGGAACACACCTCCAGCTGCTCTCCCAAAGATGCTCTTGTGGGCAGGAGCTTTGCAAAGTGCCAAAGACACTTCCAGAGGCAGCTGCCCACCCTGCCTGCAACTTTCAGAGAATTCGACCAGGAGGGTGGATGCAGGGTCAGCCTGGGGAGTTATCCAAAGTCCTGGATCAAGCATCGATAAATGCCAGGTTTGGAAGGAGCAGGGAAAGGATGGAGCTCATGGAATCATGGAATGGTTTGGGGGGCAAGGGATGTTAAAGCTCATCCAGTCCCACCCCCTGCCATGAGCAGGGACACCTTCCACTATCCCAGGTTGTCCCAAGCCCCAGCCAACGTGGTCTTGGAGTTCTGGGGTTTGGATCTCAGGCCAAGGCACTCCAGCCTCAGTACAGAGGTGATGAGTCCCAAAATCCGCCTTGCAGAGCTCCTTTCCACCCCTCAACTACATCCTCTCCCACAGGACTCTGTTCTGATGGAACTCTGATGGAATAACTTCCTTGTTTTTCAGCTCCCGGGAGGTTTCCCGGTGACATGCAGCTCCTGGTGAGACTGAGACTGAAGATTATTTTGTGCAGAACCAGCTGACATTTGGAAAAGTTTAAATATCAAAATTTCCTCCTCTGTAAAAACTGAAAATAATACATACAGAACACATGACATATCGCTGGCATTTCACAGCTTGACTCAATCTCCAGTTTGCAGGCACAGTCTTCAAGCCCTCTTTAATTTAAAAAGATGCATCTAGACTCAAAAAATATGGGAAGTGCCCATTGCTTCCACACTGGAGTTGTATTAATACCTTCTGTGCCGAGATCTAAAGTCTGTCCTCCTTGGCAAATAATGCTGAGCTTAAATACGCTTTTAAAATCATTCCACCTCAATTAAAATATGTTAAATATATCATTTGTAGACATCACCAATGCTACTTTTCCTGCCTGTACAAAAATACAACGGTGTTTAATTCATAAACTCATCTCAGCATCAAATATTGAGGTTTTCTGACCAGATTAGGAGTTGAAGATCCTAAAGCAACGTGGCCTCTGTGCTGCCCAGTTATTCACAGATTTTAAATCTCACAATCATTTATTTTTTAAATTCTGATTTAGTATATATTCCATAGTAACTACTGAAAAAAACCACCACAGGAATTGATTATGCCAGTGAAATCAAAGCACTTGCCTTCAAAAGGAACATCCCTAATTACAATCACTGGTTTGTATAGTCCAAATTTTACTATATTTCATTTATTATTTGTTGCTGTATCACTTTCTTAATATGCATCTGCTAAGGAAGAAACATTCTGCTTTTAATGCTTCTAATTACCAATATCTTCTTTTTAAAAAAAAGATTATTTTTTAAGTTAAGTATTTAATTTATTTGAAAAGAAATGTTTCTAGAGGTGCCTCAAGTAAAAAATTGTTTAACGTGTTTTACAGCCTTTCCAAACTCTTTTTATGGTCCTGGAGCCTGGCCACATTTGTGGAAAAATGCAATGTTTCGGCCTCAATTTGTCTGTAATTTCAGTGGGATGTTGCAAAACTCTTTAGGAGAGAACACAGCCAGAGTTTCAGCCAGTTTTTCAATTAATATTTGAAAAAAAAAAATCACTTTTTTAACAGCCACAGAACCCAACTTCCCTCATGCAAATCTCCTGCCTGGGATCACTTCCCACTGACAGGGTTTCTTTCTGCACCTTTCCCTGATCCCGGTCTGGGGTTCAGGTGATGGCACTGCAGATCCCTGGCAGGGCAGAACCTCATCCCCCAGCAGGAACATCCCAGAGGGATGAAGGACTGGGACCAGCAGACAGTGGCACCCCAGGCCGTGCCCCAGTTTTAGACCCCGACTCCTTGCCTGCACAAACCACTCCTGTTGGTTTTTCAGCACAGCCCACCTGCGCCACATCGACCCCAAGCAGATCCCACCACCATCCGTGGGGAAGAGCGCATCGTTCCCCTAAAACAACAGCTCTCACTGGCCTGAGTGTCCGCCCTCCTGACCCCAACTGCAGCTCCCTGCCCTCCACACAGAGCTCCCGTGGAGCTGGATGCTCTCCCACCACCATCAGTGGGGAAGAGCGCATCGTTCCCACTAGAACAACAGCTCTCACCGACCTGAGTGTACACCCTTCTGACTCCAACCGCAGCTCCCTGCCCTCCATGGAGAGCTCCCGTGGAGCTGGAT
>VZTH01018158.1:0-10219 GCA_013397815.1 Aleadryas rufinucha
GCAAAATGCAGAGAATATTCTTAATTTTAGGCACTAGGCACAGATTATAACTCGAATATAAACCTCACCAGAGTACCACTGAACATTTCCCATAAAAACTGGGCTCCACAGAGCTCCCTCTCAGGACTCATTTACATCTTCAAACTCTTCTCTCAAGGAATCTGTATCTGAAATCCAATCAGGAAAGCAGACTGGAAATGTTGTATGAGCAGAAACACCTTTCTCCACCAAACCCAACTGCACTAAAATAAATTTTCACCTTTTATTTCTTCTCTAAGAAGAATCTGTGAAATTTCCTGTGGGAGCATCTTCGTGTCAGGACTCAGCAGTTGTAACTTGAGGATAAACCACAGATTTGGGTCTTATCTCTTACTGCTCTCGTTTTATAGAGGTGTGGGGCTGCTTTATGAATTTAGAGGGGTGTTTAGGTGACCACTGCTCATTTTTAATTCTGGATTTAGGCAGAGTTAAGGAGTTTGGAGCTCACACCACGGCTAAGGTTAGTAACGAGGGCCAAAAAAAAATTAACATATTCTAGGAAATTCTGTTTTGCTTCCTTTTCAAGAGTGGAAAACCAGATGGACCATGTAAGAGTCTGAATTTTTGGACTGTTTTATCTTGTTAATGTCAGATTTTCTTTGATTGAGAAGATAAAGTCATTCACCCTCAATAATACAAAAAACCACTTCAATATTCTATAAAATACTGAAGCTGTGATTCTATGATGGTTTAATGTTTTTCTATTTTAGCATAAGATCACATTTAAATAAAAAGAAATGAAATGCTTCATTTTCAATAACGCAAATGAAATTATCTGAAATGTGAAAAAAAAAACCCAAAACCAAACCCTCAGGAAAACCAAAGTTGTGAATTTTTTTTTTTCCTGGAAATTAAGGGGAACCTGCAAAACACCTCCAGTTTGGTGCAGCTTCCTCTTCTGATGGAAAACTGGCTCAGAAGAATAAATAAACACATTTTTCGACAAGATGTAATATCTCCTAGGCTGACTCCTGAGTGCTTAGCCTAAGGGGTCTCCAACTTTTTCATGGCTCGGGGTGAGCAGAAACATCTCCTGGTGCCCTCCCCACCCATTCACACTCCCACAACACCCCCGTGGCAACAGCTTCCCTGGGAAAGCAGCGTGATTAGGAAAGGATAAACCATAATTATTAGCTATCATTGGATGTGATTTAGCACCTGGAAATAATGGGAGAGGAAACTGTGCCAGGTGCTGAGTCAGCAAAGCGCAGCCTACCAGGAAGCGTTCCGTGGAGCTCTGTCCATCAAACTGGAGAGAAACACTCATGAGGAGGATGAGAAAAGTACCCAAATTGTGTTGCAAGAGCTGCAGGGCCCTGCTTGTGACCTACTTTGAAATGTCCCAGCGGTTCTGTGGTGGCTGCATGAGGAATGGAGAGGCAGAGGAAGGAGGATCTGCTCCGTGGGATCCAGAACCAGAACCTCTCTTCTCTGCCTTGTTCCCCATCAGTGGCCCAGGCTGGGCCATGAGTGCTTTGTAAACTGCTTTTTATTCCCTGGGAAGGGTGAGATGAGTCAAGATGAAATAAAAAGTGAAAGACATTTTCTGTTCCTCCAGTCAGGACCTGTTCCCAGGGCTTGAGGACACCTCTGCATTTCCCAGGATCTGGAGGCTTTCTGGGTTGCTCTCTGTGTTTTCACGGAATCATACAAATGTTTGGGTTGGAAGGGACCTCAAGATCATCCCATTCCACCCCTGCCATGGGCAGGGACACCTTCCACTGTCCCAGGTTGCTCCAAGCCCTGTCCAACCTGGCCTTGGACACTTCCAGGGATCCAGGGGCAGCCACAGCTTCCATGGGAAATCTGTGCCAGGGCCTCACCACACTCTGAGGAAAGAATTTCTTCCTAACATCTACAGATTTCATATTCTGTAGATGCCTTTGCCATCACATTTTAGGGTCACCCCCAGCCAAAGCTCCAGAGCTCCCCTGAGGTTCACCACACCTCCATCCACCTCCTTAAAAAGCCTGCCCAAACCAAAACCAACACACAACAGCTTTCTTCAAGGCCTTCCCTGGAGCATATCCAGGCTGTGACATATCCACATCCCTCTTTTACGGGCCCACTTTACACTGCTCTGCTGTGGGGTGGAGCTCTCTTACCCCTTTGCATCCCCCAGGATTTTAGAGCCCCCCAAAACTTGCTTTTCTCTGCTTTGTCCTCACTGCTCAGCATCAGCTGTGCCTCAATCATTCCCAGGAGCACATCATGCACATGCACAGCAGAAATCCAGAATCACACCAATCCTTCTGAGCCATTCCCTCTCCTGGGGGCTGATCCCTGCCTCTCTCTTAACCCCGTGGATCTTCTCAGATGGACAAGTCCTCCCTTGGAAGGAGATGCTCTCAGAAACACCGGGGGCCGAGGAAACAAGGAATGAGAGAGGCTGATCCATCCAGGCACACGATTCCTCCTGCACCAGAGCTGAGCAGGGAATGTGCTGAGCAATATCCTGCTGGAAAACACCGTGGTTCTCTGCAGGAGACACCCCCAGTCCCCTGTTGTGCAAGACAGAATCACAGAATCACAGAATCACCAGGTTGGAAGAGACCTTCAAGATCATCGAGTCCAACCCATGCCCCAACACCTCAACTGAGCTAAACCATGGCACCCAGTGCCACATCCAATCTCTGTTTAAACACGTCCAGGGATGGTGATTCCACCACCTCCCTGGGGAGACCATTCCAATATTTTATCACTCTTTCTGTAAAAAAATTTTTCCTGATATCCAACCTGAATTTCCCTTGGCCCAGCTCAAGNAGGGGGTTATTGTGGCCAAAATGCAGGACTCAGCACTTGGACTTATTAAACTTCATCTTATTGGACTCAGCCCCTCTATCCAGCCTGTATAACCTGTAACCACTGCAGAAAAACGCCATGCAGGGCATCTTTATACGCCCCGGTTTTCCTTCGGCTGCCCTGCCTCATCTGCTCAAGCACGGAGCGGAGGAAAATCTCTGCTCGTTGTACAGGAATCCAACCAGATGATCCCACAGCCCCTTCTGGCCTTAAAATCCCCGCCTCTATTCAGCACTGCCAGCTCCTACCGCATCTCCCTGGGGGAAGAAAAGCCACATTCACGGGCTCGGATCCCTCTTTGTCAGGAGGCTTCGCTCCTTTTGGCTGTTCGGGATATGGATAGACACGTTTATCTCCTCAACCAGCAAAACCCACCCCGGGGACGGAGCTCCCCGGTTCCGGAGCCATCCCAAAGCCACCCCCACGGTGTCCCCCTTCCCCCCCAGCACCGGGAGGAAGGCGATCAAGCCTCCGCTGTCCCTTCTTCCCCGCTTGGCTCCCGTCCATGCGTGTGTGTGTGTGTTTGTGCCTCCCGTTGCGAGCCAAGGGCCCATTTGGGGCCGGGATTCTCCCGGGACAAAGGGATGCTAATCAGCTCCCTCTACTGTTCCCTTTTGTCTAGGACTAGCTCCCACGCTTGGACTTGGCACTCTGGGGATGCGGCAGAGGGAGCTCCTTGTTGCAACCAACCTGAGCGCAGTTCGGGGAATGCAGCGTGCCCAGCAGGGAGAGGGGAAGGAGGGGAGGGGAGAGGGGGGAAGGAAATAAATCCATAACTCGGCGCAGGCTGCTCCCTGCCAGCCCGGCGCATTGTGAGCGCAGCCCCAGGCAGAAGTTTCCAGTGCCTCCCGCCGCCGGGAGAGACGCCACCGGTTTTGTAGCCACGGGCTGTCTTGTTCCTTCTCCCCTCCCTGATCCCCCGTCTAATGCTGAAGTGGCCAGGAAGAAAAAAAAAAAAAAAAAAAAACAACCAAAAAACAACCAACAAAAAAACCCCTTTGCATGTCAGGGTTACGAGATGAGGGTTGGTGCAGTGGGAGGTGGAGGGAGCGCAGAAAGCAAACGGGACCGGCTCCTGGAATTGCTGCCATTTCCTTTTCCCCATCGCTGCTCGCAGGGTTTGCAGCCTGGGTGTTGGCTGTTTACAGCTGTTTACACGGGCTGTCTCCTCTCCAGATGCGCGGCTGCCAGATCTTTATCCCGGCATCGCTGTGCAGGTAGGGAGGAGGTGAGGTCAGAGCCTCTAAGAAACCCCGAAAACGCCGGAGCCCACGGACCCGAGGGGGATGCAGAGGCAGATGCAGCCAGATGTGATGTTAACCACACTCTCCTGGGTGCCATCCCAGCCTAGGGCTTGTCCTTGGACACTTCTGAAGCCACAAGAGGATGAAGTGACCCCTCTGATGGCTCCACCTGGCTCCAGCAGAAAGAGAAGGAGCTCCTCACCACCTCACTGGTGTCCTGCTCCCAAAAGCTGAGGGATAACACCTCGGCATCTCTGCTGCCCTTGCAACCTGCAGCTCTTGCCAAGGCTCAGCTGCAAATCACCCAGGGCTCTGTGGGTTGCAAACCAGGGATGCAACTACAGCTCACCCAGACCTCCCCAAACTCCTTGTCCAATGTGCTGCAGCTCCAACATGCTGCCTGCACCGAGTTAGCCACCCAAAACCCCAGTCAGGAATGCTGCAGCCAGGAATTGGGGCTGTCCCGTGGGCCGGAACGGACTCGGCAGTGCAGCATCCCCTCACCCCACGCAGCCAATCCCCCCTCCACGCTCAGTTTACACGGACACTAAACCCAGCTGGTGCTCCCGTCTGGAGCCAGGATGTGCCAGCCTCTCCCCCAGCAGCGCTGGCAAACCTCCGGCCCGCAGGATTCGTGCATCCCGACGGCGGAGCGGAGCTCGCACAGTCGCGCTCTCAATCCTGATCCTTCCAGTTTCCTTCCCCATAGTTACAGGGCAGAGTTTGTAGATCTCCGTTGTTGATACCAGGGCAGCTGCCCAAATTGCCATTAGCGGAGAGGTAGACGGGGTGTGGTTGGAAATCAGATCCTCTTGGGAAGACTCTCATGAGAGAGCGGAGAGTACCTCCTACATGTAACAAACCTCCTGGATGGATCAGTATCTTGTGGCTTTCTGCTCATGCCTTACTTTATTGCAGAAGTGGGGAAGGCTGATCCAGAGCAGAAAAAAAAAAGGGGGGGAAACGTTTGGCTCGCAGACAACCGAGATGCCAGAATGCCATCAGGAAAACGTGATGAGATCTGCTAAACATATTAATTTTAAACCATTATGAAATGTTATTATGCCTTAAATAGCAAGGGACTGCCCGCATTCGGTGGTCCAGGAGATCCTTTGCAGTGCCATGTGGTTCCATGGTTAAAATGGCCTCTCTAACTGGGACTGGATGTCAGGATTGCTTTCTGACAGGAGAAATGTGAGGGGTGGGAGCTATTTGCCCCCAAACTGGGCCTCTGAGAAGCACCCATGGAAGTCTGAGGCTGTAGCCCTAGGCTCCCTCTATAGTCAATGGAGAGAAATAAACATCTTGCTATGATTCATGTTATCCTGAGATAGGTGTCTGAGATAGGTCAGATGAATTGCTCCCCGGAGATGCCGATTGCTCTCCACTGCCTACAAAGGGAGCCTGGGGTGACTCGCTCAGACTTTGACATCTAACTTTGGGAGATGAGATCAGGCCTATCAGGGAGCCCGGGGAGCGATGCTGTTATGACACAGCAGGAAAAAAAATACGGAGGAGACTCGTGTCTCTGAAGGATTACAACTGAATTTAAAAGTCTGGTTCCATTCTTGCCTAATCTGGGGCAAAACTCACGTGGGATTTCACCAGACACAAGGTGAGCTTTCTCATCCGCGGTGGTAAAGAGTCAAGCCTTGAACACAGCTTTGTCTGGGCTTTCTGGAGGGAAGGAATACATGGGGCTTGTCCCCAAAAAGTCTAGAGTCCAAAATAAGCCTGACTTCACAAATAAACCAACCCCAAAATCAGCCTGGCTGCAAAGGTGACAGTGCCCAGCATTCCACAAGAAACTGGATGTGATTTGAATCCCACATCTCTCGGGAACTAGACAGATGCCTGCTCTGCCCTTCATGTAGTCCCTGGAAGCAAGAGCCTTCTCATCCAGAGCCGGTCTCCCTGGATTCCCTCAGTGATTGATGGAGAGATGTAGGAACGTCAGGGAGTGAATAATTTAATCCTAACTGTCTGGAGTACCTCAGATGAATCATGCCCTGGAGGACCCCAGCAACAACTGGAGCTACCTCGACCTGTCTCGCTGTCTGGCATAAAGGACCCAAAGTTTTGCTGACCCACTGCTCTTCTGCAGGCCCCAGTTTTAACTTTTTGGGAAGTCTAAGTAGCAAAGAGAATGGTCAGTGCTCGAAGAGAAAAGAGAGGGGCTGGTTGTCAACACCAGAGCAGTGGAGGAATAGATTTGTGAAGAGGAGGCTCTCTGTCTCTTGGTGATATGTCAAGGCAAAATGTCCCCTGGGAAGAGATGTTGCAGTCAAATTCAGGTTTTGGTTTCATTCCAGAAGTCTCGAGGGGAAATTCTCCAGTCTGGATCATGCAAGAAGCCTGCTTGGATAATCTGACAGTCCTGTCAGGCCGTGAGCATGCATTGCTGTGCTGTGGGAAGGAATGAGGCACTGGAGATCCAGGGATCTCAGATCCCTGCCAGTAACACACTGCTAGTGCTGCCCCTGTCCCTGCCAAGGGACCTTCAAAGGGATTGTTTGGCTGTCACTTTGATGCCATGATGCTTTTTTTGCTTTNCTGAAGGACACTCTGCCGTGTCTGTGAGACAGTGTCATCTGCAGGAACATGGTGAGGGAAGACAACAGGAATTTTTTAGGCTTTGTGGTCAGTCTGGGTGAGACGACAGGGAGATCCCATCCCATCCCACCTTGATCTGAGTTGGAAGTGCTGGAAGGCAAGGCACCTCCCCAGTTTAACAACAAAGCAATCCAGTGGTCTCGAATACTCCATATTTCATCCCGTGCTCACCCTGGTGGCTGCCCAGAGAGGAGCTGCACCAGAAAGGCCACGGCTTTGCTGGACACGGACGGGATTAACCCCGAGGGACGCGAGCAGTGGGTCACTCCACCGCTGCTGCGACTCTCGACACTTGCCTCGGAGCGGGGTCGGCGGCCAGCCATCGTTTCCGGAATGAATTTATGCCTCCCAGGCCCTTCATCGCCCATCAGGCTCTCATTTGTCCGCCGGGCAAGTTGATGTATGTCCCGGGAGGGCGCATCCGATGGGTGCGGACTCTGGGCAGAGCCGCGGGACGCCCCCGCCCCGGCTCGGTCCGACCCCCTCGAGCGCCCGACGGACACGGAAAGGGCCGGAGCGGCTTCCCAAGGCTGCACACGAGTGTTAAAGTCTAATAAACAAGCCCCGCCGGCCAAAGCTGAAAGAAGCCGAGCCCTCCCCAACAAAGCATTTAATCCAGTTTGGCGTAACCTCTGACATTATTAGGGATCGCAGTGACCCTAATCCAATCAGATTGATTAACTAAAGCGGAGACCCCATAAGCTGACCCCCCTCTGGCCTCTGCTATTTAGTCCTGACCAAACAGTGGGAGAGACGTGCCGTATTTACACCACAATGGGTCGGCGCTGAGAACCTGTTTCATTACAGAGAGACTTAAACTCCCATTACTCCATCAATGTATCATTCTTCAATAGTTCATTAAAAGCTGCTCCTCCACAATAACTATTAACCATTTCTCAGCCCAGCTGGCAGGTTTAAAGCCCCTGGCCAGTCTTTAGCAGAAGGAGGTGGGAGTGAGTGAAAGAAATAGATGGACAAGGGCTCCCTTTTTAAATTTAAACGAACTGCGGGCTTAAATAGTTGGAGGTAATTTACTTTTATTGAATGGGGGGGAGGAGAGAGGGGAAACTTTTATTTTGACTTAATTATGTGCCGAGGTCCTCTAAAGAGACAGGGCCACGATAAGCTTTTATTGTGTTACTTCTCTTGAGATTGGTTCATATTTCTGCCCAGAGGAGTTTCAAAGAGAGCTCACGCGCCACTGAGAGACTCTAAACTCACAACTTAAGCATGAACAGCCTCTTCAGCCCACAAAAGCTAAAATCAATGCAAAAGGCACAATTCCCAACTCACAGCACTTCAGCTGGAGATGGAAAAAGCCTGTCAGGTTGCACTGTTCACTTTCTGCTCTCAGTGATGGGGTGTCCTTCTCCTACCTCCTCAGAAGTTTTATCCTGTGTATTTTTAGAGGCAACTCAAAAATCTTCGCTTCTCCTTGGTAAACTGAAAGACGCAACAATTGCATTAAAAGCTGCCAGACCTCTCAGGTGAGTGGCTGGGCAGGAGCTGTGGCTCAGGTGGTCATTTCAGGTCATGTGGCCATGGTCATGTTTTTCTCCACTTCATAAAATACAGGTGGAGAAACAAATAACAATATTCCTCCTTCAGATATTACTGTTGGAAAAACTCAAGTGAGAGGTTCCTTCTACTGTCCAGCAGTTGAGATTTGAGTTTCTGTGAGACTAGAAATGAGTTGTAATGTCTTTATATTAGAAATGAGTTTCTAATCCTAAACAGATTAGGTTTAGGCAGAGAGAAAGAGATCAGGCTTACTTCTTTGCCCATACAGGCATCATGTTTTTTGCATTCCACGTAGTCTAGGCTGGCCAAAACTCCCATTTCCTGGGGATTTGCAAGGAAGACCCAACAGTGGCACCTGTCTGAATGTTTCTCCATGAAGCTGCACAGCTGCCCATACGCTCCCAAGACCACAGAGGAGGAGAAAAACCCTGTTCTACAGCCTGGACCTTAAAACTCATCTCATTCCAGCCCTCCTGCCATGGGCAGGGACACATTCCACAGGCAGGGACACCTTCCACTTTCCCAGGTTGCTCCAAGCCCCATCCAACCTGGCCCTGGACACTCCTAGGGATGAGGAGTTCACACCTCTCCTGACAATTGACTAGGGAAGGTTTATTCCACAGCCAGGACCTGCAAACCAGACTAGTCAAATAGGGTGGGATGGGGGATTCCTGCTCTGCCTCTGCCCTGGGTAACACACAAAGAGCAACAGGGATTTAGGGTCAGGCCTGTCAAGTGTAGCCTTCAGTAGCAGCAGGTCAGGATCCCCTGGATATCACCATTCCCTGGTAGCAAAGCTCATCAATGCCATTCCTGTCTGGTGTGTGATTCATTAAGGATCCCAGAATTGTTAGGGTTGGAAGGGACCTCTGGAGATGAGGCCTGGCTAAAAAAAATTATACATAAATACAGTCTTAGCTAAAACACGTGGGATCTTTTTCCATTAAAAGGCTGATGGGGAAAAAGAGTCTGGTTTTAGATGAGATATCAGAACATGGCTCTTAACAGGACCAGAGCCTGGTGACAGTTTGGCACTGCTGAATCACAGCTCAAGCCTAGCCCTGAATGAGCAATGAGGTACCACAGCAGCAAGGGCAGCCCAGACAGCCAGGCAGAGATTTGGGCCTGGAAAGGATTTCCTGAAGGCATTAAAATCAGTCCTTTTCAGTGAAAGGAGTGCAGATAGTCTGCGAGGCAAAGAGGAGATGCTTTAGGAGCTGGTTTGTGCTGAGGGAGGATGGGGTCCCCCCTGACTCACACGAGAGCTGTACTCAGAGCCTGGGTGACTGAAAAATCCAAGCTGCAAAACAGATTTTTGCTTCCTTGCTTTCCCTCTCTCCTTTTCCCCTTCTCTCTTTCTGGGTAGGAGCTCAAGTATGTTCCTACCCTGGGGGATCTGCCGCACAAGAATGCGACTGAGCTGTTTTTTTTTCTCCCCCCGCTCCTGCTGTAGGTGAAGCAAAACTGAAGGGTGGTTTGATTCTCCCTCAAGGAACAACATTCTTCAGTTATGAAATCGTCCCAGCCTCCTCTCCCTCCCTGAGCCCGGCTACCAAAAGCCTCCAGTCTGGAGCAGGGACAGACCCTTCGTGCCGGCACCGCTGTGAGATAAGGGTTTGGCAGATTGTGGGATTGGGGTTCCTTCGGTCAGCAGGGAGGTGAGGAACAGCTTATCCACGAGGATAATTGCTGCAGGAGATGTGGGGTGTCTCATCCCAGACTGCCTGGGAGAAGAGAGAGAGAGGTCATGGACTCCCCATCCCTGGAAGTCCTCAAGGCCAGGTTGGACGGGGCTTGGAGCAACTTGGTCTGGTGGAAGAAAATGCCCAAATCTATTCTGAGTAAGGCAGCAGGGGAAGAACTAAAAAAACCAAATGGGAAGCACTGCAGAACACACCCCAAGGTGGGTAGAGATCAGTTACATACACCAGATTCCCTGAAATTATTCCAGATGCTCCCTCCTCTTTTGTATGAGGTCAGGAAGTAGGGAAGGAAGGAAG
>VZTH01018207.1:0-25659 GCA_013397815.1 Aleadryas rufinucha
GCGACAGCAGGCCCAGCCCAGGTATATTTGTCAGTACATTTGTCAGTAGGGTCTTAAATGTGTACATTAATGAAAATACGAAAACTGAATATGTATAAATTATGGAAGCTATTCTGCAATTTACTTCATTAAGCTTAATCAATGTTCCTTAAAGCTATTACTGGTTTGGGTCTCCATGTGTCTCATTTGTCTTGGGCTGAGTAAATCAATTATGCATGTCTTCAGCTTTGACATAATCTATGAAGATACAGTTTCCCCTGTTAGAGCATATTTATCTTCATTTTTTAAAGATAATACCTACATATTTTGTCACCTTGTTTCTCAAAATTTGCATGTTTAACAGTTTTTCTTCATCTGTTTTCCTCTGACCTTAGTTTAAATGCCATGTAAGTCTATAATTGTTCTTAATTGTAGACTGAGGGTCTGTATTGGTTTTGCACAGCCTGGTTTTTGGTAGAGAGGGGGCCACAGAGGTGGCTTCTGTGAGAAGCTGCCAGAAGCTTCCACCATGTCCAGCAGAGCCAATCCCTGGTGGCTCTGAAGATGGACATGCTGCTGGTCAAGGCTGGGCCAATTAGAGATGATGGTAACGCCTCTGTGATAACATATATAAGAAGAAACCAAAACAAAGGTGAGGGCACAGTTTTTTCCTAGCCAGAGAAGAGGAGGAGATGAGAACATGTGAGGGAAACAATATGGAGACACTGAGGTCAGTGGAGAAGGAGGGGGAGGAGGTGCTCCAGGTGCCAGAGCTGAGATTCCTCTGTGGGCCGTGGTGAAGACCATGGTGAAGCAGCTGTGCCCCTGCAGCCCATGGGGGTCCATGGGGGATGCAGAGATCCACCCACAGCCCATGGGGATCCATGGGGGATGCAGAGATCCACCCACAGCCCNGGAGGACTGCTGCTTGTGAGACTGGACCCATGCTGGAGAAGTTCATGGAGAACTGTCTCCCATGGGAGGGACCCCACAGTCTCACAGGGGAAGGACTCCTCTCCCTGGAGCAGCCGAAGAAAATCTCGGTGACAAACTGACCCCAACTCCCACACACAGTCTCCCTGCACTGTCAGTGGGAAGGAGGGAGGGGCTGGGGAGAAAAAAGTGTTTCTAAGAGCTTATTTTACTTCTCATTATCCTCCTCTGAGTCTGTTAGTAATAAATTCACTTTGTAACTTTAAGTTGAGCCTGTTTTGCCCTTGGAGTGTTTTCTCCCAGTCCTTATCTCAACTCATGAACCCTTCATTAATTTTTTTCTCTCCTTTGCCCAACTGTGGCAGGGGAGGGTGAGCGAGTGACTCCCATGGGTGCCTGGCATTGGGCCAGTGTCAAACCACAACAGGGTCCTAAGTACAAATGCACTTATATTTCTAATCTGCCTGTTCATCTGTTAAAACAAATAATGCCTGTTTTAGAAAGCAAAGTGAAGCTGGTGCATTAGACCCGTTTTCCCTTTGTTAAAAGTGTGAGAGATATTTTGCAAGTATTCATCTTGCAGTTCCTGAAACCCTATTTAAAATATGACACACCATTCACTCCTTTATTGTTGGAAAACTGATTTCTTGACCCTTGCTGTCTTCCTCCTGCCTGCCTTCCCCTGCCATTGCCATCAGCAGCAAGCTCAGGCACCTGTGCATGAGTGTTAGAGTAAAAATAGTACTGGAGTGGTTATCCACAAGGACAAATGTATTTGCTAGCATTAGTAAGAATATTGACTAGCTGATGACGAGAAATGGCCACACAGTCATACTGTCCTCATCAAATTCAACTTAAAAGCCTGCATGCCAGCACTGGAATGAAAACCGGGTCTGGTGGAAAAAGTGGAATTCATCATCTGTATTCTGAGCCTCCAGCTGTACTGATTGGAGGAAAATGTGGGATTTGATGGGAGATTTGGTGAGAGATAGATCCCTGTTCTGTGAGACTTGTAAGTGGTGGTGTTCCAAGAGGGAAGTTGGCAGGGAGGGCAAGCTTTGTGCTCCTGGGTTAATGTGGACAGGAGTCAGCGCATGGAGATCTCCCCCTGGATCACACAGGTGATGGTGGGCCTGTGCAGTTGTTGAAGTGCTCCAAGAGTAAATCCTGAGCCAAATTCTGATCAAGATGGAGAGGTGAAGACACTAATCCACAGCCCTTCTCTGGGCATTCCCAACACTGCTTGTCCTTTGTCAGCCACAGCTCTGAGACTTCCTGAGCTGACACATGGCTGTAGCATGGAGAAGCTGAGCTCCTCTCCAAACTGCATTTTAATACACATGATGATGGGGGTAGCTTGCTACTGCCATTTACTAAAGAATTCAGTCTGATCTCCTTACTGTGAGGCTGTTGGAAATGTTTGTCAGTGTGCCTGCTTTGGAGTCACTGTGCTAGCCTACCTTTTTGTATGCAAAACCATTAGGCCAAAGAGCGCATTGACATATTTGATTAATGATGAGTGAACTCTCCTTAAACTGAAGCTGAAATTACTTTAGT
Source organism: Aleadryas rufinucha (assembly GCA_013397815.1). Taxonomy (NCBI): domain Eukaryota; kingdom Metazoa; phylum Chordata; class Aves; order Passeriformes; genus Aleadryas; species Aleadryas rufinucha. The sequence goes on from VZTH01018207.1 coordinate 2,470, forward strand.
GAAACCTTAATGGTGTTTGAAAATTTCTGATTAACTCTTCTTTGAGGCAAGTTTAGAAGTGCTTGTCAGTATTTCTGACAAAAACAGAAAAAGAAAAGCTGGAAAATAGCACTTAAAAATCCTGCAACAACTTTTCTCTTACTTGGCCTATGTTCAACAGAGTAGCTCTTAGAATACTGTCTTTTTTTCTTTGTGACTGCTTAGGACTTTGAGGCATAACAGAACATAGCAACTTTTTTTCTTGTTGTAATGAGGTTTTATGCAGAATTTGTAGTAAGATATTGGAACTCAAATGAGGAGCTGGGGGAAATGAAGTTGAGCCAATCTCAAATGATAACTTTAAACTTTCTTGGCAGTTGCTGGAGTGACCCAGTGTACATAATTTGGGCCACATCCTGAGAGGTGTTAATGACCTGCTGAACATATTCCATTCCTGTGGCTGCAGTCATAGCTGAAGGTGTTGAGTATAGCTTAGACCAGATTGGTCCACTTGATGAGTAGTTATGTGAAACTCCTTTAGCATGGCTTTCTCCTGTACTTCTAATTAGTGTAGCTCTGTCCCTTTCTGTGCAAACCCTTGGAATCCATATCTGACTCTAGGTCTGCTAGCTGTAAATTATAAAACAGTTTCTGTACTCCAAGGAAAGATATATATATATATATATATATATCTTTTTTCTTTCTCAAGCTGTAAGTTAAGATGTTGGGTGACCCAATCTGCAGAAGGGAGTGAGCTGAAATGCCAAGGATCTCACCTGTGCACCTCAAAGCCTTTACTGCCTGAACCAAACGGACATCAAACAAAGTCTAGCTGCCCTAAACACTGATTTTATACAATCTCACTAAAAGCTTTGTTAGTCGTTCTGAATGGCAGAGTCCCGTTACTTTATTTGGAACTCAGACTTGATGGGGCAAAGGTTGCCTGATTCATCTCACTTACTGGTTTTAAATGTAGCCACAGCTTTTGGAGTTCCTCCAAGCTTACAGGAATTATTGAAAATCAATTCTGTATCTTCAGATGACTCTCTTAATTTGTATTCTAAAGATTTTGTTTTAATAAGAGCTTTCTAAGTCATGATAGGAGAGGGAAAGGATTGTATCAGTCTTGTAGTATGAGTCTTTTTCATTTCTTTTCCAAATGCAAGCTAGAAACGCTTGTAGATGTTAGCTCCTGCTAATAAGATTGTAAACACATGCTAATCTACTATCACTATTCTTCTTACTGTTGTTCGACAGACATTATGTCAGAGTTTGGTTCTGGGAAATCTTGGATCTTGTATTTCTGACTCTTACATGCTATTCTGATTGTCCTTGTGGGAGCTAGTGAGAATCACAATCAGGGAATGAGAAAGTCCACTAAAGGGACAGACCCTGAGAGATTCCCCCAAGTTAGNAACAGTCCTTTCTCCCCTCTTTTTATAAAAATCTGTATCTTGAGAAAGGAGTTGATCAATAGTTAACTCATGTAAGCACAAGTTAACTATTACGAGACAGCAAATGTTAATCGCAAAACCTAAGGAGCAGGATTCGCCTTAATCTTGTCAAGATAAGAGAAACAGAATCTGTTGGAAACCAGCACAGAAACTGCTGAAGGACTGCGCATGCTCCAGAAAGAAAGGTGAAAAGTGCATTGTCATGAAGGCTACTAGCCTTCATCAAAAAGACCCCCGAGGAAGAAGAGAAGCCTTTCTCAGTGTGACCACCAGGATACACAGCACATGTGTAGCATGTATGCTAATGATATTAATGACTTCTGAGAAGTAATTTGTATGACCACTCCTATCCCAACAAATGTGATGAATATTCATAAATTTNTTCCCTGAGAGTTTCCCTGTTGGTTGCCTTACCCCGGCCCTGCCATGCCCTCAGATCATTGGCCCCCGATGCTCTCCCCACTGCCTTATAAAAACCCAGACACACTNAATACTGGACTGCATGGAGTGTATGTTTGGAGGAGGGATCCCCCACGCACCCGGCACTGAATAAAGCAGATGCCAACTTCTCTGACTCTGTCTGTGACGTGTCCCTTAGCCTGGTTTGGGGCGATTCAATCTAAGTGGAAGCCAGGCAAACTGTAAAAACGAATTTTGCAACTTGAAAATCTCAACTCCTTTTTGTATAAGCAAACTTTTTTAATAAAACAAATTCTGTTCAAAATTGTGACCTTCAGATGTGAAACTGCTGGAGAGTCTGGCAAGCTCTGGCTGCACTGGGGGTATCCCCCTGTTTAAAACTTTTCAGGGTGGTCCTGAATCCTGAGTTTTGGACATACTGCACATTGTGGGAGACAGAAGCTTTTGAACAACTTAGTGGGCAAGCAGCAAATTGATTTTCTCAGGCTTGCTTGCAGTTAGTTAGCATAACATCAAAACCTATTTGTCACATGGACTGCTGTCACAGTCTGTTCGCATCTCCCAAAACTTACAGGACAATGTATTCTGTAAACTTTAGTTCATGGGCTCCTTGGGTTTGAGAGAAACCACCCCAAACCCATACATATCAAAAGAGGACTTGGTCCCCCTCACGCAGAGCAATGGAGCATGTGAGTTCCCCAAATTATTGCTTGGGTAATCACAAGTTCACTGTGTGTTCCCAAGCAACTCGTGTGCCTATGAGCAAAACAGTTCCTCAGCTGAGGGGAAGGGTGCGGGATCTGCTCCAGCAGCATTTTGGGTAAGCTGGCACGTTTATAGGTTCCATCTGGAAGTGTGATCATGGATACCGTCTCTCTGAGTGAGCAGGTCACAGTTCCTCTGCAGAGAAGCAGGGGACAGAAGCTGCAGGGATAACCACTGCACAGAGGCCCTTCCTGTCCCCTGCATCCCATGCTCGTGCTGCTCCGACACCACAGCACATTTGAGAATCAAATTATAAAAATATTATTATAACGAACAGTTTTACAATTAATAGAAATAAATGAGATGATATTGCACTTGAATGTTAGCATACTAGGTTTTAAGGAAGGTAAGAGGATTGGTTTTATTTAATTTCTGGAATAAAAACTTATCAGAGCAAAACACTGCTCCATATTAAAAATTTTAATATTTGCAGCCTCACAACTGCATTAGTTTTTAATAAAATTGCATTAATCTGGCAGTATGCTGTAAAGCAAATAGTGATAGTGGCACAATGGAACTAGAGTAACAAAACTGGAGGGATTGTGATGGACAGTATATATATTAAATTATCTTTTTTCCCCTCCATGTGTTGGTTTAAATAGTCAAGAGCTCTTGCAAGTAGTGCTGTGCAACAGTGAATTAACTGTTAAAAAAAACTCAACCCACCAACCAAAAATCTAACACATCTCCCCCACCCCAGAAAAAAGCTAAAACAAAAACCAGACCAAAAGCAATGACTGAAACACAGATTTGACCTTGTCTTGCTCTGAGGACTGACTGACTTTTAAATAGTCTGTATGTGTTTTTCATGTGGCACTAAACACAAACAAATAAAACTCTTTGGTGTGCATGATTACTTTTTTAACTAAAGACTTCAAAATAGATACTGTGAATACTTCTATGAAAAATTTAATTCTCTCAGAATGTTAACTTTTCTTACCAAAAAACCCACAGTACTTTGTTTGCTATTTCCTGGCAGTTAAGTAGGCATTGTGCAACTCAAAATTTAATTTTTTTTTAATCTCCTGGTGTGGGTTTTTTTAATGAAGCATCAGAAATTCTGGGACCATGATTTAATAGTTCAAATTTGCATCATTCCTTGAGAGTCAGTGAATAACTTGGTCCTGCTCTGATGCAATATAGAATTTCCAATACTTGAAGTGAAATTGTAGGACATGTCAGAGCAGTCCGTGGATTGTAGAACCCTGAGCTGAATTACACACAAGTCCTTCAAACAGGAATATTTGCTTTACTGTTCCTGTACCATGGCAAAGCAGCCCTGGAGGTTTATATAGGGAAGTTAAAAAAACAGTCTCTCATTGTGAGCTTTTTTAGACACTAAAAAATCTTTTCTCACTGTGAAAGATATGAATTAACTTTGCCCACAAAACCATCTGAGTTGATCTGAGAATACATTTGAGGTAACAAATAAAATAGAACACACACTGGTTTTGATAGTTTAGGTTTTCTTTTGTCAGGCAGTAGAGGAGTATCAGACTCTCCTTCAAAGCTTATGTGTAACATGACTAGAATTGAAGCTTCTGGTAGTATAACTTAAGCCAAGACTGTTTTTTTTAAAAAAAAACATTGTGAAAAGCAGGGAATTTGAACACATAGTAGATGGTTTGTGTTCTAGAATACAGATGATGTGTGCAGAAGGACCATATGAATGGACTAAATGTTTATGAGCAGGATACAGTGGAATGATTTTAAAAAAGCTACTTCTAATTGAACACCATAAAGCATGAAAAACTGGAGGTCAAACATTTTTCTTTCATAGTGCATTTGTTTTATGCCTATTATAGTTAATTAGAAACAGACTATTGATTTGGTTTAAAGGAGGGGGGGTGATAGGACTTCAAAAAACCAGACTTTTTGTCTTTTTTCTGTTGTCTCCAAACATAGCTGTTGCACAACTGTGACTGTAATCTGATATTTAATTAAATTTATGTGATATAATTAGTGCATTTAATAATTTAATTACATGTGATGTAATTAACTTTACAGATAGTTTTGAATGTTCTGATTCTTTCTGCAATTTGAAAATAAGTAAATTAAATGCCCTAATCACTAAATAACTTAGAGGTTTTATTTTAACTCCAATTTAGAGTCCTTTATGTTGGGATTATAGCCTGTCATTTCTTGCAGAGTGTCAGCAAAGGAATATTTTTTAGGATTAGTAATTTTTTCCTTAGGATAGACATCTTCTCAAAAGTACTTTCTTCTGTTCTGTGAAACACTGGAGGAAGGGAAAAATGTATTTGAATAAATTACTGAGAAATTGATCTTCTATGGGGTTGCCAGTCACACAGTTGTCATTAACCCTTCCTTAAGGACCTGGTAGATAAGCAGGAATTAATTCAATGTGCATTTTTTACTTTGAAGAACGAAGGAACACTCCAACCCTGCCATGTGCCTTTTAGGTGAGCTGCCAGGAGTCAGGCTGGGCTGGTGGCTCATCTGTGAGTGCCACCTTCTCTTCTTCCTGGGCAAGGGTACTCACTGCACAAGCAGCAATCTATTTACCTTGTCATCTTCTGGCCCATTGCAATGGGCTTCAAAAGGTCAGGAAACACCATGGAACAGCAGAGGGAACAGCAAGATCGGGAATAAAGCTGAGGTGGGTGAGGATGGCCTTATTTTTAGTGGTTGCAAGTTGCTTAACTCGGCCTTTTTGATAGAAGTGCTCTGTTCCTCCCTTGTGCTGCCTCCTTGGGTGCTGTATCCACCTTGATTATACAGCCAACATGTGCTGATCCTGCAGCCCTTGGCTCTCACAGCCCATGTGTAGTGGCCAGGCTCCAGTCTGGTTTTGGCAACTGACCTAGAAGAGCCTGTAAGACCCTCGAGTTCATGCCACTCATAATAATGAGAATATTACACTAGATATTTTAAAACAGGGTGCTATCTCACTTGTGGCCTTGATAGAATAACTAGCAGTGTTTCAGCTTAATCTGTAATTTATTTAGCCTTAATCTTCGCTCACTGATAATTCGACAACAACGAAAAAAACAACCAAAACATAATTGAGGAAACTATTGAGAAAAAAAGATGAAGATCAAGAGTGGTGTGTTGGTTTGCTTTGTTTTTATTTTCCTTAGCTCTTAGAGTCTTTGCTCCCCAATAACTCTTTGCTTGCACCCCAACTCTTCCCATAACAATAATGGCTACACCACACACAATATTATGGTTGCCTTGTTACGCCTGAGCTGAAACATTGCCTTTGTCTGAACTCTAAGCTAACCTTAGGTAAGTGTGCAAGCAGTGCTTTGAAACTTGTGAAATTGTGAGTTCAAAGAAAAAGTAATTTTCTGGGTGCGCTGTGCTGTCTTGTATTGCTTAATCAGCTGTGATCACCAACTGATGCTTTTTTAGCAAGACAGAGGAAAATCTATTCTAATGGGTTTTGCTGCACTGATTGTGCTGACTCAGTGATTCAATCTGCAAAGTTAATTGAAGAGATTCATTAAATTGGGTGGAATTTGAAGGATTTTAGTGTTCTAAGCTTCAGCCCCTCAGGCTTCACACAGAATGAAACACATAATCAGCTTTCAGTAAGCATGAGTTTTCATTAATCATAAACTGTAGGCAAAGTTGGAGTTTGCAAATTTAGGTCTTTTATTGTTGTTTCATGTTAATGACTATTATCTCTTATTCCTATTGTGTGCGACTTTCTCAGCAACTGTGTTAGCACAGATGGCTAAAATCCCTAGCAGAAGAGTAATCAGCATTTGTGAACATGCTGCATTCAAAATAAATGACAGAGGAGAAAAAATGCATTGCTTCAGAAATTAGGCAGCAGATCAAACTATAATAATGCATGTAAACACATCCAGGAAAGCAGACTGCAGCTTTGTTTTCAACACAATTCTAACTCCAGTATATGTAACCTTCTGTTGAATTTATTGATGGTACAGGAAGCAAGTTAAATTAAAATTAGAGAACAATTGGTTTTATATAAGTAATTTGGAATGTTCTTTTTTAAGCCTAAAAAAATGTGATATAATTGACATAAATTAGTACAGTGGAGTGAAAGAAAGAGCACACAGTCCTACAGATCCTAATTTCCCCATTTTAACTGAAATGTGACTAAAAGTTACAATTGTTCACAAGCATTTCCATTTGATCAATGTGTGTAATGTATTAACTGGAGTTATCAGGAGCCTTAGATTTGAACTCACTGTGTACTTTTGACTTCTTAAATTGAAAACAACAGACTGAGACTTGTTCATAAACCCATAGTGGGGGTGATGGGAGTGCAGTGCTTGAGTTCACCGTGCACATCAGCTTCCACCCTTCTCATGAAGAACTGAGTGACTCGTGCCTTGTTATTCATATCACAAGACCTATATTGCAAAGGTAATTCCTCAATGAGCAAATTAAGTCATTACAACTTCTCAGCTTTGGTTTTGTTAGTCATGGCCTAAGTTAAATGCTGTAATAATAGCTGAATTCATGCTGTAAGCTGTGGGTTCAATCTAAATGTCATTAAGGCCTAAAGTAAAAGCGTATTTTTCTTACAATTCGGCAGCTCTTTTCCTGTGTGCTTCCCATGGGTGTTCCCTTTCCCCTCCACCCACTTTTCTTCAACATGTCCTTATTGCCTGAGTGTTGGTTGGTGTTGGGTATGGAAATTGTTGTTGTTGGCCTGGAGAAAGCAAGCAGCAAGCTGGCAAGGAAAAGCATGAAGAAGAGTGGCAGGAAATCCAGAGACTTCCCCTGCGGTGGAAATGAAACCCAGGAGTTCAGATTTGTGTTCCTTTATTAGATTAGTAATGAAAGCTGTTAGAAGCATCATGTTAGCTTTTTCCTAGTATTTCTTAACACTGCTCTGTCAGCATAATAGATGGAAGGTGGTGCACAGGTTTTGTTTAGGTATGGTTATGGTTGTCAAGTATGTATAGGCCACTATATTTCCTTTTTGTTCTAATTGATGCTAAGCTATAGTTCTGCTCTTTTACTTCTAAATAATGGCACAGAACTGTGTTTTTAATCCAAAGCTGGCCTTCACTTGGCAGCTTGCACTAGAAAGTTTATTTCCAAAGTATGCAGTGTGGCTTAATCCTTTCTTCTGGCTACAGATAGAAAGGCTCCAGGATGGGGACTATTGCAGCAGTGTTGTACATAAGAAGAGCAGCTTTTTTTTTCTTTCTTGTAATTTTTTTAAAAAAACCTTCAAAGGCAAGCTTTTTCCTGCTTCATGCCCACAGTGTCCTTCCTCAGGGCATTGCTTCGCTCGAGCAGCTTCTACATTATGCAGAGAGGTTCTGCAAACAGGAAATGTTTGGAAGTCTAAAGCAATTTGTTGGCTACACATGCAGTGGAGAGCTGGAACTAACCTGCAGCTGCACTACCCATCCCAGTGAGACTGCTGGGGAGCTTTTGCCAGACAACCTGTTGTCAGTCAGGTGGAGAAGAAGTTGGTCTCAGTGTTTCTTCAAACTGGCTGAATCTCATGGTTGAGACCCCAATTTGATAGGGTGATTTTCCCCCATATGGTTTTATACCTTCTCATGCTGCTGTCTTTTCCTTATTGTTACGATCTGGTTTAAACCCAGAGGAACAAAGAAAAGTTAAGTGTCTGTGTATAAACTGGAAAGAACTTAGAATGTTCAAAATATACCCAAAAAACGAGTTTAAAACCAAATTAAGTTAGATGTTGGTGCCAAAAAATTGATATGTTTTATTTAATAGTAAAAGAGGCAAAGAGAAAGAAAGAGAAAGAAAGAAAAGAAAGAAAAGAAAAGAAAGAAAGAAGAAAGGAAAGAAATAGAGAAAGAAGTGTGTGGGGGGGTGGGGGGACAGGGAGAGAGGGATGGGGTTAGGTGGAAGCATGTCACCCTTCCGAGGGTCCCAGTGACGTCTCGTTGCTCCCCTCCATCTGGTGTTGGTGAGGGTCCCCTGCTGCCACCGCGGCCGTGCCGTGCTGAGAAGAGCAGAACGCGGTGGATGAATCCAGGCTTTGGGCAGGCAGGAACCCCCACGTGCCTCCCTTGCAGGGGCCAGTTTGACACTGTCCCTTGCAGCACCGTGGGTCTGCTGCATCACGTTGCAGTGCTCTGGTGCAGGGTCTGGGGACCCCTTTGGGGGGGCCTTTGATGGGCCAGGACCCCTCTGTCCTTCACGCGGATGCGGCTTTTCCCGGGGTGAAGGGGCCCCACAGCTCAGCTCCTCTGCACAGCGGAGGATGGGCGGTCACTGCCCCTGACCAGAGGCTTGTCCAGCACACACCCAAAGCCTCTCTCCCCCCGCACCCTTCGGTGCCAGGGTCTGGGCAGCCTGGCAGCTGATAGCCCTGGGGCCGTGGTCTCCACTCCTGAGGTGTTCAGCTTGTGCTTTGTGAATGTCCCCAGCCCTGAGCTGTTACTTTGTCTTATCTTCATCAGCGAGCAGTGATGGGCCTCAGTCAGGCCTATTCAGGGCATAGTGGTCGTAGTGGTCGTAGTGGTCTTCTCTGCAGCTTTTGTAACACAGTTTTGAAAGTCCTTCATGAAAATGTTTAAGTCATAAACTATAATATTTCAGTCTCTGACACTTAAGAATTCAGGAGGTGCTATCTCTGTCTCAGCAGCCACACCTCTGCCTGTGATTTTTCCTTGTTAATGTGTTCGTTCTGCCTGGTGTTTGCCAGATGTGTCTCACATTTTCGCAGTGTCCCAGGCACCTGAGGAAAGGTAGCAGTACAGGGCTGTATCGAAGCTAACCCTCGGCTCACAGGCACCTCTGCCCCTGGGAGGAGATTTACAATAGACTGGGGTGAGCTGTTATGCTTGCTTTCAAACAGGGAATAACTTAAGTGTTCATACCTCCCTTACTGGTGTAGGATTTTTCCATAGGCAAGTACTTCTCTAAGTCAGTTCTCTAAGTTTCCTCTTTCAGACCTATAGCACTGACTAAATCCTGCTGCCCAAGACGCTTGAGCTGTGATAGGAGAACTGACTGGTTCAGTAAAGTTTGTCAGAGCTTTCTCCCAAGTTTGTGTGTTGCCTACCACGTAAGAGTTTTTAGGAAAGGGAATGGCTTATGAACTAGAGCTGATTTGGGTCAGTCATGCACTTTCGTATCAGACTGTCTGAGAGTAATCGCTGAAACACAGCATTAAATAAAAGAATTATATGCAAATAGGGTAAGCGTTGCTGGCTCTCTCGAAGTTGTCCTGAGGAAACATTTTAGACAGGACTCCCAGATGACTTAATAGATGATAAAATTCACTGTGCTGCCATGTATTAATGCAGGCTTATTTTAGAGAATTAATCTCAATTCTGTATATTTTTTACAAAGTTATAAATCTGTTCTCAGTGGTTTGTTTCTCTGCCAGTATTCCTGTGAATCTTCCTTACCTTAAACCCTCTAGAAATTCCTCCTTGAAAATGTTGGGTTAAAAAAAAGTAGGCATAAAGGCACGTGAGCTGTGATTTGCACAAAACTACTTTAGCTCATACTGAAGTGGGGTACAACATATCCTTATCTGAAGGACTCATAATTTCAGTTTCTTTAAATTTATCTGGATATTCCATTTAAGAGATGCCATGAATTGGTATGTCACATGTGATGATTCTATAATGGCTCACTGTATAGCTTAGGATTTTTGTCTTCTGATAATCTTCATTGTATGTTACCAACTCTCTGAAATCAGTTAACAAGCAAATCTGTTTAATTGGTTCAGAACATATGTAGACATAGAAAGCTGAATATGTACTCTACATATGTGTTCTGAAAACTACTTAGAGCCACATTTGTGTTCCACTATCAAGTTTGATTACAAATGATTTGATGGGGAAATAGCTTACTGATTTTTTTTTAATTACTTTTAAAAAAAATTTCCTAGTATGTCTGTCCAGCCTGGAAAACTTGCTCTTTTTTAATATTGGAGATTCTTTTTTATTTAAATCTTGTCAATCCCCTTAAAATGCTCCTCTGATTTCAAGCCTTCAGAACAGGGTACCTGCTCTTGTTCAGTGCTAAAATAGAAAGCTTGTATTAGCAGCCAATGGATGTTGTTACAAGAAGAGTAAAGCAATGTTTTTGCAATGAAAATAAATACACAGAGAGATCTAGAGTGACCATGTGTGCAATGAATAAAAGTATAGTCAGCAAAAATCACATACAGGAGTGAAGGATGCAACCTTGATTTGTTCTTGGGCATTCTGCGTTGGTCACAGCCACTGTAGCAGTGAAATTCTCTAGATGCTTTTAATGAGGGCAATTAATTCTGTGCTCTCTAATACCATTAATTATCCAGTATAGAACACACATAACTTGCCGTCTCAGAGAAGTTTCATGGCTTGTTACAATCTGTACGAAATATTTTCTGTCACTTAGGCAACTGTCTTTATTTTTGGCCTTGTTTCTTTCTGATAATGGTGTATAACAGTATGCAGACACAGCAGATCATCACAGGATGGTTTGGGTCGGAACGGACCTTCAAAGGTCATTTAGTGCAACCCCCCTGCCAAGGGCAGAAATGATCATGTTAGTATCCTCTGCTTCTACTCTAGTGAAAAAGATAATGTTGAATTTTTTCTTTCTTTCATTAGAAAACACTTTGGGGGGGTCTTGCTGGTTTTTTAGGGGCTTTTTTGTTTTTTTTTTTTTTAATATCAAACCCAAGACAATGGAAGATTAAGTTTTAAGAACATCTGCAAGAGGACGTTTATGCTGCCTTCCACTCTTTTCTCCAGTGACTGAGTAATTGTGGTAGTTGAATGGGGTATGAGTGAGCCATTCAATTCCCACTGTGAAAAAAGAGATTTCCACTTCCACATGGCCCATCTCTATAGGCAATTAGTTCTCCTTTTCAGAGTTGATCTACTTTAGACTAGAAGGAAAAGCATTTTTTTTAATCCGTTCTAATGAAGCTTTGCTATCCCCATAGGTTTTCAGAAGAAATGCAAATATCCACTCTGTTGGGCAGAATTCTAATAATATGATGCACTCACTGATGAGGGAAATGGAGACCTAGGAGTAGGTCCTTACCAAGTGGGACCTTGAGATCCAATCTGTGTTCCAGTGGGTAACTGATAGACATCCATGAAAACCCTAAACAGATAAAACTGAGAATACTTCTCAGCAGGGTATTGCAAGGTATGGAAATCAGAGCATTACTCTTGCAGATGGAAACCCTAGGAGGATGCAAAAGTTCTGGGAATTTCATCTCAAAATATAGTACTCAACCACAGGGTTATGGATTTTTAAAAAGGCACACTTTGGCTTCATCTGTCTCACTTGATGCATTTTGCATGTTGGGTTTTTTGTGGCTCAAGTCACAAAAAGTTGCAAGTCAACAGAAATGTTTAATAGCAAATATCTTAGCAAAATCTTTCAAGATGGAGATGTTACAAACAAGGCACAGTTAGAAATTAGGGTTTTGGTGAGCTGTGTATTTGCAAGTGTACATGTGTAAGTGAAGTCTCTTGTAAATCTCACAGTGAACACTGTTAAAATGAACTCTGAAATGTGAGTGGAAAAGCTCTTTCCTGTGCCTGTTAATTCATTCCGCTGTGCAGCACTAGGAATTTAATTTCAAATAATGAAGATGCACATACCTTTACCTTTATAGTTAAAACCAGAAGGTGTTTGTGGGTGTGTTGCATCTTGTTTTGACTCATTCTGGTTTTTAATTCATCCAGGATCCAGAAATCTGATTTGCACAGAAAATTTGTGTGGGGTTGGTTTGTTTGTTTGTTTGTTTGTGGGTGTGTTTTGTTTTTTGTTTAAACCCCATGTGGATATGCTCAAGGAAAGTGGTGTTAGTCTTTGTCCCAGAACTTTAGGGTTGACTGCAGATGTGACAAAAATGAATAAATAAATTACGAGAAGCATTGGAGAAGGAAACTCTTTGTCTACTTATTCTAGAGAGAATGAGATAAACAATCTTCTTTATAGCCTAATGATTGGAGCTAATGGGGAAGCCTCAGAAGGCTACAGGTGGTAATGTATTTGCATGTTACAACTGTTTAGTATTTGCATTCTCTACAACAAATACTTGTTTTTCAGTTTCGATAGTCCAAAAATACAAGACTTCCTGTGTGTTTTTTTCACCTGAGTGGGAGGCTGAAGCATAAGACTCAACTGACATACTGCTGACAGAAATAATTTGAGGGTGATTTAGTAGAGCAAAGTAGCCGAAAGCGACAACATATGAAGAATAAAGTATTTTGAATTGGCAAGCTGCTTAGGAAATATTAGTTCAGAGAAGGCTGAACAGTCTATTAGAATACAGCTGCCTAATTAAGACTCTCAAACAGCAAATCTTTGAAATCGGCATCAGTGTGAAGCCAACTCTTCAAGACATTTTACAGTGCTTTGTAGGTAAAATACTATGTATCCCCAGTCTAGCTGGGTAATCTTAATAAGATCTTGTTTTAAACATTTGGATTTAATAGTGTCATATGGTGGATGTAAAAGACTGCCTTTGGAACTTATGTGACCTCCTCTAAACGATGTGACACAGGATATCGTTAAGCCTTTCCTGAAATGGTGTTAAATATATATTGGTTCCTGTGATGGGCTTAACCACATGAAGATGGGATGACACATCAGCCGGGTAATTCCAAGTGTGTATTAACCTTTGCGCTCTGAAAAGCTTCTTGAGAAGCTGTTAACAAATTCAGAAGATATGTCTAAACACTATTTAATCACAAATGTATTAGAGCAGGAAAATACTCCAGTTTATTTTAGGATATCCAGCCAATGTATTTTAGCCTAGTTTCATAGAATCCAGTCCTTTTTTCACTGCTGATGTCTTCTATATGATTAGCAATATGTAACTACCTGTAGGGTTGTGGGTGTTTTGTGTTTTTTTTCTTTCTGTTTCTCTTTTGTTTAGTTTTTCCTCTGGTGGTGAAGTGTCTTGTGCTTGATGTGGTTTGTGTAGTTTACTGGATAGATGGCACTTTGCTTACTAAATCCTTATGGAGGGATGTAACTCTTGGATGTGACGCGGAGAATGGATTTGCTTCTTCAAACACTTCACCACAGGAGACCATTTTTATGGAGGTCGAGAGTGTTTGTTCTCCCTCTCTGCTCATTTGCTGAACTTAGGATGGCAGCCTGTGTTTGGAATTTTATGAAGCCCTGTGGAGGTCCTCACAGTGAGGGCTGGTGCAGTCTGTGCAGGTCACTAAGTGACTTTAGCTGATGGCACCTCTTGGGACAGATTGTTGCATATGGAATTGGCAAATCCCAGGAGGAAAATTTGCACTGCTTCTTGCAGGTCCTGGTTAGAAAGGTCTGTTGTGTATGCCAGTCTTCATCGCTCCCAAAGTGGCAGCCTCTGCTTCATGCAGCGCATGCGTATCGTTCCCTTCCATGTGAGTGCAAGAGCCCCACCTCCAGATCCTCGGGAGTGACGAATACGCTTTTCTCTCTGGTATGGCCCAAGGTGGCGTTTTCCTTTCTTTGTAGTCAAGAGCCTGGATAACTGTTGTAGACAGTGAGCCCATGGCAACAGGGATTATAAGAACCCCCTGGAGCTAAGTGGAGAAATGCTCCCCAGGTTAAAGTCACTAAAAAGGTCTCTCTCAGGATGCCCTGTTCTGTTACAGAAATGTACCCCGGTTCTGTCTCTCCTGTTGGCCCATTGGCCTCCCCTGCCCCTTTCTACCCTATATGGCCCTAATCCAGAATGTTCTGCCTTCCCTGCTTCCCCATTCACCCTTGTCCCTTAGTCCCTCCCTCCCTGTTTCCCTATTAGCTTCCATACCTTAGCCCCACCTATGTACTGCCCCATACCCTCAGCTCTCCCCACCCCCGTATTTAAGCTTGAGTTGTGCATGGGTCTGGGTCTTTGTCACTGCTCCTGTTCACTGCGTCTTTGTCACTGCTCCCGTTCACGAGCAGCAGGGCTGGAATAAAGGCTGCAGTGGATTTGCACACAGGGACCCTTCCTGCCTCTTTGCCATCGACCTGTCAAAGAAGCTATCCGGTGTGGGTGTGGGTGTGGGTGTGTTTGTGTGTGTGTGTCTGTGTGTGTGCAGTGGCTGCCGAGCGACTTTCAGCCAGAAGTCGGTTTCGGACTCACAGCACCCCACCCAGAGCACCCCTGGAACCGACAGATACTGACTGATTTTCTTCTAATAAAGGTGTAAACTCTGCATAGGAAACCAACTGTAGGAGAGGAGGTAGGCAACAGTGACTGCTGAGTCTGCAGGCAAATGGTCACATTTACCAAGGAAAAATCAGGATGTGTTAACAGGAAGGAAGCTGAGTGGTGGTAGAGGGTGCTTGTCCTCTCCACCAGTCCCTAAGAGAAAACAAAAGGCAAAGGTCCACAGAAAAAGCCCTCTGGGGAGGATTTCACCAGCACTTCTGTGAAGTGCTCCATCTGGAGCCAAGACTTTGGCTCTCAAGCCTGGTGAGCTGAAGGCAGGTGCACTACACTGGAGTCATCCGGCAGATAAGGGACAATTTTTGCAGTTTGTGACATAGCAGACTGCTCAAGCAGCAATTAGCTACCTTCAGACATTAATGATGGAAAAGCCTCTTTGTACTGCAGAAAAGGTATATAAGGTGTTCAACAAAAGGGACAAACAAAAGGAATTATCTGCTCCACTTGGAAAAGTTTATTTAAATTTTTTGATAAGTTGTATTGTTGTGTTTTGTTGTTTTTCTTTTTTAATTTACCATTTTAACTCATGCTGAGTGGTTAGAAATTCTTGTGTTCTGTGTACACCTGTCCGATGTGAAACATGATATCAGAATTTTTCTGATTTTGACTTGACATAGAGTGGTGGAAGTCAGAAGCATTTTCAGAGCTGTTGAGAGTGCTTGTCCTCTTCCTATTTATTTACATGAGAATTCCACAAAAGCTTGAATGAGCAGATAAAGAAGAGGAAAAACATTCTTACCTGAAAGGCAAAACAACTGTTTTCAGAAAAAGCAAGAATAGTCTAATCTCATTTTCTCTTTTTCCTCTACTTGATGGTGAGAAACACACAGGGACAAGAGAAATTTAGCTCCATCATATATCCCTGTGTAACATCTTAGCAACTAATGCTGCACTTAACCATAGGATAAAATTTGAAAAAAACAGTAGCATAAAGAAAAATTTTCAGTCTTCTGGAAACAATGCATAGAAAACATAATGTAAAACAACAGAGAAGACTACAACCAAAACATATAATCAAAATGAATGGATGTACTTCAGAGAATGAATGAACAGTGCTTGTGAGGTGGGTTGGGTTGGTTTTGGTTTTTTTTGGTGCTGAGCATATGCCAATGTGGTGTTCTTGGGCCATTGAAATCCTACCTCTGCATAAAAACATTTTTTAATTGGGTAAATGATGGGGAAGAATTTTTGCCAGAATTTGGCTAGATGTTTCACATTACTTATTTTGCAGATTTCCATTGTTGTGTGGCACAAAATTAGTCACACTGAATCTACACAGGAATAAATAATTCTCTGTGCCAAGACATCTTGTTTCCATACCAGCCAGCTGTTTGAAAACTGAAAGCCATAAAGACCCTCTTAGCTTATTAGTTAGAGCTTCCAAATACAGGCTCTGTACAATTAAGGGAGAGAACTGGATCAGCCATATGCATTATAGCAAATTCCACCATAGCTAATAATTCACAAATATCTTTTGTTTCAAGATGTCATTTAAAGCCAGAATTTTTATTTAGAGTCTTAAGCTATGTAAGGAATTTAAAAAGCAGGAGGACAGTAAGACCTCATAATATTAGGTTAGCTGTCCTCATAAATAACCTTTATATTTGAAATAAATGTGTTTTTTGAACAGGCAAGCAGCTGATAGGGAGTTATTCACCCATCTGTGTCCTAAATACAACAGCTGGAATGGAATTAAAGGGGACCAAGACAGCTCTTGAGAAAGATAACTTTCAGCAACCTAAACTAACTTTCACTCCGCATTTCCTCAGAGTAGGATTTTGAGTAGTTGTCATAACTTGAAACTGGTGGCAGAACCAAAATTACTACTGTGAAAGTGAAGGAAAATGAAGACCTTAAGGCATGGCTTCACAAACTCCTGTGAGTTGATTAATTGCTATTAAGTATAGAAAGTAAATATTCAGATAACAATGGTTTCATTATTCCTAACAGATACTAATTTTTAACCAAATGTCTTCAGTGGCCAGAGGTCACTTGTTTGGGTGGGGTTTTTTCCCCTAAATCAGTATGGATATGAACAGACCTAAAATATTTAGAGTTAGATTTTAAAGCCAGCTGAGACTCAAAATATAGAGTGTACATAGCAGATATTGCATCATTTTTTTGATAAGGGTAGGACAAATTATCTTCCCTACTAGTGGAGTCACACAGATTCCTTTGAATACGTGGCTGCACCAAAAAATTCTATGGCTTTTCTGTAGAATGAGCAGAAAAGCACTTAAATCCCTTTCTTTTCTACTGGGTTATTGATTCCCATTTTATAGAGAGCTTACAAACAATGTCCAGGATACCTTGGTGCTTTTGGTGTTTTTGTTTGCAATTTATGGAGACAACTGAAACATAACTTCTAAAAATTGTTGAAACCCATGTGCAACTCTATCCTTTCAAAGAGAAAATTAGTAATAGATGGCAAAAGAAATAATAACCTGTGATTAAGCAAGCATCCTGCTTCCACTTGCACCAAGAGGGATACAGCTGCTCGAGCAGTGGTCTGATTTGTCCTCTAATCCTTATACCAGGGTAAATTTTAAATCTGCATCATAATTCCTTAGGTTAGTTGCCATGGTGATTTCTATCACTGTTTTAGGAGACAGGATTTCTATGGAAACAATTTTTATGTAGTCTTTTGCTCTGTGTGTTGTTTGTCGTCCCCTTCCTAAATAATATTTAGTCCATTGGCCGGATTTGTCCAGGGTTATCTTGATTATCTTGGAGGGAGTTGGTTTCTGGCAGCTTGTTGGCTTGTACCTTACACTTGGTTGATGTTTGTTTTGAAGGCACAGCTTGTTTTAGGAGACTGTGTGAGGAAAGACTATAGACTATGCTGTCAAGTTCACACTTCTTTAACAGATTCTTTCATTTAAAGGTGGCAATCTGCCTACATGGCTCTGTGGAAGGGCACATGTAAACTGGAAAGGAGCAAAAATACTCTGCTGTGGCTCGCTCTGAGCTGCTGTGCTTGTGTGTAGAGTAGTTTAGTGCCCAAATGAGAACATTTGTAATAGTTTCTGGAATGTAACATTAATGCAGATTACAGTGACGCTCATTATGCCATTTGGAGCTTTTTTCCCCCCAGAAGTGGAGTTGGTCCCTTCCCAGGAATGAAGTGCAGCTTAAAGAAGAAATGCTGTGGTGATTGTGAGAAGGGTGGCATGGGGTGGACAAACACAGCAGAGAGAGTAGCATGGTGACTGGTCACTTCTAGTTCATGCCAGTGAAGTGACCAACAGCGTTAGGAGAGATCAGGAGGCTCAGTAGGAACGATCATGTCAGTTTTTATATCACTTTCTCAATTGACACCAACTAAATCTGCTGATAAGTTAGCATATAATTGGGCTATGACAGGGTGCATGAAGACAGTCTTAGCAAAAAAATTAAATTTTAAGATTTATATTAGTGCTGGCACAATAATGCAATCACTTCTCTCAGTTCTAATAATTCTGACAGCTGATACTCTCTCCTGATAATGCAGTTCATTAACTTTGCCATATTCAAGTATAACTTGTTTTTAAAGAATTGTTGCCAATCAAAGCAAGTCTGCAACACCTTTTCCTTCTTTTAGTTATACTGTGTAATTTTCAAAGTCTTGCAGTTTTGGGACTAAGAAAACAATTTATGTTTGGTCAGACACAACATTCAGCTGTACAGTTGTTCCTTTGAAATTGCTGAATGAGGAAATACTCATTTGTTCTCTAAGAATGTGTGGAACTGAGAGCTGGCACAGTGGTTGAGCTCTGTGTTATCTGACTTGTCAAAAATTATGTTTGAGTCAGTATTAATACCAGACTTCCTAGTGAATTTTATATATGCAATTCTGAAATAGTGTGTGTATCTCAAGGGTTTGGATGGCCTGACCTGGCAAAACCTCCTTACATGTAATTTTAACAAAATTGTTTTGTTTATTATATATGTTGTTTAGTGAAAACAAAACTATAAGTACAATCTCTTTCTGTCTCTTAATTTTAATTTTTTCCAAAGTTAAAGAGCCTGTCACAACTCATGAGGTGTTTATAGCAATGGTGATGTTGTTCTACATAGAAAACAATTTCTCTGGGAAAATAGAGGTAAGTCAAGTTGCTGTAAAGAGCACAAGGCAGTCCTTAATGTGCAAACTACAAATTTGAACTGAAGTTTTTTATTTGAAACAAAGCAAGGTTCACAACATGGCAAGGAAGAATTTAAAATCCTACTAACCAGAAGCCTAGACTAAAGGTATATAGGAAGCTTCATAAGCAGGTCTATGGCCTTTTTAAAATTTGTATAAATCTTTCAGGTCACCTAGGCAAACACCGTAGGTGATATGTGTTCCTTTTTTTGAAGAGTGTTGTGAAAATATTCTCATTTACATCAACATTATTTTCATCTGTATTTCATATACAAATTGTTGTGTCCAATGGTGCTTAATTTTTCTTCAAGTGGTTTTCAGGTTTTCCTTACCAATGATCAGACTCTCTGAGGGACTTGTAATGAGTTAGGTACATGGTGATTGCTCTTCAGCTGTTTGGTTTTAACTACAGATTTCTACAGCAGAAGCCTTGATTGGCGTGTTCCAAGTTCTGCCAAGTGAAATGTACGGTACAGGTTAAATTGTGATAGTGTTGTCCGAAGAACCTCCTTCCTCAACCTTTCTCTTCCACTTAGAAGCCAAGGGGAGGGAGAGTGGTAGGGGCTTGACAATTTACCCTGCAGGCTTGATTATTGCTGGCCTCTGAAAGTGAGTGTCAGGCCCCTGATGGGACTGCCAGCATTAGTGTGATGGCTTACATATAAGGGAAAAACCAGTTTCCTGTGGAATCACCTGTGTCTGTTGTCTGGCTGGCAAACACTTCAAACCTTTCAACTTCTGTCCCATTCAGACAAGACTGACAGAAAATTAAAACCCTGAAAAGAAGAATTTGGTGGGCAAATAAAGGAGAGGCGACGTGTGTCCAGTCTGACAGACAGCACGAGCCCCGGCTTTCAAACTGGGGATCGGTGGTAGGAGGAGGCACCATGGAACTACTGTGGTCTCTGCGTGGGCTTGGTGTGAAAAGCTTGCACAAGCCTTTGTGCTCCAAATGCAAACACAGGAAATCTGTGTGCTCACCAAACTGCTGCTTTGGTAGGGGGATTGGGCAGGCTGGAGTCTGAAGAGGAGGTTTAGGGTACCTGAACAGCTGTGTGAAATGTTCCCCTTCACTCAAGCAAGATGCAACCCTTTGAGCAGTATAGTCAGCTTTTGTGTGTCTGCAAGATGTTCCAGTTGTTCAAGGTGTCTTAGGCTGCATATCACCCTGGCAAACAAAGATGACCCTGGGGACTCAAACATCTTGAAATCTTTTCTCTCCAGAAGGTTGCACTGCACTCTGGCAACTCTAACAATACTGTTGGGTTGGCCAAGAGACCATGTTTATGTTGCCACTGGCCTTTAAGCATTCTGGTCTTTTAAAATCTATTATTGCAAAATGTTTGGGGAAGAACTGCAGAGAATAGTTGAAATGGCCTGCTCACAAGGCGGATTAAGTGGTAGCATTTGAAGGAGCTGTAGAATGAAAAAATTTAGGCACCAAACTACTGTTGGAGTAAGTTTGCAACCTGCATCCCTCTTGTAGCTTTTATCTACACACAGCTACAAAACAGAAGCTATATATAGATAAAATCAGTAGCTCCTGAAAAGTTCATGTATTACTGTCAGGTGCCATGCTGGGGTTTGGCACTGGCAGGCTTTTCCTACACACCAGCAGTAAAAAACGGGAAGGACTCCCGTGTGGAATTCCAGCAGCAAAGTTTATTCCAGTACTTCACATTTGGAAAACCAGTGATGAAAGCCTCGAACAATACAAAACCTGTGATTTTATACAGGAGTGGGGGGGACCATTGAGGGCAGGGGCCGGGATATAGGTGGGGCCTTGGCATACAAAGGGAAAAGGGGCAGGGAATCAATGGGCCAGCCAGGGAAACAGAACTGAGGGACATTTGCATGGTAGAACAAAGCATCCTGGGAGGCCTCACCCTAACCTGGGGATATCTCAGGGTCTGTCCTTTTAGTGGACTTTCTCATACCCTGATCGGGATATTCACTGGCTCCCACATATTACTTACAATTTTTTTTCCTTAAAAAGGGAAAGTTTCTGATCCCATTTACCTGATAGAAACTGGAGTTCTTTCAGTGCTTGCTGAGACTGTTGTGAGCTTCCAGAGAGAAATATGACTGACTTCACATCATAGCTGCTTGCAGTGTCCAAGTACCCTTCTGATGTTTTGTTCACCGATGATATCAACTAATTGTTTTTCCTAAGTCCATATTGATTGTCATGGTCTTGATGGTTGTTTTTGTTTGCCTTTTCTTTAACTGGTTGAGCTGTTCACTTGCATTTCCTGTTTAATTCCTATCTTTTGAGAAGTTATTGCCGCAGGCATCCAGCATTGACCAGAGTTCTGTGTTCGGGTGGCCCCATTGAAGGAGGACAGTTCCGTGTATTTATGTTACTGCAGCATTGCAGGCCATGGGATAAGGAATTGCTGAGCTTTATCTCTGCCTAGAGGTGAAAGTGGTCCTGCAGCCAGGAGTTTGTTCTGTTGTACTGTTCACCTGTTGCTTTGTTTCTTTACATTCAGACATAAAATGACTGTCGAGGTGCTGAATGTCTTTGGAAATATTTTTCAGTGCAAAACGGCATCTTTTCAGAATGTAAAATGAGGAGACTGGCTCTGGAATTAGTGTAGCACTGTAGCTGTCAACAGACTCACCAGGGGTGCCACAGGCATAGGTGTAGGTTGGATTAGATGTAAACAGTGTGAGGGAAGAACGCAATCTGAAATTTCACTGTCTTCTTTCTGCCTTACAATTTGATCATAAATTTGTATTTATGAATTCATACAAAGGTTTCATGTTCAAGATAAGTGTCAGGAATGAAACACTTATCTAAAACTGGGAGAAAGTAAAAATTAAGATATTTACTCCTTTATTTTAATAACTGAAATGTCATTCATTTAAAAGAGCAATACTATGCATTTATATGTGGCCTAAATAATATGGGGTTATGTTTCTTCTATTCTGACAGATGTGCTCCCACCTCCCTCCCCAAAAAAGCAAAACCCAACCCACCAACCAACCCCTCTGCTGTTCAGTGAGCTTTGATCATGTAATCTTAAACTGAATTAAAAAACTCCTTGTATCAGGCAATAATCAGACCATCTAAGAGAAGCTGAAAAGTTTGTCTTCGGTCAGACAGACTGTACTTGGTATCAGCTATTAACCTGAGAACTAGGAAGATCAGATCAGCATCTTAATGCAGTGTCTTCTCCGAAAACAGTTTTTCTTTTTTTTCTTTTAGAACACATTTTGAAGAGAGGCTTTACTTAAGGCAAGAAGAATATTCTGGCAAAGAAAGAAATATACAGAAATAGTCTCTCATTTTATAACATCTCTCTGGTCTCCGCACATCTAAAGTTATTGGGGGAAGCTGAGAGTTGTTGGGGGCGTTAAATATCATTAACTCTTTTGAACTGTCAGAAAAGTATATTTTAGTCAAGATATACTGTGTGTTACTCTCAAGCTTTTTAAATAGGACTTTCAGCTAGAAACACAAATCTTATAAGTTGGTTTTGAAAAGTCTCAAGTGAAAAAAGCCCTACATCCCAAACTGCCATCTTCAAGATATTTGAAACTTACTTTAAAACAGTTCTCAAAGGATTAGTGTTCAGGTTGCAGCCAGAACTGCAGATTAATACCACGGATCATCCTTTTTTAAGGTTTGGAACCTAAAAGAGAGACTTTTGGTCCACTGCAGTAATAGGACAGTATTGCCCAAGTAAAAGGCAAGCTGTAATTTTTTTTACTGCACCTGAGTAGCCTGGCCTTTTACAGATATTGTACTTTTTAAATATTTCCTTTCTGAAAACAATTGAGATGATTTGAACTTTTCTGCAAGTCAGGAGTTAAATAACAGGGGAGAGATGATAAGGAATACAATAACTGCTGTATCGTGGTCTTTGATGAAAAATAATGAAAAGGCTCAATTTGCCAATTATTAATAGACTTTTCAACTGGGAGGTAGTTTTTTTATACAGTAATAATATTGGTAATACAATACCTTTTCATTCAGGAAAAGCTGTATGATGGCAGTTCCAAAAGATTAACTCAGCTGAAATGCTGGGTAGAAGTAGAGATGCTTGCTCTTAATACTGTAAACTGTGCATTTTCTGTGAGAAAGGAGCTTTGTACCTGAATTGCAGTGAGGACTTTGTTAGGAGCTCTAATGCTGGTGTGTGTGGTGTCTTCACTGGTTTTCAGTGCAAATGCTCATAAAACATATTTGTTCCTGTGACAGCAGGCTGGATAAATCCTGGGAGGCATGTTAGGTAGGTTTGAAATTTTCATTGGGTTGGTGAAAGAGATTGGTGAAAGAGAAAGAATCCCTAAATCTTCTTGTATCCAGTGTGTGTGTTGGGGTGCATTGGGCC
>VZTH01018217.1:0-22710 GCA_013397815.1 Aleadryas rufinucha
CTTTTTGTTGGTTCTAGGATTTCTAGAGGAGCATTCCACTGGTTTTCTTGGTTCTAGAGATACCAGAGGAGAATTCCACCATTTCTGTGGGTTCTAGGGTCACCATAGGATCATTCCACCATTTTTGTTGGCTCTAGGATTGCCAGAGGAACATTCCACCATTTCTGTGGGTTCTAGGGTCACCACGGGATCACTCCAACATTTTTGTTGGCTCTAGGATTGCCAGAGGAACATTCCACCATTTCTGTGGGTTCTAGGGTCACCACGGGATCACTCCAACATTTTTGTTGGCTCCAGGGTTGCCAGGGAAGAACCCCCTTGTATTTGTTGGTTCTAGGATTTCCAGGGGAGCATTCCACCACTTTTTCTGTTCTAGGGTCACCACGGGATCACTCCAACATTTTTGTTGGCTCCAGGGTTGCCAGGGAAGAATTCCACCACTTTTGCCAGTTCTAGGTTTGCTAGGGGAACATTCCACTGGTTTTATTAGGTTCTAGGGTTGCCAGGGGAGAACCCCCTTGTATTTGTTGGTTCTAGGGTTGCCAGGAGAGAATTCCCCCATTCCTCTCAGTTCCAGGGTTGCCAGGAGAGAATTCCCTCATTCCTCTCAGTTCCAGGGTTGCCAGGAGAGAATTCCCTCATTCCTCTCAGTTCCAGGGTTGCCGTGGGATTGTTCCACTGTTTTTGTTGGTCCCAACAGGGAAGGGTTTGGGGATCTCACAGACAAATTCCCTGCCCCTCCAGATGGGGATTCATTCCTGGGAGCCCGATGCTGCCTGAGGTCTGGAGGGATAAACACAAGATTCCATGCAAGCCCCCTCTGCAGCACAGGGCATCCCAAACATCCTTTTTGTAGGGAATTTGGAATGTTCCAGATGCAGAAAGCAAAATCTTCCTGATTCTGATGGGGAGAGTGGGATAATTAGCAGGGAACTGCTTCTGAACTGTGGTCATTGCCAAAAGCCCAGAAGAGTTCCCTCACAGGGAACATCCTGCAGCAGTGACAGGCCAGGTGTAACTCAGGTGAGTGTCAGTGTTTGTGTGCTGCAGGGAATGGCACCAATTCCTCACTTTTCCTCACCTCCCCGAGCACATCTGGCTGATTTTTTTCCCTTTCCAAATGAGAATTTCTCTGCTTGCAGGGACAACAGGAACCCTCACACCTCCTCACCTCATGGGCAGAGCACCTGAGGGCGAGCTGGTGAGATAAGAGGGGAGCTGAAGGTTTGGGAAGATTATGGAACCGATGGGAATTCTGGAAAAGCCATAAAGGAGCTGCAGGACCTTCTGAAAAAGAAACCAAGGGAGACCAAAAATGCAGCTGAGAGAGACTGGGTGCTCCATGTCCTCCTCACACAGGTGAGGTGATGAACAGAGCTCATCCCACACAAGCAGGGACAACTCTGGTGCAGGAATTCAGGGGGGCCCAGGAGTCACCTGCCCTGGCACAGGGTGCACCTGAACCCGAGGGGTACCTGAACCTGAGGGTCGTGGCACCCTGGGGCTCCCAGACACAGCAGCAGGAGGAGAACACACCTGGTAACACCAAGGAGCTGCTCCTGAGCTCTTCCACATTCCTGTTTAGGGAAGAGGAGCTCCAACCCTTCCCAGTGGAAGCACAGCTAAGCTGGAATGGCAGTTTTCTTGCTGCCTCTGTCCCAACATGCAAATGAAGATATTTCATTCCCCATTTGCTGAAGGCTCAAGTGATCTCTGCAGGATCTGCCCTTTCTCCTGTCATTCCTACCAAATTTTCCTTTGGGTGTGTCCCGTGCTCGCTGTCCATGTATTTTCTCTTTTTCAGAATAATCTTCTGGCCTTTCCCCCTGGATGTGATGGACACAACACCTCTGCCATGATGAACGTGGGGGCAGAACTTCCAGCACCACCAGGGCCTGGTTTTCCAAAGAGGCTGAGCATTTCCAGCATTTGCACGGACACCACAAAGAGAACAAGAAACAAGCCAACCCCAATGATGGAGATGGACTGGTTTTCCACTGGAGACCAGAAATCCAGTCAATGGGAGAGCATCCTGGGGTTGGGAAGTGTGCAGAGAGCATGGAGTCATGGAATGGTTTGGGTTGGGAGGGATCCTAAAGTTTGTTCTGTCCCACCCCCTGCCATGGCAAAGACACCTTCCACCATCCCAGGGTCCTCCAAGCCCCGTCCAACCTGGCCTTGGACACTGCCAGGGATGGGGCATCCACGGAATAATCTGTGCCAGGGCCTCCCCACCCTCACAAGGAACAATTTCTTCCCAATATCCCATCTAACCTTACCCTCTGGCAGTTTAAAACCGTTTCAGAGTACAAAGGTCCAGGTGGGGAGCACTGGATTACCCAAATTTACCAAGGTGGACATTCAGGTCAGAGATCCACACTTCTTTGGCCACACCTGTGAAAAAATGACCCCATTTATCCCAGGAAATGCCACCAGAAGGTTCTGACCCACTGCCCTCCAGCTGGGCCCTACTGGAGAGACCAGTAAGAAGAAGGTATCAAATATGGGACAGCACTGGGGGGACACGTGGGGTTAAAACACCTGCTTGGAGGAGATACCAAAGGGAACGAGGGAAGGGGGAGATGATGGAGGAGAAATGACGGAGAAGAGAGCACAGGGATGCTGCATCCATCAGCCCTGCCGGGAAAAGTCATTCCCTCCCCATGCAAACCCTCGGGGGCATCAGAAACGTAACGGATCGGGACCTGGCAGGGAAACGGCACTAAAATAAAAGAGACACCTGCCTGGAGATCATCTCTGCCGGGACTCGAACCCGGAACCTCTGGATTAGAAGTCCAGCGCGCTCGTCCATTGCGCCACAGAGACCTCACCGTGAGGGGAGCGTCGGCTCCAGAACTGAAAAATCCACAGCGCCGCAGGGTCCGGCACCCACCGGCACCTCCCCGGCACGGCAGCACCTCCAGCGTCCCCTCCTCCGGCGGGGACACGGCAGGAATAATCCCGGGGATGATCCATATCTCGCTCGGCAGCAGGGATGCAGCAAAAACCTGGATGCAGGCTGGTATCCGCCTCTCTGGCAACCTTTCCGCAGCATCCCCGGCGCTCGGCTGAGGGCAGAGCTAAATCCTGGAGCAGAGCTCCTTGCTGCATCTCGCTCAGCATCATCAGCACGGCATCCTCCTCGCTGCAGAAGCCAAGGGATAAAGATGAAAGAGGATTTGGCTCAGAGCACTGACAATGGTGAGGGGAGCTCTGCTTGTCGGGGTGAAAAAACGCCGCAAACCTGAGGTTTGAGCAGAGGAATGAAAGGAAAGGCAGCTACCGTGGGTTCCCTTTCAGCAGGCTGTCAATCAGGGCTTTAACGAAGAAACATTGTGCCTCCTCTGTTGGGAAAAAAGGAAGACGATGTCAAAACAACAGGAAAGGTCCATTTACAGCCACTGACCTATTAACAATTGATCAGACTCTGCCACAGAGCCCTGGCCGGGAACGAGCGCATTGGGAATCCCTGAATGGCACAGATTTCAGGCTGCTGCTTGCTCCCAAACACGCCCTTGATTCCCGTGAAAGGGGAGATGTGAAGTGCAACCCAAGAAGAGGGATTCCCTGACACGAGGAGCTTTTGCCTCGGGGTCAGTGTGACCTGAAGATCCAACCTCAGGCAGCTCTTGCTCAGCCCAGAGGAGGAATAAAACAGGAGGAGATTGGCCCCTCAGTGGAACCACGGTCAGAAGCTCAGAATTGAGGAGAAACCCCCCAAATATCCGTGTTTAGAGGATGAAGATCACACCACCTGTACAGGACGAGCTCCTGCTGCATCCCTGCTTTCCTCAGTGCCTGTCCTTCCTGCCTCAGGCTGGGGCACCTCTGTGCTCATGGCTAAAATCCCAGAGAATCAGCCCTGTGCCAAATCCCTGCCTCCCTCCTGGGCTGGCAAGGACCTGCCTTTTGCCCAGACTGGGCTGTGAAGTTGTGTGGTGCTGAAGAGAAGAGGCACAGCACTGACAAACTCAGCACACCTAATGCAAACCCAAAGGATTTGGTTTCCCTCATACTCTTGGAAAGCTTTATGGTTGTCCTGACAAGTAAAATCCACCTTGGAATGGTGGGAAGGAAGGCAGGGGTTGAACTTCGATCAGAAAAACCCTTCCTGCTGCAAAAGATAACCCAGTAAATTGATAATCCTTGAAAGAAATCCCTCTGTGAACCAACTGTGATCGCACTGGGACCTGGAGAAAACTCAAAAGTCTAGAAAACACCCATCTGCAGGGTGACCAAAGGCTGTGCCTAAAAATGTCATAGAAAAAGTCTTGGACAAAGGTATAAAGCACTAAAGGAAGAAGAAAAATCTCCCACAGCCTGTGACTGTGTGTTCCTGCTGGGGGATGAAGACACCAGCTTTCAACATGATTTTGGGAGGCTGCACCTCCAAAGTGCCTGCTTTGAAGGCACCAGCAAGCAGAAAATCTGGAGATGATTAATTAAATAGCACAAAGCTCTCAGGAGAACGGCTGTGGCTTTCTGGGCAGCCACATCCCCGCAATCAGAGGTTTGAAGGAACCCTCATTCCTCCTGCCTGGAGCTCCCCTCAGCCCTAATTGCACCAAACCCCAGAAAGGACCGGGAGTCTGAGCAGGTCCTGATGAAAATGCCACATTTCTGACAGGGAAAGTGTGGGGAGAACCAGGGGCTGCAGGGATGAGCCAGAGGAGCAGCAGCACTGCCAGGAGAGCACCAGAGCCTCATCTTCATCCTCATCCTCATCCCCATCCTCATCCTCATCCCCATCCTCATCCTCATCTTCATCCTCATCCCCATCCTCATCCTCATCCCCATCCCAACACGCAGCTCTGGTGGCCTGGGGGCACCTGCCAGGTGTTTCTGTACCTTCAGTAACCCGGTCAGTCTTCCCTGAGGTCCCAAGTGTCCCTTTGCTCCTTCC
Organism: Aleadryas rufinucha; assembly: GCA_013397815.1. Lineage (NCBI taxonomy): Eukaryota > Metazoa > Chordata > Aves > Passeriformes > Aleadryas > Aleadryas rufinucha. The sequence continues at coordinate 4,904 of VZTH01018217.1, forward strand.
AGGTGTGACAAATTTGGGAAGCAGAGACTGAAGAGAGCAGCACAAGGCTGGTTTTGGTGCTGGGGGAGGCCAGTGTGTCCCATCCTGTGGGAAGAGCATGTCCTGAGCCAGGAGAACACCCCTGTTTGGACACAGAGAGGGAAGGGACGTGTCCCCAGCACACAGAAACGTGTCAGGAGTGAAAAAGCTGCCGATTGTCCCCCCCTGCTCATCCCTGGTCACCTCCCAGCCTCAAATCATTCACTGCAGACAGGAAGAACACGAGCCACGAGCAAGGATGCAGCGGCCCAGGGTGAACCCAGAGAATTTACCACCTAATAAACAGCTGGGAAAGGCCTTTGGGAAGACAAAACTCAGCAATCTGATGACTGATGGAGCTTTTTTCACCTGAAGCTGCTCCGGGGCAGCATCACCAGTGCTGGGAGATCCAGAAATCCTCTGCACACCCAAAGAAACAGCGACAGAAAATCCCTACCAGAGCTGGGACTGGTATCCACGGAGAAAGGTTTTATAAATAACTATAAATACAACCACAAGGCTTTATTGGTACAAGCACCCAATTCCCCAGTAAAACCTTCTCCAAGAGCCACCAAAGAGCCAGAGCCAGCAGGCAGAGGGTAAAGCTGTGTGACTTCAGGCCAAAAATCCACTAACAAATGTGTGATGGTGAAGGCTCTTCCCCAAATCCTTACAATAGGTATATTCTTAATTTTTTCCTAAATTTGTAATGCCTTTTTCTTCCTTTACAAGCCATTCCAGAAGCACCCAAAAGGCAGCCAGGTGTCTTGTTCTGGGTTTGACCATCACCTCACACATATTTTCAAACCCTCCAGTGCCTGAGCCTGGCTTAGTCTGTGGGACTGGGCTCATCTAAAAACCATTTCTCAGTAACTCCTGCATTTTGCTCCCCTGATAATGATCACGTGAGACACAGACACAATTTTGGGAGCTTCTGCCATCAGTGCCATGGGCTGGCGTCGGTGGCTGTGCCCAAGCTTGCTGGGCAAGTGGCTGATTTTCTACCTTTTAATTACTTTTCTAAGCTATTCAGTTAAAATACAGCGTGTGCTCTTTTGCAAAGCGGCTCGAGTGCCACACGCAAACGATTTGTTTGCGTTTTGCTGGACATTAATCCCCAGAGGGGATATTTCTGCATCCCGGCTTGAAGCAAAAACCATCAGGGATAGAAGGAGTGGAGAGAGGCTGACGTTTTCTGATGTTTTGGGGGAGTTGGTTGGATCCCAGCCACAAACTGGAAAATTCTAAACGGGCTCTGGCCCTGAGGATGGAATCCAGGGATGGTTTGGGTGGGAAGGGATCCGGGATCACCACGGCAGGGACTCCTTCCACTGTCCCACTGCTCCAAGCCCCATCCAAGCTGGCCCTGGAGACTTCCAGGGATGGGGCAGCCAGGGAATAACCTGTGCCAGGCCCTCCCCGCCCTCACAGGGAGCAATTTCTTCCCCAAATCCCCTCCCTCAGCTTAAAACCATCCCCTTTGTCCCACACTCCATGCCTTCTCCCAAAGTCTCTCTCCAGCGCTCTTGGAGCCCCTTTAAACGCCGGGAAAAAAAGTCCCTCCCAACCCCTGCCACCTCCTAATCTCGATATTTCAGCTTTCGCCCGTTTCCCTTACAAAAATCCCCTCACTCGGGGTGGTTTTTTGCTCCCCCCCAGCTCTCGCCCCGCGCAGGCCGCGCCTCACCCCGAGGGCTCGCTGCTCTCCCGGCGCCTTCCCGGCCGTGCCCTCGCCGCTCCCCGGTGTTCGCTCCCCGGTGTTCGCTCCCCGGTGTTCGCTCCCCGGTGTTCGCTCCCCGGTGTTTGCTCCCCGGTGTTCGTTCCCCGGAGCAGGACGGGCATTTCTGCAGCTCGGAGGGGCTCCAGGCCCAGCCGGGCCCGGCGGTGCCCCCGTCCCGCCCCCGCTCCTTTGTCGCCGCCGTCCGCCCTTTCCGCCGGGCCGGTTTCCATGGGGATGGGGCCGGGCCGGGCACGGACAAAGGCCCGGGGGGGAGCGGGGCCGGGCCCGGGCGGGGAACGCGGCCCTTCCCCGGCTCAGGAGCGCCCGGAGCCGCGGGGAGCCGCTGGGATCCTCTGGGATCCACTGGGACCTACTGAGAGCCGCTGGGACACGCTGGGATCCGGTGGGACCTACTGGGATCCTCTGGGTTCTGGTGGGAGCCGCTGGGATCATCTGGGATCCACTGGGAGCCGCTGGGATCCATTGGGACCTGCCAGGATCCGATGGGAGCCGGTGGGACATGCTGGGATCTGGTGGGACCTGTTGGGATCCGCTGGGATTCTCTGGGATCCACTGGGAGCCGGTGGGACCTGTTGGGATCCTCTGGGATCTTCTGGGACCAGCCGGGATTCTCTGGGATCTGCTGGGACCCGATGGGACCCACTGGGATCCCCCGGGATCTGCTGGGATCAACAGGAACTTACCAGGATCCTCTGGGATCCACTGGGACATACTAGGATCCTCTGGGATCCTCTGGGACCTGCTGGGATCCACTGAGACCTGCTGCGATCCTCTGGGATTTGCTGAGACACTCTGAGATCCCCCGGGACCCTCTGAGATCCACTAGGATCTGCTGGGATCCATTGGGGGATGCTGGGATCTTCTGGGACTGACAGGGACCTACCAGGATCTGCTGAGATCCATTGAGAGATACTGGGATCTGCTGAGACACTCTGAGATCCTCTGGGACCTACGGGGACCCACTGGGATCCACTGGGGCACACTGGGATCTGCTGGAACCCACTAGGATCTGGTGGGATCTATTGGGAGACCCTGGGATTTTTTGGGACCTGCTGGGATCCCCTGGGGCACAGTGGGATTTGCTGGGCTTCACTGGGATCTGCTGGAACTCACTGGGACCCTCTGGGATCCTCTGGGACTCACTGGGATCTGCTGGGATCCATTGGAACACACTGACGGGACTCTTGGGAAAAGCTGCTTTTTCCAAGGAAAACGGCTCTGAAATCCCTCAAAAAATCCGCTTTGGAATTTTTAAAAATATCCACACAAGAATTCCCGGTGCTCCAAGCCCTTCGTGCTTGGATAAAAGTCGTTTTTAGCGGAATTTCCTGGAATTTTCCTGGATTTTTTTACCTTTTTGCCTCAAGCTGGGCTTAAATTTAAAGCTGGGCTTAAGCTCAGGACCCAAATCCAGGTCCTGGAAGGGGAGAGGGAGCAGGGAAAGAACAGGAATCAACCCCAGGAATTTCCCAAGAGGGAAAAACGAACTCGGGACAGGTCAGAATCCAAGAAAAGGCAGAGAAAGAGGGGAAAAAAAATGGGAATTTGGGCTAAAACCCACCCAGCATAAAATCAAATTCTCAGTATTCCTTCAATAAAGCTGGGAATTCTCCTCAGAACTGTGGAATATTGCTAAGATATTCCCAGTTTTTCCAGGGATCAGCATTCCTGTCTCACCCCGAATTTTCTGTGCCGCTCCCTGGCTGATCATTGAGTTTAGGGCGGACGATTGACCGCAGGAGCTGGGTGGGTGCTGGGTGTCCCCTCTGCCTGGGGCCCTGCAGGTGGCAGGAGGGGTCCCTGCGGTCACACGGTGCCAGAAGAGCCTGAGCTGCTCTTCCCCCTCCCCTTTCCCTTTTCCAGCTTCGCCTGAGCCGTGCTGGGAGAGTCTGTGACGATCCATAACCCCAAATCCCATCCAGGGCTGGATTTCCCCCGGTGCCAGGGATGCCCTGTGACCATACAGAGCTTTCTGGCGAGGCTGTAATTAATTCCCACGTTAATTTGCTCCCCTCGCGCTGTGGCTGTGCTGTCCCCCACGCCCACTCGGGGCCACTGTTGCTCCGTGCTTCTCATCCGGGCAGAGCCCGCGGCAGAGCAGGGAATGAAAGGTCCCGGGCCAGCCAAACTGAGGGAAGTTTGGGAAAATAACCCGGGGTTATCCCAAGGCCCGTGGGGCCAGTTCAGCGAGGGCCTCGCTGGGCTCTCCCTGCAGCCACAACGGAGGGATCGGTCCGAAATGTTGCAGGAGAGTCCCCTGTGAGCTCCCCAAAGGCAGGGGCTGAGCAGGGTTCAGGCTCTGGAGCTTTGGGGGGATGGCCCGGGGGGTTCAGGAGGCAGCTGAAGGAGCCCGGGAATGGCTCAGCACAGGGAAAGGTGCTCCCTGCCCGCAGAGCTCAGCCCTGCAGTGAGGGGAGAGCATCTCTGAACCCCTCTTTGGGGCAGTTTATGGTAAAGATTTCCAAGGGCAGACTGGCCCAGGGTGTCCTGCAGGGGCAAGAAAAGCTCATCTGTGACAATCACCAATTTCCTGATTTGGAAGGACACACAGCCACCTGATCCTTTGCTCCTCGCTGTCCCTTGGATTCCCCAAGCCCAGCACGAGCATCCAGAGGGAATGGGAGTGTTGAGTTTGGATTTGCTGCGTCCTGTAGAGCCCAGGTTCCACATCCCTGTGCTGGGGACGGGCTGAGCCCGTGCTGCCAGCACACAAAAAACTCACACGGAGCCACAATAATCAGCACAGGCAGAAAGGCCACCAGCACAGCCAGCCCTGCCAGGCTCCCGCTGTGCCTCCCTCCAGCTGAGCAGGATAAAAACCCCCATTAGTGGAAAATACAAATAAACACACAGATCCCTCCAGTAACTTCAAACGAGGCCTAAAAGCAGCTTAAAGTCCAGCCCAGTTCCCTTTCTCAGACTCACCAGCACCACCTCGCAGCAGCAAGGGAAGCTCAACTCCAATCACATCTTTGTCATAATTATATGCTTAATATTAGCAGGTGCTTTTTGTCATCTTGCCTGGTTAATGCTCAGATTGGAGGAATAGAAATACCTTAATGGGATGAATAAACATGAGCCAGGGCTGCAGCAGCAGCAGGAGGAGCAGGGATGGGGCTCTTTGCTGATGGGGTCTCGTGCACATCCAGAGTCAGGCTGGGCTCCACAGCTGGGGCTGGCACGGGCTGGTGCAGCCAGACACCACCAAGGAGCCCAAACCCTCCGGGGGATTGTCCTGATCAGCAGCTCTGGACAGGCTTTGCCAGCCCCACGGGAAGGGGAGGGATCTCCCCACAGCCCCCCAAGCCCCAGCCGAGGGCTCACATCGTTCCTGTTCTGCTGGGAATGTTGGGTGATGTTACCCTGCTGCTCCTAAATTCACTGACAGGACAAGGGGGAGCGGATTCAGACTGACAAAGAGGAGGTTTAGATGGGATATTGGGCAGAAATTCTTTACTCAGAGGGTGGGGAGGCCCTGGCACAGGGTGCCCAGAGAAGCTGTGGCTGCCCCTGGATCCCTGGAAGTGTCCAAGGCCAGGCTGGACGGGGCTTGGAGCAGCCTGGGGTCGGGGAAGGTGTCCTGCCCATGGCACACACCCGATGTGTGCCATAGGGATGATTTTTAGGGTTCCTTCCAACCCAAACCAGTCCGGGATTCATTGATTCTATGACTCCAACCTGTCTAAGCTTTCCCAGATGTTTAATGACAGTTTTAGCACCTGCAGCCAGTGAGATTTGCAATGCCACCACAAGCATTCCTTTCCCTTTTCAATAAATATATATCTATATGTGTATATACATGTTTGTGTATAAAACTCTCGGTACTGCCAGTTCTCCCTGGCTGCACAGCTTCTCACTGGTATTTCAGCTTCCTAAACAGCAACCCATATTTCAGAGCCTATTAATAGCCACTGCTGCCAAATTCCCCTTCTCCTGCTTTGAAGGATCCACGGATTCTGCTTCCCTTGCAAACCTGTTGTGCCTCCGTTTCCCCCGGACCGCGCTCCTGAAGGGGGGGTGACGATTTGCGCCGCTGATAAATCCGGTTTCGATGGCGCTGAGCTGGCTCTGAGTTACGGAGGATCGGGACAAGGTGTGACAGCTCCCACCTGCTGAGCGTGGGGGACGGCCAGCCCCACGCAGGGATGAGCCAAGGAAGGGAACACGAGCCAGGCTGGGACGAAGTTGCTGCATTTAATGATGAGGTTTCTAAAGGCACTGCAGGCGCTCTCACCTGCTGACCCCGGAGCGCTGCGCCGAGCCAATATTTGCTCCCGGTGTGCAAACTCAGGGAGTCTGGGGTGCTCTGGATGTGCTCATCAAGCCTTGCTGACGGCTCAATTTATCACCGGGCGGCTCTCAGCGTTTTGACTCGGCACAACGTTCCCCCTGCGTTTTACTCCCGGTGAAAAATCTCCGGCAAGATTCCCGGCGACAGCTCCCTTTGCATTCCCGGCGCACACTCAGCCAGCCAAGCAAGGCTGTAAATAATTGAGCACCCATCATTCCCTTTGCAGTCCCCACCAGCACCAGCCTGCTTTGCTCTCAACAGCAAATATTTAGTGAGGTAATCAATCCGAGGAAAAAAATCTTAATTTGGATAAGAAAATTAAATGTTTTTTCCCAGATCTTCTATCTGATTATCTCTGGCATCCATCCTGCTGTTCTCAGGGTAGGTGCTGTACCAGGAGATAATTATGAGGATCACAGAAGCAGTTCAATTAACTGCAGCTAATGCTTCTTATTAGCATTTTGCTGGGGCTTGTGGAGTTTTTCAGCTGAAACAGATAAACAAGCTCAAACATTCGCATAGGAAAGCTCAGACAAAAACAGCAACAAAGGGCCAGGGAGGCTGTCAGGGAAAGCCCAGAGCAGCTCAGGAGAGCAGGGGCTGGCTGCAAACACTGGGATCTCACAGCTCTCGGGGCGTGGATGCAGTGCCTGGATTTTGGGAGCTTCAGCACCTGGCCAGGAGCACACGTGGGGCACAGCTGGGACAGGAGGGAACATCCTCAGGGATCCCCTCACCCCCTGCTCCAGCTCAGGAATTCCTGTCCCTGGGCTCACCTGCCTCAGGTGTGGGCACTGCTGCTCCTGTGCTCCCACAGGAACCAGGCAGCAGCACGTTCCCCGTGGAGCTGTGTCCCCAAAGTGTCCTCCCGGATGGGGCAGAGGCATCGCCCCCCGATCGTGGCACCTGGAAGCGCCGTCACCCTCCGAGGGAGATGCCGGCTGTCCTGGTGCATCCCTCGGGGCAGGATGGTAGGAGGACACGGCATTTCACCTCTCCTGTGCCCAGGGACACCCAGGTTCACACATCTGTGTTTTCAGGTGGAGTTGCAGCCTGAAAGACACCCCGGGAGTGTCCCCAGGGCCAGGACGGTGCCTCAGTGACAGACGAGTCCCAGCCCTGCTCCCAGTGGGGTTGTTCCGTGCTCAGCAGCCTCTGGCTGGAGCATCAGCCCGTGGCAAAGGTGCAGCTCTCTCTGCCAGCATCCAAATCCGCGTCCTCAGCTTCCACATCGGCTCCCCAGGCTGCCCTGGCTGCCTTCCCTTCCCTGGCACCTCCTGACAGGCTGCTCTCTGTGCTTCCAGTCGCCCAGGGCCAGCAGCCAGCGAGGTTTCTCCAAGTTCAGGGCTTTGTTCTGGTGGAGTTCTGCCCCTCAGGGCTGCCAGCCTTCAGTGCTGCCAGCCTTCAGTGCTGCCAGCCCACCCCTGCTGAGGGCAGGTGGGACTGCAGGTGAGGTGTTGGTGTTTAACCAGCAGTGCCCCGCTCCTGAGGCTGGGCTGATCCTGCAAACCAAAGCTCTCCATCCCCGAGACTCCGTGAATTATCCAGTCTTTGAAACGAGGCAACTTCAGAGCTTTCAACGTCCAGTTCCCTTCCAAGTCCTCTCCGATTATTTTTTCCTGGTTTCCTTGAGCTGATTCTCTCCGTGCCTCATTTTCCATCCTTCCTGGTGCCTGCAGAGCTGGGGTTTGCTGTCCTGGAGCTCCAGGGCTCGGCTGTTTCCACGCTCCGCCTCGGTGGTGTGGGAAACCCTCGCGGTCCTGTCAGTACAGATACCTGGGAATCTTCCTGGCAGCAGTTCCCAGGCTGCTCCATCCTCAGGGACAGCCCAGCCTCGCGTCTGTCCCCGGCTGAGCACCTTTGCCAAGCCTCGGTGACGGCACCGAGGCAGAGCCGTGTCCTTCTGCCGCTTCCAAAGGCGCGGGAACGGAGGGAGCAGCTGCGGGGGAGAGCACAAAGCACAGTGAGACACCGAGTCCCATCTGTGCCCCGCCTGTGACAGCCTGAGCTGTCCTGGGAGAGGCACCCAGGGCACGGGGAGCGCCCCAGTCCCTCCCAGGGCTGTGACTGGAGCTGTGCTGGTGCTGCTGGGGTGCTGCACCTCCAGGACAGGCACCTCCCCAGGCTCAGGCCCACGGACTATTTCCAATTTTTCCCGCCGCGGCAGATGCTGGAGAGGCTTTTTGGCCTGGGTGTGGTGTCCTGGGGGCTTGGATGTGCCCGGGGTTTGGTGGGAGGATGTTGCAGGCATGGGGTGTGTCTGAGAGCCCTGTGAATTTGGGATTCCCGAGTTCCCCACTGTGCAAATCCCACACCAGTGGAGCTCCACGGGACACGAGGGGAGCAGATGAGGAGGGGAAAGGGCTCCACGAGCGCACCCCCAGCCCTGGAATGGGCTCTTGCCGTGCACAGTCCCTGCCTGGAGCACACAGCTCTCATTACAGATAATAACCCACCTCAATTAACACTTGTGGGGCCTGTTCCCTGCACACCCACGAGCAGCAGCCCTGACAGAACAGCACAGCTGATAGCAGGCGCTCAGCAGAGCGCAGAGCTGAGCCAAGACAGAAATAGCCTCTTCTGCCACATCCCTTCCACTCTAATCCCCCTGTGCTTAATCCACACTGGAACCAGGGAGGGTCTGAGGGAGCTGGGGGGGCATGAGAGATCCCAAATCAGCGAACTCCTGCAAAACCACCGAAGGGCTCAGCCAAAGCTGGCCCAGAGGCTCCAGGCTTGAGGGGGTTGATTGCAGCTCCATCTCGGAGGGAATGAATTCCTCACCAGGTGAAGAGCTGTCAGTGGATGATGCAGAACCAGGCTGCCAGGCAGGGGACTGCAGAGCTTTATCATAAATGATGGGCACGGGTTTTCCTGGTGGGAATTCTCTCTCTCTTCACAAACACGAATAAAAATTCCAAACAAACCCGTGTGGCTCCGGAGAGCACCGGGAATCCGTCTGAAGGAGGAATTCTGCAGCCACGTGAAGGCCCACGGGTGGCACCGGTCGGGTGGGGAGCAGAGCAGAGAGGGTCTCAGGGAGAGCCCAGCCCAAAATCCTCGCTGTGCCTGGCACAGATGCCATCAGCTCTGGCCGAGTGCCAGGGAGCCGGGAGTGGGAGCAGCCGGAGCCGAGCTCGGTGTGTCAAAGCAGCCACCAGGGAGTGGATAAACCTCGGGATAATGGACAAATTAGCCAGGGTTTGGAGCAATTAGGACACGAGTGGCTTCAGAGGATGTTGTGCCAGCCCGTGGCAGTGCAGGGAGTGGTTCTTAGGGGCAGAAGGGGTTGGTTTGGAGGCTGGGGAGATGTGGAGGGCAGACACACCCGGATCTGGAATGATCTTCCACCGGAGCAAGGACCATTTCCCAGGAGGTCGCTCCTGCCTGAGGTCAGACTTGAGGGATCCCAAAGCACCCAGCGACTCCTTCAACCCCTGGGGCTGCTGCCAGCAATTCCTCCTTCACCTCGGTGGGTGGCAACCCCAAATCTCAGATGAATTTGGGGCTGCCACCTGCAGAGTTGTTCCTGTCACTTATTCCCACTCCTCTTTTCCAGAGCAGGTTTTTATTCCTTTCTTGAGGATGTTGTCACTGAGGTGCTGCTGCCACGGGCTCAGCTCTGGCACCAGCTGGAATTTGCCCACGATGGGAGCGACTTCTGCAGCTGCCCCAGCACCCAAACCTGGCCACAGCAAACCAGACCTGGGTTTGTGAATAACCCTGTAGCACTCCCCAGCTTGTTTTGGACCTGTGACCAGGTCCCACCATCCTGAGTTGGATCCTTGGTGGCTCTGCAGGCCCCCAGTGCCCGAGGGCAGCGATTTTGGGTCGTTTTCCTGCATTTGTCCACCTTTCCCAGGAGTTTCTCAGAGCCCAGATGCCCTGGGTGCAGCAGTATCTGTGTAAACCTAGGAAACGCAGCTGATTTTTCCCAAAGACATTTTGGAGAGCATCTCTCTCCCAGCCCAGCACTCCAAACACTCAAATATCCTTGGGATGCGTGGGAGCAGCGTCCCTCACCCCTGGAACTGCCAGAGCAACGGGAAGTCCCTTGAAGAGAGGTTTGATGTGGCAGCTCGGAGCTGATAAGCCATTGATTTCTTCTCCTTTTTGGGTTGGAGGAGATTGTCAGCCCAGGGACACGATAGCACGGCAGGGATGATAACAGCACAGGATCCTGCAGCCCAGGCTGGGGTGTCCAGACAAAAACACGCCTCAATTCCTCTTCCCAGACGGAGACATCCCAGATAAAGCCCTTATCTGGCCTTCTCTCCCATCAGTGAGACGCTCCAGCCTCGCTCGGCGTGCGGCAGGGCAGCAACGGCTTCATCACAGCACCAAGGCTGGGGGTTTGGCCACCCAGAGGTGCCTTGGTGTGTCCCTGGCACGGTGGCAGTGCCAAGGAGGCTGAGGGTGCCCTGCCCAGCCCAGGCCAGGCCAGGCCAGGCCAGGCCAGCCCAGAGATGCCTCCAAGGGGAATTCATCGAGGCTAAAGTAAAAACGTCCTGGGCTCACCTGGGCTGCCCCCAAACATTTCCCTGCCGGGTTTGCGCCTCGCCCAGACACCCGAAACCCCATTTGCAGCCCTTTCCCGGCTGCCTTCGAGCAGGAGAGGGCAGCAAATCGCTCCTCTGGAAGGGAGGGAGAGCAGGTCAGGAGAGCACGAGGTCTCCATTTGGGGATGTTTTGCTGTTTGCTGTGGAAATCTTCAGTCAGAATCGTTTTCTGGTGCTCTCGAGGGCTGGCTGCAACCGAAACGTTTGGATCTGCTCCCGCCGGATCCTCCCAAAGTCGGGCTTTCTGAAGGATGTGATGCAGATGACGCTCAAGTTTCGGGTCCCAGACACCAGTCCCCGACCTGAACTGGTTCTTGCAGCCTTGTGCTTCCGTCTCCACCAGTAAAATCGGGAATGTCAGATATTCCTTGGCACGGGGGCTGCCTCATCCTCGGGGCTGCATCCTCAGAACAGCTTTCAGCCCATTTTTGGCTGTGCCACGCCGTAAATCCACCTCTCTGATGATTTCCAGGCACAGAGAAGGGACCATTCCCCAGGCTGGGGCCATCCTGCTCTGCAGAGGGTTTGATGATCCCAGCCACCACAGCTCAGCCTCCGCTCCAGGGATATTTAATTGTCGGATGTGGAGATCCTGTTGATTGCCAGGCAGTGCAGAGCCAATTCCAGAGCCTTGGTGCCTCCTGCAGGGGTGCAGGAGCTCGGCTGAGCCCTCAGCACCGGTGCTGTCATGGAGAGTCATCCACCCAAATTTAGGCAACTGCAAAGTTGATGTTTCCAGGGAAATCATCAGGTTTTGGGGGTCTGGTCCCTTTAGAGCTGGTGGTGAGGAATGGGAATGGATCCCACAGGGAGGTGCCCCTTGGTCTCCACCAGACTCTGATCCCCAAGTTTGGGTGCTGAAATTCATGGAATCACAGAATCCCAGGATGAGTTGGGTTGGAAGGGGCCTTAAAGCCCATCCAGTGCCACCCCTGCCATGGGCAGGGACACCTTCCACTACCCCAGGTTGCTCCAAGCCCCATCCAGCCTGGCCTTGGACACTGCCAGGGATCCAGGGACAGCCACAGCTGCTCTGGGCACCCTGTGCCAGGGCCTCCCTACCCTCACAGCCAGGAATTTCCTCCCCATATCCAACCTAAACTTCCCCTCTTTCAGTTTGAAGCCATTCCCTGTGTCCTGTCCCTCCATCCCTTGTCCCCAGTCCCTCTCCAGCTCTCCTGGAGCCCCTTTAGGCACTGGAAGGGGCTCTGAGCTCTCCCTGGAGCCTTCTCTTCTCCTGGTGAGCACCCCCAGCTCTCCCAGAGCAGAGGGGCTCCAGCCCTGGGATCCACTCCGTGGCCTCCTCCTCTCATTCCAACAGCTCCAGGTCCTTCTGGAGCGGCACATCCAGGGACTGCTGACTGCCCCCATCCTCTCTGTGGAGCCTTGGCCCTACAGCCACCCCACTGACCCCACCACCGGGGAGTCATTTACCCTCCCGTGAGTTCCCCAAACCCCACCCCTCTGAACTTGAGACAGCCTGAAAAACTCCAGGAGAAAATAGAAAACCCCGAAAGTTCAACCGAAAGCACTACAGAGCCTTCCTGGGTGGGAGCAGCTGAAAATAGAGCTGCCTGCACACACACACACACCCCCCTGGCTCGTGCTTCCAGAGCCATCTCCAGCGCCTGTGTTTGTATTTATAGCCCAGCAAACCCCGCTCCCCTCGCCCCGAGCTGGGGGATTGTGCCCGTCACGAACCCAGCGCTCGAGAGCTCATTTCCCCCCTGGAATTCCTGCCGGGAGCTCTGCCCTGAGCAGCAGCAGCAGCACAGCAGGGTCACAGCCAGCCCTGAGTGCAGCTCCCAGCAGGGAAATGCCCTGCAAATCCAGGGAAAAGCCAGCCCGAGGCACACAGGTGGTTGGAAGCTCATTCCCCGGGCCAGGGCTGCTCTGGTTGAAGCTGGAGCCAAGCTGAGCGGCGCAGCTGATCCCTGGATGCGGATCTGGGCCGTCCTGCCAGCTCCGAGAGGGCAGATTTGCAGATCTGCGGAGCAAAGCGGGGCCTAGAGCCGAGCCCAGGCTCGGCAGTGCCCGGGGGTTCGTAGGTGAGCGCCAGCCCTGGCAGTGTCGCTGCTGTTGTCGCTTTATCAGCCCGCTGCAATCTGCTTTCCTGCTATATTTGCCTGTTTATAATTAGCCCGCTGGGTTTGCTGCTCTCCCGCTTTTCTTATCTGGTTCCTGACAGTTTTCGAGATGGCTCCATCTTCAATCTACCCCGTGCTCGGAGAAAAGAAACTCTTCTGCAGCTCCCTTTGAAGCTCAGCGCTCCGGGGAGAGTGCCAGGAGACAGGCTTTGGGCTCCGGGAGAAAGGGACAATTAGGTGGCAGCAAACATTTAATTATCAAATGGATTGGTGCTTCTTACGCTGCCTGGAGCCGAGCAGGTGCCTCACACACAGGATCCTTCAAATATCAGATGTGAGGAGCCTTTGAGAGCTCACCCAGACGAGCTGAGGAACACATTGAGGCTGTAAATGAGGCGGGAGTTTTTAGCACGGGGCTGGGAGAGGCTTCACACGGCGTTAACACCTGCGGGGAGCAGCTCCCCACGTCCCTGCACACCTGGCCTGGGGCAGAGGGGACCTGCTCCCGCCTGGAACAGCCTCCATCGATGGCACTGACCCGGATCCTGCTCCTTTTGGGGCTGCCCAAACCCGTTTCCCTTCACTGGAGGGGACTGAAGCCACCAGAGGCGACTTGTCCTGGTCACTGGGCAGTGGAAAAGACAGTTGGCACCCCTCAGCCTTTGGTGTGGAGGGTGGATCAGACCTGGGGGAGAAGGTCTGAGCGATTCCCTGCCATCCCCACGCAGCCAGTAGGGAGTCAGGCTCGCCTGGGAGATTCCCGTGGATGCTGACAGGAGAAATCCCAGCCCCAGGATGGAGAGGAGGAAGCCCTCATGTGCCACAGATCCTCCCTGTGAGGGACAAGGCTGACAGAGCTCCCAGGAAAGCTGTAAACAAAACCCAAGGAATTCCAGGAAAACCACAGCATGATCCAGGTATAAAGCAGGAAACAGTCACAGAACTCCCTGCAGCTCCATTCCATGCCAGGATGATCTCAGAGGTCTTTTCCAACCTAAACAATTCCACAATTCTGTCTTGGACATCTCAGCACCGGGAAGAGGGGCCACAGCACCACTTTGTCCCTGTCCCTGTCCAGCCTGCCCAGGGAACAACCCCTGAGCCTGCAATTCCAGCAGGAATCTTCCTGGGAGCTTCACCCAGCACCAGGCAGGACTCTTTGCCAACAGAAAAAGAGCTTCTCCCACTCTCCACCCGCAGTTCCCCTCTCAGCTCTGGCACTCCAGACTCCCCCAGCACTGACCATCTGCACCGGGGCCAGGCCAGCTCTGGGAAATGAGAAAGAAAAAAAAAAGGATTGATTAAAGCAGACCAGGAGCTGTTAGAGCCACTTCCTAACGCAATTTCCCAAACATTCCGTGGTTCATCTGGGAATTTCTGCTCTTGCATCCTGCAGGGAACAGCACATCCCCACCACAGAGGGACAAGCCTCACACTCAGCCTCATAAATCCACGCTGGCTCCTGGAGTCTCATCCTTCAGGAACTCCCTGTCCCTTCCTGCATTTCCTTTTTCCCCACTCTCAGGATGGATTTCTGGTGCTCCAGCCCAAGCCAAAACCATCCCTGTGCCTGGAACCCCGGCCCTGCTGACCTGTCCTCCTCCAGTTCTGCCTCCTCCCTCATTCCAGGCACAAATCCTGTGCTGAGCCTGGCGAGTGCCACCTCCCTGGAGCTGTCCTGCTGCTGCTCTGCTCCGAGGATGCCAAAGCTGAGGCCTCCTGCCAGCCGCAGGTCTCTGGTGCATTGCGAGGCAGCAGCTTGAACCACGTCCAGATCTGGTGTCGTTTGGAGGCACAGAGAGGCTTTGGGGTTTGTTTTATTTTTCCATTAAGTGTCAACTTGGGATTTAAAAACCCCACCAAACCTGATGGAGCAGCAGGGAAGGGTCTGGAAGGGAAGGGTGGCTGAGGGCTCTTGGCTTGTTCAGCTGGAGAAGAGACCGAGGGGAGAGTCCTCGGGGGCTGCAGCTCCTCCTGAGGGTCAGCTCTGCTCTCTGACCAGGACAGGAGGCAGGGAATCGCTGGAGCTGTGCCAGGGGAAGGTTAGGTTGGATATCAGGAAAAGGTTTTTCCCTCAGAGGGCTGTGGGGCACTGCCCAGGCTCCCCAGGGAATGGGCACGGCCCTGAGGCTGCCAGAGCTCCAGGAGTGTTTGGACAGTGCTGCCAGGGATGCCCAGGGTGGGGCTGTTGGGCTGTGCAGGGGCTGGGGTTGGACTGGGTGATCCCTGTGGGTCCCTCCAGCTCAGAACATTCTGTGATTTCAATGCTTGGCCTCCCCTTCAACTTTCCAAACCCTCCCAGACAGTTCCTCTTCGCCACCTCCTAGGAAAGAACCCAAACACCAGCTCTGCCTCCCAGGTGCTCTCAAACCGGATTTTTCAGCCCAAACCCAACTTGTCTGAGGCTCAAAGGCCAAAATGGGCTCCTGTGGCTTCTCCCCCGTTTGCTTTCTGCTGGTTCAGACACAGCTCCCAGGGAGCCAAACCCCTTGGAGACGGAGCAGGGGAGCCTTGCTCATGGCTGGAGAGTGCAGCTGAAGCAAGGCATTAATTCCACTTACAGGATGAAATTGGCAGCAGAGCAACTGAATTTTCCGTCCAGCTCTAAAGTGCTCTCAAAGTGATCTAATTTATCACTGCGGCAGCAGCAGCAGCCATTCAAAGGCTCCCCCAGCTCCCTGCCTCGGCCATGGCGTGAGGAGATGACTTCAGCAGCAGATGGATCCAAGTTCTTTGTCTGGCTCCAGCTCCTGGGTCCTCACCAGACCTCGGCCCTTCCCAGGGCTGGCTCTGGCGGACTCGAGCCTGGGCTTTGTGCTTCAAACCTCCACAGGATGAGGGGAAACGGCCTCAGGCTGTGCCAGGCTGGATATCAGCAGGAATTTCTCCATGGAAAGGGTGGTCAGGCCTTGGAGCTGCCCAGGGGGGTTTGGAGTGGCCATCCCTGGAGGTGTCCAAGGAAGCGCTGGATGTGGCACTCGGTGGGGATCAGGCACAGCTTGGACTCGATGGTCATGGGGGGCTTTTCCAACCTCAGTGATTCCATGATTCTTGGAATCCATGATCTGCTCTGAGGGGATTTCACGTGACCAGCATGGCCCCGGGTTCGGGCACCATCAGCCCTGGGGGTTGTGAGGGGTGAAATCTCTTCTCCTGCCTCTTTCCTCGAAGCGACGAGGATCCATGTGGAGAGTCTCTGGCTCTGGGAGCAGACAGAATCCATCCCAGGAGAGAAGGGAGTGCCCAGGAGGTGCCACCTGAGCCTTGAGGGCACCTGTGGGGACAAGCAGCCACAGAGGGGGAGGTGACACTGGAAGAGGGGAGGTGGCCTCAGCACTGGGGGTCCCTTCATGGCTTCACCTGGGGCTGGCAGGACTCAGCCTCCCCCTTCACGTCCCTGCTGGCTGTCAGAGGTGCTCAGGGCAGGGACAGAGGTGCCTCTTCAGGGGACAATGGTGAGTGGGGACAGAAACCCACATAAACCCACACAAACCCCATACAAATGCCCCAAAACCCCCATAAATCCATGTAAACCCCCACAAACCCCCCCAAGCCCTCACAAACCCACAAAATCCCACATAAACCCACACAAACCCACAAAATCCCCACACAAACCCACAGAACCCCCACACAAACCCCACATAAACCCCACACAAACCCCACATAAACCCCACACAATCCCCCACAAAACCCTACACAAACCCCACATAAACCCATAGAACCCTACACAAACTGTCATAACCCCACACAACCCTACACAAACCCCTACAAAACTCACACAAACCCCCACATAAACCCCACACAAACCTCCCAAACGCCCACATAAACCCACACAAACCCCGTCTCTGCAGGCTCCATCACCTCAGGGAGCCCCACAACACCTGCAAGTCATCTACACTGAGATAAGCCAGGCTCATCAGCCTCAGCCTTGCTGTAATTAGGAGCTGCTTAAGCCTCGGTTGAGGCTGCAGTGATGGGTTTGAGGGATCCAGCTCCACCACGACACCGCTAATGACGCTCTGTAATTAGCAGATGTGCCAAAGATCTCGTTTTGGGGAGCTACCTGCAGCTCTTCTGGCCAAGGAGAACCTGTGGGGTGCTGCAGGTGATGCCTGGAATGGAGGGACAGAGCACGGGGAGCTGCTTCCCACAGCCAGAGGGCAGGGTCAGGTGGGATGGTGGGAAGGAATTCCTGGCTGTGAGGGTGGTGAGGACCTGGAATGAGTTAATTCCATGGCTGCCTCATCCTTGGAAGAGCCAAAAGCCTGGTTGGAGCGAGCTGGGATAGTGGAAAGTGTCCCTGCCATGAACTCCCTGATCTTTGCGTTCCTTCCATTGCAACCCAGCCCATTCCGTGATCCCCTGACTTTAAGAGGACTTATTCCCACTCCTCTCTTCCAGAGCAGGTTTTTATTCCTTTCTTGAGGATGTTGTCACTGAGGTGCTGCTGCCACGGGCTCAGCTCTGGCACCAGCTGGAATTTGCCCACGATGGGAGCGACTTCTGCAGCTGCCCCAGCACCCAAACCTGGCCACAGCAAACCAGACCTGGGTTTGTGAATAACCCTGTAGCACTCCCCAGCTTGTTTTGGACCTGTGACCAGGTCCCACCATCCTGAGTTGGATCCCTGGTGGCTCTGCAGGCCCCCAGCACCCGAGGGCAGCGATTTTGGGTCTGTCTTGGTTTTGGAGACAAAACTTCAGGAGGACACGCTCCGGAATGAGCGTCTCCTCCACAGGGAAAGGGCCTCCCCCTTTCCTCCGCCAATGAGGCAAATTGATGAGAGCAGGTCAAAGCGGAAAAAACCCCGAACTGTTTATTTACACAAAACAAATAAAACCCCAGGGTAGATCAGGAAAAAAACTCAAAATACAACAAACGCCCGGAGAAGGGAAAAAACACACAGGCTGACAACTAGTGCCCCCAGTCTCCGGGAAGGAGAAGGAGAAGGAGAAGGAGAAGGAGAAGGAGAAGGAGAAGGAGAAGGAGAAGGAGAAGGAGAAGGAGAAGGAGAAGTCCACACAGNGAAGTCCACACAGCAGCCCGGGGCAGGGCAGATGGAAGAAAACCTGCTGGTTCTCTGGCACCGATCCTCCTGCTCCCAGCAGGCG
>VZTH01018219.1:0-10204 GCA_013397815.1 Aleadryas rufinucha
AGATATAAATATATAGATATAGAGCTATAGATATAGATATATAGATTGATATAGATATAAATATTGATGATACATAGATATAGATATAGATATAGATATAGATATAGATATAGATATAGATATAGATATAGATATATAGATATAGATATAGATATAGATGCAAAAGCCTCCCTCCAGTGTGGCTGGCAGTGTCTTCCACCCATGGAGAGCCCCTGTCTCCAAACACCTCAGTAGGAATCCTCCTTTCATTCTCCAAACCCTGTGGCTGTCAGCATCAGAGGAAGGAGCTGGACACATCCATCCCTGAAATGTCCTTACCTCCCTGGCATGGAGAGCTCTGTCATGATAGCCGAAGTTAGTGCCGAGTGCCAGCCCCTGGATTCCTGGGATCACGCCATCATGCCAGCTTTAATATTTAATGAAGAGTAACTCGTTTGCCTCCTTATTGCAGAAATAAGTTGAAAAATGCAAGTTGTGGGTATTGAAAAGGCCCAGAAAGCTGGAGGCAAAACCAGATTGTTTTTATTTTAAATTTCATGCATTTTTTAATCCAGCTGCACACTGCCTGAGTGCAACCCTGCCCTGAACACACCTGCGTGTCCACTTCATCACTGCATCACTCCACAGCTGTGCTGGGATAACTGTGCTGAATCCCTCAGGCTTACATGGCTTTAAATCATGGAATCCTGGAATTGTTAGGGCTGGAAAAGACCTTTAAGATGATCAAATTCAACTGTCAACCCAGCACCACCATGTTCACCACTAACACAGGTAAACAGGTGCTACCTCCACCTGTTTTTTGAACACTTCCAGGGATGGGGACTCCACCACAGCCTTGGGCAGCTGTGCCAATGCCTGGCCACCCTTTCCATGAAGAAATTCTTCCTGATATCCAACCTGAACCTCCCTTGGCCCAGCTTGAGGCTGTTCCCTCTCCTCCTGTCCCTGTTCCTTGGGAGCAGAGCCCGACCACCCCCAGCTGCCCCCTCTTGTCAGGGAGTTGTGCAGAGCCACAAGGTCCTCTCTGAGCCTCCTTTTCTCCAGGCTGAACCCCTTTCCCATCTCCCTCAGCTGCTCCTGAGGCTCCAGCCCCTTCCCAGCTCCGTTTCCTTCCCTGGACAATCCAGCACCTCAGAGCAGCATTTCTTTCTGCCCCGTAAACCCTTCTGCTTCTTATTCCATCTTGGATGGCTTTGCCCAGCTTCTGTCAGCCCTCAAATATCCCATAAAATAACCTTTTCCACAGTATCCCTCTGAATGCTCTCTGTGTCCCCCTTTATGTAATTTCAGAGGGTTGGAGAGCTTTCCATGCTACATTGCCCTCAGAAATTGAATTCTCCCAAAGCAGAGCTTTGAGCAGCACGTACATCAGTGTCTGGAATTATGCTAAGCACTGCTCATCGGAATTATTATATTAACTGGAAAAGGGGGAGCACACACAATTTAACAGGGGAGAAAGAGCAACAAATCTAAGAAGAAAAATCATTATTTTACAGAGAGAAGAAAGCCAGGAAAGCAGTGACTCTAAAAGCTTTGCTTGCAATTAAAGGACCTTTTATTGTGGGGATTTAAAAGCTTTTGCTTTTCCAGGTATGCATTATGGTAGGCAATCCAGGGATCTGCTGGGGACAAGGGTGCTGGCAGGTGCCCAGGCACACAGCAAAACCTGGGTTTTACTGAAAGCAGCCTTTGGTAGACCTCAGAACTGTCAGACATCAGCAGGACAATTACTGGCTCCATCCTGCCTGGGGAAAAGGCATGAGTGCCAACAGGAGAAGGATCTGCTTCTCCTTCTGATTCTCCTTCGTCCGGTCACCCGAGGCTGGGAACAGTTTTGTCCTGGGCACAGTTTTGTCCTGGGAACACTGTCACCCTCTGAGACTGCTCACAGGCACAGATCAAAAGCGCACTCCCAGCTCTGCTGTCAGGAGTGCCTGTGGAAGAGAAGCCTTGCTAAAATTCCCCCAGTCAAGGGGCAGAAATGACATTGAATATTTATTTGCAAAGAGTTGATGATTCCTGTGGTGGTTAATTCAGCAGGGGAGAGGTTTGCTGGGATAAAAACAAAGCAAAAGAGAACCAGAAATCCTTCCCTGGATCTCCCCTTAGCTCATTTCTTTGCAGTGGGAAATGGTATTTAACCATCGAAGGACTTTTCTTTCTCATCTGGCAAACAGACATAGATATGAAAATGTGTATATAGAGACAAATGGAAGTGCATGTGAGCATGTGCATTTCTGGATGTACAGCGTGTTCATGAGCATATTTTACAGAGTGTTGGGAGTCAAATAATGAACATTTTGTAGTGTTTGCAGCTCTGTTGCTGACAGCAGCTGAAGCAATGCAAAGCATCATTCACCATTTCAGAGCTGCTTCTGCAGCGCATGCAAGGAACTTGTACTGAGGGAAATGGAGTAACACATTGTCTTGTGTTATATTGTGAGAAAACTTTATTTATTTGGTTGCTTGGCTTTGAATAGAAAAAAAGACCAGTAAAGGAAATGTTTTGTTATTACTGTGGAGCATGTTGGCTGAGATCTCAGCAGCAGTGGGGGGTTTATTTAACACGGAACAGCTGCAGGAAGAGCTAATGTGGATATAAACCTCCCCTAGACCCAAAGTAGACTTGAGGAAAGAGTCCTGCAAAGACTTTGAGAAGACAAAGCTAACGCATAAAGTATTGGCTTCTTATTGTATTGATTATATTTCAGTGATAAAAATATAAATTTGGTGTATCCAGCAACGACAGCTTTACTGCCTTATTGTGCTGATTATTACAGAAAGCGTAAATTGGGTCATAATTCTGAAGAGTCATCAGAAAGCCGTGTGCAACTCTGAGTTACTCATTTGAAATAAGGCTTATGAGACCTTCAGGAGAAGCTCAATACATCAGTGAGTGTGTTGGTGCACGAGGAGGGTTCTCGCGCACACACACCTGAGTTATCTCCACTGCACCCCTGCACAGTCCTGTTTCACCCAGACCCACAGCCAGCTCGTGCTCCTGATCTCCCCCACTCCCAGGAGTGGCTGAACACCCCAGCTATGGGGAGGTGCTGAGGGAATTGGGGGTGTCCAGCCTGGAGAAGAGAAGGCTTTGTGGTCACCTAATTCACTTCCTGAAGGGAACCTATAGAAGATGGAAAGTCACTTGGGACAAGGGCCTGGAATGCCAGGACAAGGAGGAATAGCTTCCCATTGCCAGAGGGCAGGGTTAGATGGGCTATAAGTAGAGAATTTTTCCCTGTGAGGGTGGGCAGGCCCTGGCACAGGGTGCCCAGAGCAGCTGCGGCTGCCCCTGGATCCCTGGAAGTGTCCAAGGCCACGTTGGACAGGGCTGGGAGCAGCCTGGGATAGTGGAAGGTGTCCCTGCCCATGGCAGGGGTGGGATGAGATGAGCTTTAAGGTCCCTTCCAACCCAAACCACTCTGTGATTCCCTGATTGATAAGCAAAGGAAGGCAAGGGGCCAATGCTGTTTACACTGGTGAGTAATCACAACAATCAGCATTTCATTCCCCTCACTTTGATGCAATCTCAAAATTCAGTAAAAATGTGCCTCACGAGCTGGAAGGATGTGGGGAGCACAGGCCCAAGACTTGTCACAGAGCACTGTCACCTTACACCTCCAGCTGTGAATCCTGGGCACGAGCCCCTGGAGTGTCCCTGGATCCCACCTGAGAAATCCATGCTGGAAAGGGAAAGCCAGCCTGGTAAGTTCATATCTGAGCAGACTTAACCCTCTCACTCTGAGCAGCAGCCCTGTGCAGTGCATTTTGGCCGCCTTCTCCTAAGTGCTAAACAAAGATCCACTCATCTCCTCCATGGGCTGGTTTCACAGAGGACACAGAACTCCTGGGAAAAAACATTCCGACTCTTGTCCCACCCAGCCCAGGGCCCTTCTTTGCATCTCTCACAATGTGGCCAGCGGAGATGCTCTGCCGTAAGGCTAAGCTAAAACCCTGCCACAGCTTGGCCCAGCTTGTGTGGCTTTTTCCAGAAACCAGAGTTGGTTTTGAGAATACAACATTCCCAAGAGCATCTCCCAGTCCTCCCCTCCCAGGGAAGAAGGGGCTGTGGGTGATGTTCTTCTCCCAGCAGCCATCCAAGGGGTGGTGCCCAACAGCCTGGTGTTCATAAATGCCAGGATGGTTTGGGTTAGAGAAAAGCTCGTCCCATCCCACCCCCTCGCATAGGCAGGGACACCTTCCCTATCCCAGGCTGCTCCAAGCCCTGTCCAACCTGGCCAATATCCTTTGGGAAGTTCGAGTGCAGTGAATAGTTGGTCCCTTTAAGCCTCAGAAAGAATGTAATGGTCTCCGACTGCAAATGCAATAAATCTGGTGAAGTTAAAGGTACCATGAGCTCAGGTAAAGAGCTTCTCAATTTGAAATGGAATATGGAGTCTTCTCTCTTCCACTGTGTTTTATCAATTAACCGTCAGCAGACACAAAGGTTTCCCTGGAACTGGTGCTCCTGCTGGCATCTGGAGGAAAAGATACAAATTGTACAGGTTTCTCTTTTTTGAGGAGAATACTTCTAATAACCAGAAATGTTTCTGCTCTTGGAATAATGAGAGTGGCTTTTCTCTTTCAAATGCTAAATTATTTCAAGCTGAGTTGTTGGGAACCATTAATAATTCAAGGAACTCTGCTTTCAGTAAGAACATCATCTGTTGGAAGGTGTTAAGGCATAGGAATAACCTGACTTTCAAAGTTATTTTACCATTTTTTTATTCTCTTTTTGAAGCAAAAGAGGATGCTTTGGTAAATTATAGGAGGAAGCTGCTAAAATGCCACTTGCAAAACAAGGAGGGCTGGATGCCTGCAGTGCCAGGGGCACCAGCTCTGCTCTGCTTTGCTCTCCTCCCCTGGAGGACCAACTGCTCAGTGCTCTGCCTTCCAGTCTCTTCTCATCTGCAGACCCCAAAATGCTGCCAGGGTGTCACGATCCACTAGTACTAGTNAGTCATTCCTTCTCGCTTCGTTGCAGTCCTTCTCGCCTAGGCAGCAAGAACGGCGCCAGTGCGACCTGTTCCTTAAGAATGCATATCAGTCCTCAGCGCACCTGCAGGCAACACTCGGCAAACATCCCACCTCAGCCAGGCCAGGACTCCTATGCAAAAGTCCTCTTTTCTTCTTGGGGTTTTAGGGTTCTCAGTCTCTTTTCTAGTCGATGATCGTGAGGCAGATGAGGGATTTTCGGACCGTCTTTTTACACAGGGCTTGTTCAGACCCCTTATGATTATTTTTATCAGCTCCTTGTGGTTATTTTTAACAGATTTATTATTTGTCAGCCTCTTGACATTAGACTGCATTTCCCAACTCCTTTTCCCTGGCTGTTTACAAGTTGTTCACAGATCATTAGCAGACCATAAGGATCACAGAATCGGAGGATGGTTGAAGTCGGGGAAGACCTTTAAGATCATCCAGTCCAACCATCAACCCACCACCACTTTCACCACTAACCCATGTCCTCAAGTGCCACATATACAAGTTGATCATTTCCAGGGGTGGTGATTCTTCCACTTCCTTGGACAGCCTATTCCAATGCTTTAAAACTCTTTACATGAAAAAATTTTCCTAGTGTCCAATCTAAAGCTCTCCTGATGCAACTTGAGCCATTTCCTCAAAATGAAGAAATGATCTTCCCCAGTTCTTCTTGCCAAAGAAGAATGAGAGAGATGGAAAATATGGATGGACCTCTGAAGGACAACTCATCCCTCAAGTGTAGGATCTTATGGATGATGTTGTGGCGGTTTCAGCCTCTGTCTCTCTCCACGGACACTTGGGAGAAGTTGGATGACTGAATGACAAACCTGTATTTTTGAGGGATAAAGCTAAGAGACATTTGTCCACCTTCCAGAAATGAGTCCAATAAACCAAAGCCCTTAAAAGATCAACAGAAGTATGAGGTGCAGAGTGGTATTTTAAGGTCTCCACTTATTTGGAGATGGGAATTTGAGTCAGCTCATTGACAAAGCTGTTTTTCCCAGACTCAGCCCACAGGCGGGGTTAGACTTTCGTGTCTCTGCAAAGTTCAGCTGTGGAATTTTGTGTGGTGCTTATGTTCAACCAGAACCTTTCTCATCGTCCTGAAAAATTCCTCTGCCAAGCCAGCTGAGGTAGGAGTAGACCTAGTGTATTTCCATGTGGGTTACAGAGAGATGTTGCAACTCAGGTATGAGTCTCCCAAAACAGCGCTGTGACGCTACATCTGTCCTTATTCTCTCGTCAAATATTCCTCCCAATTTGCATGATTTTCCATAAAAAGTATTTCTTGAATTCTCAGCTCTTGAGAAAAGTCCATATCAGAGCCGGGGTTTACTTTTTTAACTGTTGCAAAAGTGAATGAAAAACTCCAAAATAAAAGAGGAAGTCTCCATCAGACAATCTGACTCTAGCATCTGGGAAGATATCCCTGACCCACTGTCCTGCCCAACTTAAAGAAGGGATCCTTTGTTGGCCTGCATAAATGAAATTTTTTTAAAAAAAAATGTCCTGGCGCTGCTGAGGCACCACCTCAAATCCTGAGGGCAGTTTTGAGGCACTGATGGCACGAAGGAAATTGAAGGGCTAGAGCATGTCCAAGGAAGGGAACGGAGCTGGGGAAGGGGCTGGAGCACCAGGAGTGGCTGAAGGAGCTGGGAAAGGGGCTCAGCCTGGAGAAAAGGAGGCTCAAGAGGGGGACGTTGTGGCTCTGCACAACTCCCTGACAGGAGGGGCAGCCGGGGGGGTCTGGCTCTGCTCCCAGGGAACAGGGACAGGATGAGAGGGAACAGCCTCAGGCTGGGCCAGGGGAGGTTTAGATTGGCTATTAGGTAAATATTTCTTCATGGAAAGGGTTGTCCAGCCTTGGCATAGCTGCCCAGGGAGGTGGAGTCTCCATCCCTGCAGGGATTTAAAAGCTGTGTGTATGTGGCACTTGGGGATATGGGTTGGTGGTAGCTTTGGCAGTGCTGGGTTAACAATTCAACTTAGTGACCTTGGAGGTCTTTCCCAACCTAGACCACTCCGAGATTCTACGGTTTCCAAATAATTTGGTCCCTTCCCAGGAAAATCCATTCCAATTCTCTACAAACGGTAGTTGTTTCGCTGGAAACCAAAGGACCAGCTTTGGGTACCCTTTGTGTTTGAGTCCCCCTAATCCCAGTTTCAGAAATGGCAGTATTTGTCAAGCCCAAGTGAATTTAAAGGCTGAGCCAAGTCCAAGCTTCTGCTGGCTCCAGATTTGGGGCTGGAGTTTGATTGGAAAGGTTTGGATCTGCCCACAGATTAAAGCATTGCACTGTGATGATCTGACAGCACCATTACACAGCTCATGTTATTCATTGAACCTCATTAATTTAAGCTTGGGCTTTAAGAGGCTGATGGAAGGGGATTTGTTGTAGGGGTCATTCCTGAGTTAAACTTGTCAATGTGAAGGGCTCCTGTGAGATGAGATCTGGAGGAGTTGTTAAAAAAGCACATTGAGTGAGCAGGTAAGGCAGCCATCAGATTCTCCGTGCTGTCTCCTTTTTATACTTCTGTGCCATGCTCAGTTGGGGTAAATATTGATAACACTGGGGACAGGTCTTGTGTGCAACGTGAGTAATCTAATAGGGTTTGTAACACCTCGTTCTGATGCTGATGGAGCTGCTAATTCAAGAGGTTGTTCATTGCTTGTGACACTTGGAGGGAGAAGATGTGACTGTTTAGCCATGGGGATGGTGGGGCACTTTCGTCATTTGTCATGGTGCTGCCCACCTACTAGAGAAGAAGCCAAGCAAACTACTTCAGAGAAAAAAATCTTGGAAAGAAATTAAGCTTTAAAGCACCTCAGAAAAGTTTTTGGTGGATGAGAGGCTGCAAAAGCACAAACTTTTAAAGAAACAATCCAGGACAGACTTATCCCTCACTTTCCTTCCAGCACGGAATCCATTGATGTATAAAGCCATGGTGGAGAGTTCACTTTGGAAAAGGCTGAGATATGTCCTTTTGTGTGGTATAAAAAACCTTAAAGCACCTGTGGACCCTTCTGGGACCAGGGAGAGAAATCCCTGCTCCTTGGTCCTGTCCTCCACAAAACTGGGAGAGCAGAGAGAACCCAAATGCTGGAGGGTTGCAAGTCCCACCTTCCCTGAGAAGGGGAAGAGCCACTCTTGAGCCGTGAGCTCCAGGCCCACTGAGCTCCTGCTTGTGAGGTTTGGTTCCTGAGGCTTTTGGGAAGTGTCCTTAGCCACCAGAAAGCTGGAAGGATGAAAGGTTGGCTTTTGTTTAACAAAATATATTTGTGCAACAAAAACCTGTTAAGAGCAGATCTTTCTTGTGTTCTCCCTCTTGGTTTACTGTGTGTACAGTCCATCTTCCCAGTTTATAATCTCCACCATTTAAAGCCTGTTCTAAACACTCAGGTTTTATGTTGGACTTAAGAATCAGCTTGTTTGTCATGCACTGCACTTGCTTATCTTCCTTTTTTCCCTCTCATTTTGTAGGATTCTGGAACAATAACCAAGTCAAGAAGAAAGTTTTCCAATAAAAACCTTCTGGAGGATGAGCATTGATTTTCCTGACACAATTTGGAACTCTTTAGCGCTTTCTGTTGCAGTGTTACACCACCCTGTCTACCAGGTGAGCTGCCTTGGACTATTTTAAGAGGTTCTGTCTGGAGATCATGTGGACTGTGGGGTGAAATCCAAAGTAAAATGCCCAAGGGAAGCTCAGTAGTGGAGTTATGAGTGATAGACATTCAAGGCAGAGACGGGATCAGCTCTGCTTGATGCTCTGCAGGTGAAAGTTGCTGAGAGCTCTGTGTTGTACAATACCAGGGTGTCCCGGTCCAATTCCCAGTCTCCATCACCACCAGTAATCCTGGAAGAGGCAGCCTTTGGCAGTGGGCTGGGCCTTTCCAGCACCTTCCTCCCAGCCCCAGCCCCAACCTCCCATGGTGCTGGGAGCTCCCAGCAGGTCAGGAGTGTGGAGTGTGGGGCGGGAGGGGACTCAGGGACAGCCTGACACAGTCAGGCAGCAATCCCGGGGATTTCACAATCCATCTTGTCTTTTCTATGCCTGGCTGGTGGGGGACAGAGCATTCAGAAACAGCAGGGAACCAGCTTTGTCTGCAGCTCCTGAGTCGTGTTTTCATCTCACAGAATTCGGTGGCTGAGAAAGAAGGGGAATCTCCTTTTATTATCCTGGCTCAGACACAACAAAAAGGCAAAGATTAATGCCATTAAAACAGAAGCAATTGGTACTCAAATGTAACATGGCAGATATCCTCTGAGCACATTCCAAACTGTGGAGTTTCAGCAGTGGTAATAAAGCATTTAGGGAGATCATGAAGCTTGAAGGAACAGCAGAGAAACAGTTGTGCATGGTGGGAGCAGGAATGAATCCCATTCCCTGTGTAGCCCACACGGAAAATGGCTTTTGAGCCTAATGGAAGAAGGAACCATTTATTCCCTGGGCTACTTTTTATAACAAGTCCAACTGCTGAGCAATTTAAAACCTATGCCTTTTTATAAGTGTCCATTTTTTACATTGGATGAAAATAATCCTTTGGCATTGGTTAAATTATAAATAAGGCAAACAGGAGGAATGCACTGCCAGCATACCAAGGGGACAGCTGGAAGGCACCAGCAACACTGAAATGCACTCAGTTTACCTTAGGAGTCAGAGCACACCTGTGGAAAGGTGGTTTCATGGGAAAAGCTCCAAACCAACAGGCTTGGAGTTGTACAGCTTTGTGGGAAAACTGGGAAAGCCTGGGAGGTCCAGTGATGTGGGGAGGGGTCTGCAGAGGGGCACTTGCAGGAGGACACATCCTTGAGCTGTGTGCCCAGGCTGAGCTGGGCAGGGACAGCAGCCACTGGCTCCTTCCTGCTGGAATTGTCTGGTGGGATCCTGGGTGATCTCGAAGCCTTCTTATCCCCCTCGCCTGGTGCACTCAAAGAACATAAATAAGAACACCATATGCTCCTTTACACCTCCTGGTTGCAATGCAGACCCCATTGCTTCTTCCATCGCTGCTTCTTCATGCACCTCCCAGGAACTCACCCAGTGCTCAAATGCTTCTGGGAGCCGAACTCTCTTTTGCTGCTGTGAGCACTGTAGGGTGTGTGAGCACTGTAGAGTGTGAGTGTACTCTGTAGGGTGTGTGAGCACTGTAGGGTGTGTGAGCACTGTAGAGTGTGAGTGTACTCTGTAGGGTGTGTGAGCACTGTAGGGTGTG
>VZTH01018219.1:11399-141882 GCA_013397815.1 Aleadryas rufinucha
TGTGAGCACTGTAGGGTGTGTGAGCACTGTAGAGTGTGAGTGTACTCTGTAGGGTGTGTGAGCACTGTAGGGTGTGAGCGTGCCCTCCTGGATGCTATGCTCCCTCCCTGTGTGCCCCAGGGTACAGACACAAGGCTGCAACTCCTCCAGCCCATGCAGAACAAGATGCCACCACTCATGTCACCATTTTGGAACCTTGGAAGAACATGGGAACACCAGCAGAGAATGGGCTCCTCTCCCAAATCCCAAAGTGGTGCTGGTGCTGGGGGGCTGAGAGGCAGCAGAGTCACATCTTTGCTGGTGTGAAGAACATGCTTTGGTCATCACACTGAGCACTCACCTTCTCCCTTTCAAAAGATATTAGGGTTGGATGGGATATTGGGCAGAAATCCTTCCTGTGAGGGTGGGGAGGCCCTGGCACAGGGTGCCCAGAGAATCTGTGACTGCCCCTGGATCCCTGGAAGTGTCCAAGGCCAGGTTGGTCGGGGCTGGGAACACCCTGGGACACTGGAAGTTGTCACTGCCCATGGCAAGGGTGGCACTGGAAGAGCTTAAAGGTCCCTTCACACTCAAACCATTCCATGATTCCTTGATATTTGTGTGGCAAATCACAAGCACGTGAGAGACAACACAGACACACTGGAGGCTGAGAAGCCAGCTCAGCTTTCAGTGCTGAGTGGTGCGTGGACAGGTATTTTCCAGAGAGACATGCAAGGTAAAGGCAGAACTTAATCCAAACTTCTGAGCCAAAAAAAATGACAAGAGAAAATTCAGACACTTTTAAAAATTTCAGCTGAGGAACACTGGGGAAGCTAGATAAGCAGCTCTGAATAAGCCCTCTCTTGGGATGGTGTTTGCACTTACCACTGGTGGTGAGCAGCCCTGGAACACATCAGAGCTCAGATTTTTTTACACCCAGGGTACAGTGAATACAACTTTCAACCTGGAATTTTAATTGTTGATAACTCCCAAAAAGGTCTACTCCGAATGGCTCAAAAGCTTCACAGAGGAGGTGCTTTAAGAATTGACAAATATAGAGCAAAATAAAGATTTTGAGGTTTATTTTTAAGGCTTTTCAATAAATGTTCCAGGGTACGAACAAGCTGTCAGTCCTGTCTGCATGGCCCAATCCAGGAGTACTCCATCACTTGTTCCCAGGCTAATCCTGCTGCTCTGAGGGGTCTTCTGTCTCCCAGAGACCTCTGGATGAGGAATGGGGTAGGCTGTGACTCCCACAACTGGTTATGGCCCCAGGCCACTTCCAGTTTTCCCACTGCCCTGTCTCCTTTAGGCGAGTGGCATTGGCTGGGGACCAGTGGCAAAGGCCATGGGGCAGCCTGGGCTCCCCTGGTCCCCAGGGCCACCATACAGAGAAGGGAGCAAAGGCTTTCCCGAGGGCCAGAGGGGATTAAGGAGTTGTTCCCGTGCTGGGAACGTTCCTCCTTCCCCTTGTGCTGACACAAGAAGTGGAGGTGCCCAGCAAGATGCTGGTTGTGCTCTGGATCAGCCCAGGCTGAGAGGTGACAGCAGGAGCTCACCACATTTCGGGGTTTCTGCTCCACCTCTAAAGGGAGATTCTGCTGCTCCACAGCCCTGTCCAAGGACAAAAAGCAGCTCCAGCCCCTGGGAATGCCCTGCCAGCCTGTGTGACGAGCTGGAGCTCATCATGAGCCCCCAAGGATGCATTTGCTGTCGTTTAGTCTCTGTGGATGCTCTCCTCTGTGATTTCTCAGCACCCAAAGGTTGTTACAGTCATCACTCTTCTCCATAAATGTAAAATAAAGTCAGACAAATTGCTCTGCTGGCCTCACAGCCTAACTGACAAGGATTTTTTTAATTACTTCCTTTGGGTTTGCCCATTTGAGCTATTTGAAGTTTACCCTCTGCCCTCACTGTATGTATAACCTGCTTTTCCTCATTCCCTCTGTCCCAGCATGGTGGACACTCCTAGAGACACCTAGTGAGGCAGAACAGGAACACCCAACACCTGGGAATGCTGAAGGGTTCTCCCAAGCCTTTGCCTGGACTGTGTTTGCACCTTGTTCTTCTGGCTGCTCCCAGCCCCTGAGGAGGATCCCTCTCACAGCTTCCACTGGGGTGTCCAGCCTGGAGAAAAGAAACTCCAGGGAGACCTGAGAGCCCCTTCCAGTACCAAAAGGGGCTCCAAGAGAGCTGGAGAAGGACTTAGAACAAGGGATGAGGTAATAGGACAAGGGGGAATGGCCTCAAGCTGAAGAAGAGTTCGTTTAGATGGGCTGTTAGGAAGAAATCCTTCCTTGTGAGGATGCTGAGACCCTGGCACAGGGTGCCCAGAGAAGCTGTGGCTGCCCCTGGATCCCTGGAAGTGTCCAAGGCCAGGTTGGATGGGACTTGGAGCAACCTGGGATAGTGGAAGGTGTCCCTGCCCATGGCAGGGGGAATAACTGGATGAGCCTTAAGGTCTCTTTCAACCCAAACCGTTCTGTGGATCTTTGCTTCTATGACCCTTCTTGGTCCCATTCTTTTGTTTTCCCATTGATTTTCACACTCTCCTTCCCTTCTCCCGCTGCCAGTGTGTCCCTTCAGAGCCGTGACGGGGTCTGACTGTGGGCACTTGCACTGGAGAGTCTGATATAAACTGAGATTGATAGAAACAACATCATCACCTGAAATGCGGAATAATTATAATGACGCATTGCAAACTGTATGAATATGGCTGTTTCTGTGAAAGTCAAGCCTTGGTGCAGTACCAGTGGTAGCCAAACTCACAGCTGTTGTCACTGCTGCAGACAGTGAAACGGTGGTTTCTCGTTTGGGTCATTTGCCCTATGGATCCAGCGTCCCTGGGGAATCTTGGTCATCAGTTAAAAATCTTAAAAAAAAATCTTAAGAATCCTAAGAAAATTTGGACAGGAAGTGCAAAAGTTGTAGAAAAGAAAAGAGGGCTTACACAGGTCTGAAAAGGAGGGAAAGCAAGGCTCTGCTAGGTTTTAGTCATCAGAAATTAATTCCTTATTTGTCCTGTAAAAGCTAGGGGAAACTCTTGTGGATGCAAGGGAGAAGCAGGCAGGAAAATAGAGTTAATGCGAAGGATGAGCGACTGCATTTTAAAATCCCTTCCCGTTCCGTGCGTGCTGTGCAGCCCCGGGGCTGAGCAGAGCTTGGGAGTCCAAACTCACATGAGATTTCAGCATCGTCCAACTTGGCGTCATTCCGAATCAGAGCTGAACACGCAAGCCTTTGAAATTACCCTCTGTGACAAGGGCATATCCTTGTTGTTTTTTCCCGTTTTGCTGTGAAATTTTTCTGGGAACGGTGCAAGATTCCCCGTGTGCCTTTCCTGGGTGCGGTGCTGGGCCAGGGGCTGGTTGGAAGAAGGTGCTGGAGGAACAGGGAGAGAAAGAGGTGGCCTGAGCCTGGAGGGTGCAACCTTGAGGAACAGAGCTCAGGACCTTGCTTTGCTCGGGGAGCAGAAGTGCTTCCCAGGTGTGATATTCTTGTAGGATTGGAACGGGCACGGCCCTGAGGCTGCCAGAGCTCCATGAGTGTTTGGAGCCCATTCTCTGCACCGCTGCCAGGGATGCACAGGGTGGGGCTGTTGGGGTGTCTGTGCAGGGCCAGGAGTGGTACTGGATGATCCCATGAGTCCCTCCCAGCTCAAGATATTCCGTGAATCCCCATGCTCTGGAAGTTGCTGCTATGGATGAAACCATCACCCCACGGACTCCTTGCCTGGGGAAGGAGAAGGAGGATGAGCTGTTGGCTTTTCAAATCTGCAGCGTGCCTGCCTCGAATGTCTATTTTAAGCAGCAAAACGCACACATTTGCTGTTGGAATGAGGTATTTTGACGCCCTGCAGTTGGAACACATTCCCATGAATTAAGAGGAGCCCAAAAAGCTCTGGGAGAAGCGTGAGGGCTCTGTGGCTGAGCAGCTCCTGCAGGTGTGGCTCTGCCAGCACTGCTCTGGGAGCTCCTTCCAGGGCTCCTGGGCTCCCAGAGGAGGGGAACGGGGTTGTGGCTTGTGCCGGGGTTTAGGAATTCCTCCCCAGTTTTTCTGTGGGGGCTCAGGTGTGAGTTTGGCTCCCAGAGCCTCCCCTGCTCACATCAGTTCCCCTGCACTGCCTGCAGGGAAGGCTGAGAGGCCTCACTAGTGCTGGCTGCAGGATTCATTATTCAGGCTGGATGCAGCACAAATAGGGATTTGCTTTGAGGAATGGACAGCAAGGGGCAGCTGAAAGCTTTGAAATTTTTTTCACTTGGATCCTGCAGCTCCCCTGAGGATCCAAGGCAGCTGCTCCAATGGAACGTTGAACAACTTCTTCCAGCACAGATTTCCTTGGGTCTCATGGTTTGGATGAGGGATGTGGCTCTTCAAGGTTCAGCTCGGGGAAAAAGCAACTTCTCTCACAAGCCCCTTTAAGGGACCATGAGAGCCAAAAGAAAATATTTAGGTTTCAAGCCACTTTTTTAGGGGGGGAAAAGTGGTTTTGGTGCTCTTCTGCTCCAAGCAGAAACCCCAAATGTAGAATTTCTGTATCTTTCATTACAAGTTTTCATCACCTACACCTTTCTCCAGAGCATCCCTAAGGAGATCACCACCTTCTTATGTGGTAAAAACTGAATTTTCAAGTGAGACATTGAGACGTGATGGGTTAGCCACCAGCCGCCTCTCCTCTCTCCAGGCTGGTCCCTGGTAGAGTGTTGGAGGCAGATGGGATCTCTAAGAACAGCAGGAACACGTGCAGGTCTGTCCCACACTGCCCATGGATGTAATTCAGCACCAGCCACTGAACAGCCCCAAGGGATGCATTAAACACAGACTGGGATATTTAATTATGAGCAGTTGTTTACTGGAAGCAGGATTTAAACCACAGGATGTTTAGTGCCTTTAAATATTTTCGAAAAATCCATAATATTTGCTATTAAAGCCATTCTTATATGATCCAGTGTCACTTGCACTGCTTAAGAGATCCATTATGCAAGATACACTGTAGCACCAAAACACATCTTTGATGTGTTTGAAGCTGTACTGGAGACAATTTCTGTGTTAGTCATGAAAGGATTATGGCAAAATTCTCACCTTCTTTAAAAAAAGAAAAGCTAGTTATTGAATCTTGTTAGAGTGTCATCACTAAATAATCATGATGAAATTCTCAAATTGAATTAAATAGAAAATATTTATGATAATGGTTAAGAAGAGGAAAAGCAACTCCTTAGGCACCTAAATCATCCTTCTCCAGGGACTTCTACTCCTGTTTTTAATTACTGGAGAGTGTAAGGTTCTTCCATTCTTTTCATTTTGGGTTTGTCACCATCCAGAGATGGAAATGCATTCAATTACTCATTGCTTGTGTTTGGGAACAGGCCTGTAAGCATCTTCTTGGAAGGGCACCCAGCTGCAGAACACACATTTTCACACAAGCTTCATTTGAAAAGCAGCAGAGCTTTTGGGCATGAAATGGGAACGTGCACACACCCCCAGCACCCGGATAACATGGGAGTACTCCCACCTGGGCAGCAACCAAGGGATAACCCGGGAGCAGCTCACTCCCTGCAAAAACAAAGGATGGGGAAAGGTGAGGTTGGAAGAGCTGGAGATTTGGAGCAGAGGGAGCCCCAGGACTGGAACTGGTTCATGTGAGGCTTTCGGAAGAGAGGACACAGCTGGGTCCCTGTGTACAACTCACATGGATGGGGTGATCCCTGCTCCTCCAGGACTGCAGCTGGAAGGGAAGGCACAGCTGGATGGACCAAGATGCCGCAGCAGAGATCCGATCAGTGGAATCAGGGCATTGGCCTGACAAAGAGTGAGAGAAACAGGACATTAAAATTAAAATGGGCTTTCTCTGGGTGTTTTCTAACCTTTGTAGGTCATTTATTCTTGGTGGGTGTGGACTGAGCCCAGCACCTGGGGCTGTGCAGGCTGGAGGGAGAGGGATGTGATGGCAGGAGGATGCCAGAGGCATTCAGGTGTATAAATCTCTGGCAGTACACACAGAAATACCTTCAAAACCATTGCTCTGGAAAGATTGGCTCCCAGTAACACATTCCATGATTCCCCAGAGAGGTACAAGCATAGGGACATTTTTTCCAGAAGAGGAGCTGGCAGCCCTAACTGTCCCCTCCCTCCCCAAGCAGGCTCCCTGTGGTACCCCACACTATTTCCAATGCAGAGCCATTAACATGCTTCTGAAGAATTCCCTGGACCTGCTAATTTTTTGTGCCTCTATCACTCTTTGAGTTTGAATCAAAAGGGGCACACAAAGTCTTTTGTTTCTCCCTCCCCTGAGACCCAGGGATGGCAATTATCCTTCAAACATGGCAGAAACTTTCTGAAAACTCTGGGGGGGAACTGGCTAATGAATCCAACTTCAGCACAACTCCTCTTCAGATCACATCATGTCAGCTCTGAGCACAGACAAGCTTGGCCATTTGGCTGGGTCCCCTGTGGGACACAGAAATTAAATGAGTGAAAACATATGCTCCATAGTGATCCTGAAACTGGGATATGTCAAACTGCCTTGTTAGTCTCTCACTGGAGCCACATGAATTTAACATTGCTAGCAAGAAATCTTTCCTAGGGATAAGTGTCATCCTAGGGAAATTTAGGGTAATAAAATTCAATGTGTGATCTTAGGGAAATATTTGGTTTGATTCTCTCTCACACTCACATGCTCACAAGCACCAAGCACATTTACGCAAGTGCAGGGACAGAGGTGACACAAGTGTGACACAGAACAAGGAGCTCTGGTTGTCTGGGTGCCTGTGAAATTCCTCTGAACCGGCAACAAAAAATGTGTTCACAATTCCTTTCACTCTGACAGCTCTCCAAAATCTTCCACAGTGCAGATTTCAGTGTGTGCAGAGGGGAAGTCCAGAGGTGTTTTCCAGCTGCCCCCACTGGGACTCAGACACCAAAAGGAGGTTCAGCTTTGGAAGGTCCAGAGGTGCATCAGCATGGCAGGATGGACTTGGTGAGAGGGATCTGAGGGCTGCATTTGTAGGGGTTACGCTTCATGAGAGGATTTTGGCATCGGGAGGGTGAGTGGCCCAATTCCAAACCATTTCATCAGCCTGCTCAGCCCATGGCCTGGGCACACCACGATTTTTGGAGCCCCAGGCACTCCATGGGCTGAAGGCACTGAAGGACTTGGGGGAAAGTGTTTCCATGGAGCTGCTGAATTAAACTGGAGAGAAACATTCACAGAGATTGTCCAGGGAAAAGGGAGCAATTTGGGTTCTCAGTTGCAGGTCTTGACTGACCAAACTATGATGGACGTCTCCCTCTGCCCACCACCCTCATCCCTAACGCCAAACACAGACTCCACGTGCCCCCGCAGCCAGATGTTCTCCCCTCCTCTGCTCTGTGGCTCACAGAGTGTATCCTGCACAAACCATCTGTGACACTGTGTACCGACTCCTCAGGGAGATACAGCCAGTTAGGAGAAAGCCAGACTTCTCCAGGAAAGCCCCATCCCACCTCCTGGGGAGCAGCAGAAACCTCTGCAAGGCTGTGTGAGGAGCAGGGTGCTAGTACCTCACAGCCATGGCTGCTCTGTGCTCAGCTCTCAGGAGGCCCTGGCACGTGTCACAGGATGCCATGGTTCAGCATGTGACCACCAGGATGTCCTGGCAGGAACAGGTGACCCATCTGCCACAGCTGAAACCTGGAAGTGCTGCTCCAGGGAAATCAAGGAATGCTGTGTTCACATCCCTGCTGAGGAACCTGGGCTGGGTTCAGGTTCCTGGAGGAGCTCAGATGCAGCACCAGCCCTGTCTGCAGGGAACACAACACTGCTGGTGTCCAACCCGGTCCACGCAGCTCCCTGTGCTGCAAGGATGTCCTTCCACAGACAGAGGATGCCCCTGAGAGCCAGGGACTGCCAGTGCAAGAGGTGGCTTTGATGGGGAGGACACTTGGCCACCAAGGAACAGGGCTGGAGCCACCTCCTGGTTTCACACAGGCTCCGGAAGAGCCATCGGCCAGCAGTGACTGCCCATCCCACTGACCTGGCCCAGGCTGGAGCCTGGAATTGAAATACTCCATAGCCTATGGCCAACCCTCTTCCCACCCCTCCCTTTATTGCCTGTGCTCCTCCATAAAGTCCCAAACCACTCCCATCCACATGTGCTTTTTGTTCAAACCACAAGAACTGCTGAAATAAAATGCTGCTACTCCAAAGCCAGGACACTTTAATGTTCTGGAATAAATCAGGGATTTCTGAGAGCCATTTAAATATTTACAGCATTTTGCATCCTCTATCACGATCTGTATTGCCTGTCTGTGACCTTCCCCGACCTTGCAGGAGAAATTTAATTCGTTTTCTGCATTTCATGTCACTCCAATTACACTCACCTTGCTCCTCACTCATTATGATAATTTTGCTTTGAGAAACTTGACTTATTAAAATGACACTCTCGTAGAATTTAAAATGTGGTTGTTTGTTGCTTTGGAGTATAGGTGTTCAATCGTGTTTCTGTCACTGATGAAGAGCAGCCTGGAACTGGCAATAACAACCGGGTTTGTCATATATCTTGTATTAAGGCATCATTGAAGGCTGTGAAGACCCTTCTCCATCAGGCCCTACACAAGTGCACACAGCACTCACGTCCTCCTATGGGTAAATGTTGCCTTATTAATACAATTTTGCAGAGGCACAAAAGAGATAAGCGATTAGTAATGCTTTTACCTATCTTGAGCATCCAAAATCATGAATCAGTCCATTCTCCCCTTCAAATTAGGAGTGATTTAAAAATTACAATATGCTTTGGGTCCTTCGTAGCATCCACTGGTAGTAAGGTTTTTATTTGCCTACTCTCCTCCTAACCTCCATTTGCTGTTCTATTTCAAGCATTCTGTGCAATGACAGAGAGTAAAACATTACAAAAATGAAAACTGAGACAGTCTCTTGACTCCAGGTGATGTGACTTCAAACAGAGTGATAAGTAGGGAAAGACTGCAGAGTAATAACTCCCTTGCTTGTGAGAGTGGCAAGAGCCGGGAGTTAAATACCTCTAGTTACATTCTAGTGCAGGCTCCCTGTATTCAATGCCCAAATCTTACTGAGTAAAGAAAATTCAGAAAAATATCTTTATTTCCTGTCATTCTTTTTATCGCCTGGCTCATCACAGCTCTAACTGGTCTCATCAGGATCTAACACACGACAGCAAAATCTCTCCCCATGTTCGTAAATGACTCTCTCCAAAAGGAGATTGTTCCTCAGATAAATAGCCTGACGGGTTTTGGGATTCCCCACAATGAGCCAGGCACCGTGCAGGGCCAATTTTGGTGAAGCTGAAAGAACACCAGAGCTGCAGTTGGCTCTTCAGCCTGTGCCTAAGATGGCTTTTCACTTCAACTTCAGAACAAAGCAGGAAATAATTTCCTTCTGGTTTTTGATTAAGTATCCTTAATTCTACACAGCATATGGCAACATCAAAGAGCCTTTTCAGCTTTGGGTAAAAAACCAACAGCCACAAAGCCGCCTCAGAAGATGGTCTTTGAAGCAGACACAAGGAAGAGCTTCCTTTGTAGTGTGACTGGTACCTCCCCGTGGTTGTTAATGACTCCAGCCTCGTTAGCTGGAGCAGCAGCTCTGTCCATTGGGACAACCTCTCATTCCAGGCTGCTTGTTCACAGTTCAGTGTGGAATATCAACAGCAAAACTGTGGAAGGTTCAAGCACCCCCTCTGGCATTGATACAGCACAGTCTGGCTATGCCTCCTGTGACCAGGCTGGATTTAACAGTGGATCATGGCACTGGGAGTGCCAGGATGGCTTGGGGTGGAAAAGACCTGTCCCATGGGCAAGGACACCGTCCACTATCCCAGGCTGCTCCAAGCCCCATCCAGCTTTGCCTGGAACATTTCCAGCTATCCAGGGGCAGCCACAACTTCTCTGGGCACCCTGTGCCGGGCCTCAGTGAACCTTTGGGAAAAAAGAACTCAGTGATCCTTTGAGAACAGGAGCCTCCAGCCAAACACAGCTTGTGCTCATTGAAATGGCTACATCCTCCTTTTTCTCGCACATCTAATTAGAATAAAGTTTCTCCCTGCCTGTTACTGTTTTCCAGTTCTTTAAAGATTTGACACATTTGATGTTAAAAGTCCTATTGAGATGAAAGGCCCATTATATGACAAGTGGTATCTACAGAAGACAAAAGCGAGGCGTGAGGCTTTGGGGGTTCTTGCTAGCAGCCTAAAAAGAGAGATTTCACTGGCTGCAAAGCACCAATCTGCCTTGCTGTTTATTATTTATATTGGTTCCCCACCAGAGAAGTGAGCAAGTAAACCACAGTGGAGCCAGGCACAGTTTGTGGGAGGAAGAAGGGGTGGTTACAGTCAGGCTGATGGATCAGCATGGACACAGCTTGTCCATCCCACCCCACGAGACTCCAGTACATCCATGGGTCTGACAGGTCAAGCTCTTAGCTTATGGAAGAAGGGCCACCTTGGAGCTTTGGTCTCAATATGACAAACGCTATGACAGCAACTCTGTTACACACTTAAGCCAAGCAATAATCTCATTTCATTTTTTTTATATAGTCCCTTCTCTGCCAGTAACATGAATACTGTTGCAAAAAATGGCATTTAAAAAGCTTTCTGATAGCTATTCAAAGTTTGAATTCTTCTAGCCCACAAATAGAACTATTTTGGTTCTGAAAATCACTGTGAGTATCTTTGGGAGCTTGTGCTTTCCCTTCCCAGTCACACCTTGCCCTTCCAGCAGTTACCATAGGGTGTTGGGAGGAAAGGCTCACTTTGAGCTTGGGGCAGTGACTGCTCCCAGGGCCACCAGCTAGGTCTGCAGTCTCTTCCCTACTGCTGATGGTCAGGGTGCCAAGGACAGCTCCAGTATGGCACAGCTCTAACCTGGGCTGAGACGGCTGAGAAGCAAGTCAGTAGGAGCCACCCTGTCTCATCACAAGATTTCCAAGGAGAAAAAAATGAGTGGGAAGCTTGGCGTCTCCCCCATGTCTGTCTTCTCTAAGTCACTGGAAGAATATTTGCCATTTAAGGCATCCAGGATCTCTTTCAAAACCAGTTGCTGCAGGCTAACATCAAGTACGGATGAAACCATATTGGCAAAATTTCATCTGCTCCCTAAACCAGCTGTGGCGTGATCAGCACCGCACTGCTCTGTCCCCTCTCCAAGCTGCTCATGCTCATTGTGGTGGCCATTTCCACCTTTGCCCAGGCCACTTTGGATCAGCTGTAGCTGCTGTTGACCTGAATTCAGAATTATTGAAGTTGGCATGGCAACGCTTGCTGGTGCTCAGAACAAGTCCATGAGGATGAGCCCCACTGGGGAAGGACTCAGCACAAGGCAGAGTCCCCCACGGCGCTGCACAGAGCCCTCACCCCTCTGTGTGCATTGGCTCTCATCTCCTGTGCCCATGGCATAGACAGAAGGATGGCAAGGGCCCATGAGGGATGACCAGGAATGCCCAGAGATTTCTTCTTCACCAGCTGAAATACAAAAGCACAGGACAGCTGCCTGCCTCAGATCACCCAGAATCACCGGGAGAATCAGGCTGTCTCCAAGGACAGGACCCTGAGAAGCCTGCTCGCCCTCTTGCCATCTTTCACAGGTTGGGTCTAGCCACACCAAGAACCTCCGGTAACAAGTTTTCCACCTCATTTGTGCTTCCAGCCCTTAAGATGGGCCTCCTGCAGCAGCATCAGTTGTAGCATCCTTCCCGCAGCCATCATACCTCTTCCTGCCCATCCTGCTCCCTGCTCTGCCTCCTCTCCAGAGATTTCCATCATACCTCTTCCTGCCCATCCTGCTCCCTGCTCTGCCTCCTCTCCGGGGATTTCCACCTCTCCCAACACTGAACTCAGAAATGCTGCTATGGTTTCTCCCTGTGCTGGTGTCTGTGATACACAGGAGCTTGGGGGTTCTCCTGATGAGGTCAAACCATTCCTTCTGGCCTCCCAGGACAGGAGTCTGGAGAGA
The DNA here is from genome assembly GCA_013397815.1 of Aleadryas rufinucha. Classification (NCBI taxonomy): domain Eukaryota; kingdom Metazoa; phylum Chordata; class Aves; order Passeriformes; genus Aleadryas; species Aleadryas rufinucha. Next base: position 23,340 of record VZTH01018219.1, read on the forward strand.
ACCAACCCTCCTCCCTGGGAGAAAAACACCAGAAATTTATTTCTTTCCTTTTACCGTGTCACTGTAGAGCATCTCTTGCAGGGGATATTATGGGGTTTGCACTGCATGACAGCCATGGGACGCAAACGTGGATTTCTCCTGCTCACAGGCTCCTCCTATGATATCGAACCCCCGTTGTCACTGCTGACAGTCAAAGTTAAAAGATGTTCTGATATAGCCAGAGAAAAACATGTTTCCCGAGCTCCCTGTGCTGGGAGGGATGTGTGAAACCTTGTGCTACATGGAAAGAAAGAACAGATCAAGATCAAGGCAGGACCCCCGAGGAGATTCTCCAAATGGATCGACTTTTCAACAGAGGACAATTAAGTGTCAGGGCCCCAGAGGTCTCTGTATCACATCATCTCACTCTTGCTGTTCGTGGCAGAAACGAGCTCAGAGAGCAGCTGCTGCTCTGAAAGGCTCAGCTATTACTTGGGAAGCACTTAAAGTGTAAGGGCTGCTCACTTAAAGGTTGTGATGATGAGGATGATGAGGGGAGACTTTGCCAGGGTCTGCAGCTTCCTCCTGAGGGGCAGTGGAGGGACAGGCACTGCCCTCTGTGACCAGGGACAGCACCCAGGGAAGGGGTGGAGCTGTGTCAGGGGAGTTCAGGTGGGATATCAAGAAGGGTTCTTCCCCCAGAGGGTGCTGGGTACTGCCCAGGCTCCCCAGGGAATAGGCACGGCCTCGAGGCTGCCACAGCTCCAGGAGCCTTTGGACACCGCTGCCAGGGATGCCCAGGGTGGGGTTGTTGGGGTGTGTGTGCAGGGCCAGGGGCTGGACTGGGTGATCCCTGTGGATCCCTCTGAGCCCAGGATATTCTGTGATTCTGTGATTTTCTCACTCAACTGGTGCACAAACTGGGGACATTGTGAGCCCTCTGCAGAAGAGCAAGGTTTTAACCTGTCAACAGTTGCCTTTTTGCTGTTTACCAAGATACTGGAACTCTGTGAAATTGAGCAGAAAAAGGAACATTTCTCAGGGCCCTGGAATGGGGACATCATCTTAAACTTTCTTCTTTGAACACTCTCTGCCACAGGGAGCTCTGGGGTCAGTGCCCTGAGCAGGGGGTGCAGAGGTTGTCAGAGCCTTTCTCTGCCTCAGCCATGCTTGTCTGTGCTCCATGAGGGAAAAATCCTGTCCTGAGGGTGTTCATGTGTCCCTAAGCCTAAACACAACCTCGATGTGACCAGAATTTGCTGGGTGAGGACTCAGAAAGGCCCATGCACATGCTGAAGGTGATAACCACAGGAATCCCATGGGTCCGGGTCAGGGTGTTCATCATCAAAGTCTCCAGTGCCCATGATGTAAAGGCAGGTAAAATAAAGGATAAACTGTGCAGAATTATTTTTAGCCCATTACAGCAGGCCCTGAGCAGCTGTGTCACTTGCTTTTGTGCATGGATTAAATATACTGTTAATTAAAAAATGCAATCACCCTGAAAATACCTACTTTGAGCCGCGTTCTCCTCCACTTTGAATCCCGCACTTGCAGGGAAGGACTGTGGGCTAAGACACTCTCTAGAAATTTTTAGCTCCTAAACCTGTTTTTTAGCCACTTAAGATTCCATGAATTGTTAATGAGCATTTAAGTGCAATAATAAAGGCTGTAGCTACACCATTACAGAAAAAAAGTGATTTGGCTCTGCAAAACTGGTTGCCAGGAAATAGTTCAGGGCCTGGTTATTTTGTGGACAAATAAATGATTGTGGAGATGAGCTGGAAAGAGCAATTTCAAAGCAAATAAGAGAAATATACAGCAGCTCATGTACAGTAACTGTGGCATCAAAATTACAGCCATAAATAAGAGACAAAAGGAATAGCTGGGAGAGACAGATGGATGGAACTGGGGAGAAAGCTCTGCAAATGGCATTTTCTGCTGCATACGGAAAGCATTAAAGCTCCTGATGAGCTCCCCACCTCCACAGGCTGGCTCGGCATTCCTGGGATCCCATTAAAGTGTGGGAAGAGGTTTTGCATAGATACCCTATCAATTAGAAAATATCAGGTCTGTCCTTTTTGCTGACTGAAGCCTTGTGGTGATAAATCCCTGCCAGGGTGGGTGGGAGAACGACACAGAGCTCCTAGCTTTTAGTAATAAAGTGCAGCCGTGCTCTGGCTCTGGGAAGGGACTTTTTGTTTCCATGGGATCTTCGCTTCCTGAGGCAGCTGGGGCCAGGCAGCTCCAGGGTCTGGGGGTCAACAGCCTAATAAAGTGATTTTTAATCAGTGTAAAGCAAACACTGCAATTGCTGGATGTCAATTGGTGTTTTTACGTGCCCTCAAACTAGCAGGTTGTGTGATGAGTGGTTGAGTGAGGGAGAAATGCCAGCTGCAAGAAGAGGGCAGGGAGAGGCTGGGCAATTCGGCTGCTGGGGAAAGTGGGAGCTGGGCAGGGCAGGGCAGAGGGGCAGCACTGAACCCTTTAGAAACACAAGGGCTCTTTGCACACATCACATATCAGGATATCACTCCTTTCCTGGCATCCAAATGTCTTGGAAAAAACTGGTATCTCAGTATTTTCCTCCTTGTGGGTGGCCGAGACCACTTAATATGGATATGAATCAAAGGGGTGAAAGGAGAAAATAATTCAAAAAGAGGCTTCCAGGGAACCTCAAGTTTAGCAGGTTTCCACACGGATTTTTTTGAGGGATCTTTTAAAAATGAATAAACCAAAATAACAAAAGCCTTTCCCCTCCCCTCAGTCCCGAAGTGCAGAGCAGGCTGTCAGTGCAGCAGGATTTCCTCTCTTAGGAGGCTCTAACAGCCCAGCTCTGCTCTGCTCTATACAATCTCCACTTGCCTACACACCCCAGGTACCCACAGCTCAGATTTTCAGGGAAGAGCTTCGGGAGCCCCCCTGAGCTTCTGCCACCCACCAGCGAATCCAATCACAGAACTATTGAATTTCAGGGAATTCTGCCCTCGTTTACCTGACCAGGTCTGTTAAACAGAATGTTTGGACATTTATTTTGATACCTTGGGTTTTAACTTCCATATTTTTCAAATCCTGTACTGCCTAGTGTGTAACTCTGAAGTGTCTTCTAGTCTGTTAACTTCTGCTCTCTCATGCTGGGTAGACATAACAAAGGTTCTCCAGGCTTGCTCTTCAAGGACATCCAGACTGTCCTAGGCCCAAAAAGCATAAACCAAAAGCCAAAAAGTATAAACCAAAGGGGAGCAAGCTTGGGCAAATTACATCATTAACTGGAGCTTTAATTGGAGAATCAACCTTGATATGCAAATGAACCAAACTTATAAAAGTGTGAAGAACTCGTGACCAGCTGTCCATCTTGGCAGTAGCCTCTGGTTTCCCCAGGGTGTACCTTTGAAGGCCTTTCAAATAAATATCACCTTTATTCCCTTATTCCTGTCTAGTCTCAGTTTTTAAGAGGCCACTTCAGGCATCAATTTTTGCATCAGCCTCCTTTCCTTCTGGAGTCTTGGCTAACACTTCAGCTTCCTAGGTGCTGGCAGGGGACAACAGCCAGGTGACACACTGTTGGAAGCTGGATGGCTGCACCCACCTCCCACCTGGGACATTTCCAGCTGGGAATTGGCAGCTCTCTTCAGAAGAAACCAACATTTTGATCGCTTTCCCAGAACAAACACCTCTCCCCCTTTGCATAGCAGCATTTCTGCCTGTCCCACGTGTTCCTTTCATCCCCCTGGCTGCTCTGCCTTTGAACCGGGTGCTCAGCACAACACATGGGGAGGGCCAGGTGTGCAAAAGCAACCTGGGTTTTCTAAACTGCCACACTCTGAATAAACTGCTTATAATTGCAAAAAGCTGAAGTGTCTGAGGGCAGGAAGCCAGCACAAGAGGGATGGTTTTCAGAAGAACTTCAACAAAACAAGAGTATTGTAAAAGAAACACAGTGGGGACATTTTGCAAGCCTTTCAAAGGTATCAGTTCTCAGGTGTTATCAGGAGAGTTCAGTTCTTGAAAGCTTTGCTGTGCATCCACCATGGTCCCCGACAGTGAGAGAAACCAGAGCCTAAATAGGTTATAAAAAATAAAATGAAGGGGTTTATTAGAGAGCAAGGAGTAGTACTATAATTAAAGCATTTTGTGGTGTATAAGGCCCTGGCACAGGGTGCCCAGAGATGCTGTGGGTGTCCCCTCCCTGAAGTGTCCAAGGCCAGGTTGGACAGGGCTTGGAGCAACCTGGGATAGTGGAAGGTGTCCCTGCCCATGGCAAGGGGTGGAATTGGATGCTCTTAAAGTCCCTCTCAACCCAAATCATTCTGTGATCCTGTGATTTTATGCTACGTACTTTGATTATCTGGAAAACCTTGAATAGCAGTATAGGCGGTGCAGAACAGACAAAGGGAAAAGATTTGTAGAAATTTGGACTTGGTATTCTTGGAGGTCTTTTCCAACCTTAACGAATTCTGTGATTGACTTTTCACCAGGAGGGTGGTGTGTTTTCAGAACGGGTCAGTACAGAAGAAATTATCCATCCTTGGAGAGCTGCAAGGTTTAGCTAAATAAAGTCAGAACCAATCTAACACCCCCCAGGTCTTCTCAGGAGATGTCACAGGAACTCATGCTTTGAATGTGGCTGAAATGTTTTCTTTTGTTTGTTTTCAGAAGTACAGAAGGTCTGTCCCTCTGCTGAGGTGGCTGAATTACCATGTTGAGATGTCACCTGGCGAGCAGGCCCTGCACAGGACTCACTCCAGCGTTATTCTTCCCATTTGTCAGCCACTTCTCACTTTTGTTCTTTTAACTGGAGAGCTGGGAACTGCACAGCATAATCAGTGCTCTTTAGCCTGTCAGCAGCAAACAAGGGCTCTGAAATCCTCGGGAAGCCTCTTTTGAAAGCCATGATTATACACCGACCTCCTCATTTACTGCATGTGCCCTAATCCTTGGCAGTTTCACCAAGTTTGTCAGGAAATCGATGATCATTTGCATTGAGAAACTCTTTCTCACAGCAAAGCTCACAGTGGCTGCTGCCTGAGCTGGGTTTAGGACTGACCCTCGGTGTATTTGCTGCACAAATCTCACAGTGCTGCACCATCCTGGCATGTTTAGTGGGAATATTGAGTGATGTGGCAATTTCTAGGATAGGTTTTAGGGGCTGCATTCTACAGAGTGCAAACCCATGGCGTACCACCCGCTCCGGCCTCCAATTTCTCTTCAGCCACATGTGGGGAAAAAATTTTTCCTTTTTTCCTTTTTTTCCTTTTTCCTTTTTTCCTTTTTTTTCCTTCCTCCACCCTTCTGTGGGGTAATCAGAAACTCTGCAACCACTCAGGCATTGGTTGTTCTGCAGCATATTCAGATTCCATGCAAACATCAAGTCTTGTTGGTTTAATGGTGCTGTTACTGGGTTACTGTAAATGGTGTTTAATGCTCTTGTACTCCCTACTCCCCATTAGAATAAGGAAAAATGCCCTATTTTTTCCCTGTCCTTTCCACCACTGGAACATGTCACTGTTTCTCTGTGCTGGTGGCCAGGTTATTAGACAGACCATATTTGCCCCAGGATGATCTGATATTCTGAAAGGGAAAAAAGAGATGATGATGCATGGAACCGTGCTACAGAGGATCAGAGAACCATTAAGGTTGGAAAAGGCCTCCAAAACCATCGAGTCCCTTCATTAATCCAGCACTGCCATGTTAATTTCTGTCCCTTCTAGTGGCTTTGGAACTTTATATGGAAATTGGAAGAGGATGAGTGTGGAGTGGGAGGAGGCAGCAGTGCAAAGCCCAGCGATCCTTAGGAAAACTGTCCCTTTCCCTAGGCTGGGCTCCAGGTGGAAGCTCCCAGCAACTTCCCCCATGGTTCGTGCTGGTTTGGTCTCTGTTAGAAGAACCACGACATGCTAGAGAAGGTCTTTCCGCCTCCTCCTCCTCACCACCTGACAGCCACTACAAACACCTGATTATCCATAACCAGGGAGAGCCTGCAGCTCCACGCAGTTACTCCACCTGGATAAACTTCTAAAAAGCTCCTGCACCCTTTAAATGCCACCACCCACCCTGCTCCTGCTGGGATCACCACGTTATCATCCAGGAAAAGTTTCATATACATGTCCAAACAAAGCGAAAAATTCCTGGTATGACAACCTACCACCAAAAGAACCAGGTTTTCCTGGTATCCTTCTCTTGTTTTTATGGTGTCTGGGAGGAGAGGCACTGAGAGCACACACGACTGGGGAAAAAGTTGTATTTTTATGAAGCAAAGTGCCTTTGATTTTTTTGAACCATCACGGGTGCTCCACAGGTTGTCAGTGAGCCCCTTCATGTTGATTTCAAGACTGGCAGGTGTTTGGTGGTTTTTGAAAGGAAATCATTGCTCACATTCTGTTCTTTCACCCATTCCCAATTTTGCACTCCCAAGCCTTTCCCAGCTTATAAAGAAGTTGCCAAGGTACCCTTGGGGAGTTCAAGTCCATGGTCTCGAGCCATCAGTTTGCTCTGCCATCATTGATATTCTCCTCACCTGAATTTGGGATCAAGTTCATGAATTTGTTATCACACACCTACAGGATTAGGGAGACCTATGGGCTCCTTCTGAATTCCCCACTCCACTTCCCCGTGTCTGTTAGATTAATGAAATGGACAACGTTTTATGGATGAATTATCAGATCCAACAATCTGGGAGCAAAGAGGTAGTGAAAAAAAATAACAGATTAGTCAAGGAGTGATATTGGGCAAGGCAAATATTGAACCAATTTCCCGTTATTACAAATATAGGGCAACAAGTTTATAAGAGAAGCAGCAGAATGTGGGTTATGGCCATCACACTGCTGGCTTGAATTATATAAGAGTATAAAACCTTATATGCATTGCATACATTTTTTAACCTTTTAATGAGCTGTACTGGAAAACGTGGAAAAATGCCATGTGGAATTTAAATATTAGGAGTCTGTGGCACTTTTGTCTTGCCTCTGCAGCTACCAGAACTACTCTATTCATTGGCTGGTGCAGGACTTGTTCCTTCTCTTTCTTAAAGGTGAAGCTCACACCTCCAGGAGTCACAGCCAAAAACACAAGATGGATTTTGGGAGAATTTACTGAATTTTGAGGGATAACCATCTGGAGCACAGCTCCTGGACATCCCTCCTGTCACCTGGGGCCAGAATCTGAGAGCTCAGACCCCGGTTGTGAAGCACGTGTGAGGATTTCTGCAAAAAACTTTTGGGTTTTCATCTAGAGGAGGGCAAAAAAGCACTATTTTACTGCACAGTGCTGGAGAACACAGGTTGATGCATTTTCATTACCATCCTTGCCCTGAATTTAAGGCAGGGAGGAAGATGTGTTCAGTATAATTTGAATTCTCCTCTGTTTCTAAGCACTCCAGGCACTGATGAGACTTAATTATCTCCTGAACAATTTTAGTAAGAAAAAAAATTAAGGCAACTAAACCTAATAAAATATTAATAACAGGTTTTTCTTCATAGGCTGGGGCTGACCTTTTGCTGACATCAGTTAATGTCTCACTGATATTGAAATACCAGGTGAGTCTCATCCCTTTGAAGCCGAGTGTTGCCGGAGCTGCCTCGTGGGCAATGCCAGCCTAAGTGGAGCAGTGAGCAAAGACTCTTGCTAACCCTTAATTATAGGATCTGCTGTTGGCAAAAAACTGTCTGAAACCTTCATGACACGTTATAAAACACACTCCAGCTTCATGAGGCATGCTGCAACTTTGATCTGTTTGCAGGTGGTCATTTGCATCGAAAATGTCCGTGGTGAACTTTACTCCTTTCTCTTCTCCCCTCTCTCATGTGCCAGCCTCTTGCCTGGCTGAGAGCAGCACTGACAGCTCCAACCACTTGAAAATCAGGATTCAGGTCTAAAAATCATGAGCAGAGCGGCTGGAAAATCATGGTGCTTCTTAAAATAGGGCAAACAGGGCCGGTTGAGTTTGCTGTGTGAGGCGCGGCACGATGGAGGTGACTAATGGGCTCTCATTTGCATGGAGAGGCTCAAAGCTCGGCCTTTAATCACAATCACCTCCTCCCCTCAGCTGCAGTTTGCTTTTCTGAGCAGTTCTGCCTCCTGCCGGGGCTGTGCAGGAGCAGGAATCTCCTGATCACAGCATGAAACTTGGGTGAGGTACGGCCCAGCTCAGGACAGCTCCTGAGCCGTGGGGGCCCTCCTGAGTCGCTGCCTGACCACCAGGGCTGGCCAGTCCCTGGGAAGACCGGAGTGAAGCAGCAGATGTGACTCGTGATCAACATTTCCAGAGAGGCTCTGCCCCCTGGTCCATATCTGCTCAGTCTTGCTCCACTGAGGAACAGCAAGTTCCCTGGGAGGTGTTGTCACCTGTGGGTGGGAAGCAGTCACTTCGTAGAGGAGCTGCAGGCCCTCTACGAAAAGCGACAAGGCAATGGAGCTGGGGAAGGGGCTCAGCCTGGAGAAAAGGAGGCTAAGGGGGGACCTTGTGGCTCTGCACAACTCCCTGACAGGAGGAGGCAGCTGGGTGAGGGTTGGGTTCTTTTCCAGGCAACCAGCAAGAGGACCTCAAGTTGTGCCAGGGGAACTTCAGGTTGGACATCAGGAAGAATTTCATCACTGAAATGGTGGTCATGCATTGGCAGGGGCTGCCCAGGGAGGTGGTGGAGTCACCATCCCTGGAGGTGTCCAAGGAACTCCTGGATGTGGCACTCAGTGCTCTGAGCTGGGGACATGGTGGGGATCAGGCACAGCTTGGACTCGATGATCTTGCAGGTGCAGCTGAGGGGTCTCTCCCATCTAAAGCTCTCAGTGTGCAGCTCGTGGGGCCAGGAAGATGGCTCAGCCTTGTAGGACTTGTCCTGGTGCTGGCTGGCAGATACCCCAGGAGAGCTGGGCAGTGGGAGCGGAGCTGATGGGATAAGAAAGGGCACAGCTCTGACCAGGTGAGCACATTGTTGCCAGAGAGGTGCAAATTGTATCTCCCATCAGGGAGGGGTGGCCATGATTTATGATTCTATGAAAAGTTGGACCTGTGGGCACAGGAAGAGCCAGGGCTGGGCATGGCCAGGCTCTGTCTGGCCCTCAGGGACTGGGGCTGGTGCCAAGGCAGGACCCAAATCTCTGACACAGTCAGGGAAATGCCTTCAGTGATTCTTTTACAGGTGCAGAGGGTTGCAGCACAGAAAAAGAACGTCACACACTATCCACAAACAACCCCTGTGCTCCAAAACCTCCTGCAGTGGCTGAGAACAAATCTTTTATGCCCTCAGGGTAAGACATTAAACACAGAGGTCACAGCAGCAGTGCTGGTGGGACTTTTCTCTCATCTCTGTCACCAGGGCCAGCCCGGACACCAGCCAGCTCTCCCAAAGGTCCCAGCCAGTTGGCAGGGCTGAGAGAACACTGACAGACGTGCTGCAAGTATTTTGCAAGTTCAGTCAGCTCCTGGCTGAACAGGACACCTGGAAGACTTTGTGGAGGTTTTTCCAGGTCAGAAGCAGAAGTATGAAAGGCAGTGCTGGTACAAGCTCAGCACTCTGCAGTTCCCAGGTGCGGCTTCCTGCAGCCCATGGCTGTTATACAGCTGCTAGCCAGGTGTTCTCCAGCATCTTCAACTCTTGTGACAGTGAAGATAGCTGAGACAAGGCTTTTGGGGTGCCCTGGAGCCTCCCTGGTCACCCATCCCGCCTCACACCCTGCCTGTGACTGTTCCCAGCCCTTCTCCTGTATCATTTGGAAGGTGGGATGGATCCCCTGACAACCCAAACACTCCATTCTGTCACTCTCAGAAACCTGGAGACAGCACTAATCTAAACAGTGGGTAAGTAACAAGAGCTGAAATAGCAAACAAGCAAGAAAAAAAATCAAACAAAAAGAAGCAAATTCAAACAGATATTGTCTGTGCTGCTTCAGAAAAGCTCTGTCTGGAGTGTAATTCTGTCATCATGTATCCAAAGAAGGGACGTGAAACATGGCCACAAAGAGACATTTAAGGCTGGCACAAAATCTCGTATCTGAGCCCGGCTTTCCACCCTCAGTAATAGTGGCCTCACATGGTTTCTTGTGTAGGTTTTTATTTCTCTTAAGCTTTTAAGGAGTGCAAAACCAGCCCTTTGTCTTGTGGCATCAGCTTTGATCTTCTCAGGGCTCATTAATGGAGCAGGGCTTGGGGCGTTCCCTGGATATCTGCCCTGGGAGCTCTGGGAGAGAATGATTGTCGTGGTTTGACCCTGGTTACTCGCCGAGCACCACAAAAAACCTAATTTATTTATTTGCCTCTGCTATAGTTCATTAGAGAAGAGGAAATTAAAACTTCATTTTTATAAGGTGAAATAAGGATTCTTGAGGAAAACGGAAAAAACTTCATGGCAAAACAGGTCCACACTTAAACAGTTACAGTATAAAGAAAATTTCTTACTAACAAAATTAAAAGTAAAAAAGAATAATAAGAAACTAAAGCAAACTTCCAGAACACCTTTATCTTCCAGTACCTCCCTCTTTCCACCAACCCACCCAAGTGAAAAAAAATGGAGTTGGGTCAGTGTAGCATAAAGCTACCCCCAAACATTGACCAACAGCAATACCAGGACTTTAAGCCCTCTCTGCCTTAAAGAACCCGGGGAAAAAAATCCCTGTCCCCTTCTGTCCCTGGGAGATGAACAAGTCCTAGGGCACATCTGTGGAATGTCTCTCTGCCCTGTTCTGCTTCTCTGCCATGTTGGGCTCTAGCTCTTGTGGCTTAGAGAGACACTTAGGTTAAAATGAACCTTTGGAGATCTCTGACCTCAAACTGAGCTGAAAAAGGATCAGGTGGGTCTGGTTTATGTGAGTCATACTTTAAAGTCCCGCCATATTGAGCCCCTGCTCCAATACATGTTTTATCTCAGGGAAAAATAGTCCTGGTGCTTAAAACCTTGTGCCTGTGGTTTAAATGTTGCTGAAGAACAACAGGTGATGAGCAATGCATGGAATCAGACCCAGGCTGTGCCTGATGTGTTGCAGGGGTGTCTGGAAGGGACTTGCAGGGTTCAATGGTCACCATTCATCCTCCCTGACTGCAGTCTCTGAGTATATTGTGCAGAAGGAGCTGCTGGCAACAGCAGGAGGCAGATTCTTCCTGCCCAGTGAACAAATAACCCCCAGCAGGTCAAATCCTCCAAGCCCAAGGTGGGCCAGCTCTGTGTGAGCAGAGGAGGAGCTGCAGGGTCCCGAGTTCCTGCCACCACAGGGACAGCATGGGCAGCTGCTCAGCCAGACATTCACAGCCACCCCCACTGTGCATTTGTCCTCTGCAAGCACAGAGACTCACCCCAGCCTGTCTCAGCTGCCTGTCCCTTTTCCACCTTTCCCCACCTTGATCTGTCCCTCTGCTCTGTGAGACACCTGCCCTGGCACACCTGAGACAGGTGGCACAGGCTGCAGGGAAAATCCCAGGTGCTGGAGCCTCCACCCCCGCTGTCCCCACTGCCACAGCACCTGCACTCACAGCCTGCCTTCTTCATCCTCCCCCCAGCAAACCAACCCCAGCCAAGTTCTTCCTCCCAACATGTTTTGCTGCAGCTCCCAGCCCTGCCTGGGTCACTTTGGTAGAATAACACGGCCTGGAAACAATTCCTGAGCTGTTTTGTGCTGATGGGCTCCTCTCGGGGTGAGGGGTGAGACTGACAGCTGCCTGCCACAGGCTGGATGTGCTGTGTGGCAGAGGGACCAGATACCCTGAGCTGGCTCAGAACTGTCCCTCCGTGTCATCCAGACCTGATCCAGAACTGCAGCTCCTAAAGAAATAGGAGGTAGTGCTGGATGTCTCATCTAATAAAACATCTGCCAGGCACCTTCCTACAACTTGCACTTGACGTTACCCGTAATGCAAGGTTGTGTTTCCTGAGATCCCGGGAGCAGCACGTCCATCCTTCATGATTACTCTGCCCAGATTGTCCTGATGGGCTGCTAAGTGAATTATGGAGGAGACATTACCCCAGGAAGAGCTGACCTTGTCCATAACCTCAGCACATTCTTCAATTAATGCCTCAGAAGACAAATTAATTCTATTAATCCGCAGAGGCCTCTGAGCAGATGAACTGGGATTTCTGCCTTTCTCCCTAAACCCACTTCTTCCTTCCCCTCCCTAATGACCTTTTGCTTGCAATCAATAGTTAAAGGCTTGGCACTGTTTGAAAGCAAAAATAAGCAGAGTTGTACTCACTTGCCTCCTAAACCCTGCTGTGAAGGAGAAAGGATTCTGAAAACTGATATATATTTTATTTTCCTGTCCCCAACAGGCTCTGCAGTTTTTCCTCACATGGTTGGTGCTGCAAAAGCCAACCTTTGCAGGAGGAAGAGTCACTTCCAGATCTGCTCAAATTGGCTCACTCTGCCTGTACGTCAAACAACAGGCTCTGCTGAGCATGACGGAAAATGAAAAGGGTGGTTCTGTAAAGATTTTTGGGGTGGAAAAGGCCAAGATCCATGTTTTGGGGATTTCCCAGTAAGTTTCTCCAGGGAAATGCCCTGTAATCCCCATTCAGTGCAGGAGAACATCTGAGCGTGGCTGTGTCTTTGCGGCTTCTATGGAGCATGTGGAGATAGTTTGGGATCTTGTCCGAAAGGTCCCAAATTACCAGGATAGGGGGTTGTGCTGGAGGGTCCTGGAGAGCCTGAGGGGGCCAAGCTGGAGGTGAAAAACTTTGAATGCACAAGGGAGAGGTTTCAGGGGTGAGAAAGGGGCTAAAGGAACTCGTTATGGTGCCACGAACAGACAGCCCCATGTTGCCTCTTGACACCTTCTTGCCTCCCAAACCTTATGGAGAGCATCCTGGACTCTTCCCCAGAGCATTCCTGCAGGTACGGCCCATTCTGGGAATGCTGCTTCCTTCTGGCTTGCTGCTGGCACCTGAGCAGGGTCAGAAGCGCAGTCAGACAAGGAACAGGAATAAACAGCTTTGGGAACAGCAGGAAGAGCTTTGGGTGCTTGGTCAGTTTGAGTCTGACCCTCAAAAAACACCAGAGGGAACCCAAACTTCACCTGGAGCCCTTTGACCACTGCTTTATAGCCAAGCAAGTCCCTGCATTGTGCTTTGGCTCCTAAATCATCCTTCAGACAGCTAGCCCTTGGGAAAAGAGGGGTGCTTGGACATAGGGTGTTCAGCTGAGACCTCCTGGGCTGCACTTCCCAGTCCAGGTGCAGCATTCAGGGGACTGGTTTAAGAATATTTCATAAACTTTGCCTGACTGGCATCACTAGTGACACTCTGAGCACTTGTCCACTTTGCAACCTCAGTGTTTTGGTTTATATTATTTTATTATTCGTATTTTATTTTATTTTATTTTATTTTATTTTATTTTATTTTATTTTATTTTATTATTTTATTTTATTTTGTATTTTATTTGTTAGACAGATGTGAGTACTGTCAGTACCTAGGACATGCCCGTGGTAATAAGGGAGACCATTTCTTATAGCACAATAACCATAATTAAGGATGGGATTTTTCAAAAGCCATCAGGGAAGTCAATGAGAGTCAATAAGATGTGGGTGCCTCATTTCCTCCAGGTGCTTTTGCAAATCCTACCTTAAAACATTGATATTTCATGTGGGCACATCTAAGTCTGTGTGGGAGAAGCCTCAAATCCTTTTTCAAAAGTGCTGTGCGTATTGTAATTGAAACAGATTAATATGAATCTTTGTGGCAGCTTAACCTTTTATTCTCCTTATTTGAAAAAACACTGGGTATTTCAGTCACAAGCACCTGCATCTTGCAGTTAGTAAGAGGCCACATCCAGCCGTGTCCCTGGCACGGCTGCCCTGGCTGGAGCAGAACAATCCTGATCCGGCCCAGCCAGGGATCAGAGGCTGAGGATGAGAAGCAGCCAGAGTCACATTATCGAGCTGCAAATATATGCAGAGAAGCGTGTGTTATCCAGTGCTCAGCATACTTAACGTCTCTGCAGGCAACCAGCATCCAGCCTGGAAACAGAGCACACATTTCCGACAGCTGGGTGTTAATGGTGAGGCAGCTTCACCTGGGGAGGCAGGGTCTTCTCCACGGGGTGAAATTCCCAGGCAGGGGTGGAGATCCATTGATAAGAGATGCTCTAGAGCAAAAAAAGGTGTGCTGAGTGCAGGGATCAGAGGGAACCGGGTTTGAGTAAAAGAGGAGTTTAGAGCTGATTATCAAGACAGGCTCACCGCGGGAGCTGGATGTACCTGCTGGGTGTAAATCCTGCTGTTGACAAAGGATTTTGGCAGCCCAACTTCCCGGCACACAAGTGGATCTTTCCTCTCCTCTGCAGGCACTCGTGCTTACTGACCACGTGCCTCACTTCATTTGATGTCTTTCAGCAGACTCAGAGTCCCAAAAGAAGCCTCACACAGAAGAGCCACATCTCATCTGGTGTCACACCAGAGTTGGGACACCCAGCACCGTTTATCTGCTCCCTGTTTAAGCTCGTGGAATGGCTTGGGAGGGTTCACAACTGACTCTGTCCAACCACTTCATCAGTGAACCCCCAGCTTGCAGCAGAACCTCAGCCCAAATCCCTTTCCTATCAATGTTCCTGAGGGTTTGACTCTTTCCCACCACTGAAAGCGAAGAGTCGTGACAAGCATGTGCCACACGACACATCAGTAAAGAGGAGGAGGTGGGAAAACACAAAGGAGAAGGAGCTGATTAACAAACACTGGGTGACAATTAATTTCCATTTGAATGCTGGCAGACTTCCAGCCGCTGACAACCGTAACCTCTGCATTCCAGAGGGCAGCGCCTCATCAGATGCTCCTCAGGTACTCGGATTTATGCAGCAGACAGTAATCCAGCTCGAAATGGAAGTGAAACAGGGTGGAAAGTAAATCACCGACTTGCCCTGAGTAAATAGAAACTCAGTGTTATGGCTGGCACGTGAAAATGGGGAGGGCAGGGTGTGCCAGGGGGTGGCTCATCCCTGGGGCTGAGGGGCTGGAGCAGAGCAGGGTGACCCATTGAAGTTGGAGGGAGGGAGGGGTGGCAGCAGGATCCTGTGGCATCGCTGCAGACCCCCGCCACAGCTCCCTGAGGGCTTCCAGCCCCTCTCACGGGTGGTGGAAGCGTGGCCAAGTGTTGTCCTCTGTGGCACTGTGCGGGCTGGGCCACACCAGAGGGGCACCGAGCCACTGTCCTGTCCCTGCTGGTGGCCCCTGCCAGGGCAGCCCTCCAGAACAGGGCAGGCACAGGGTGATGCTGCACCAAAACATTTCCGCGGCTCACCCTGCAGCAGGATCAGTCCTCCCTGGCAGTCACTCATTCCCGGGCTCCAGGAAAAGCAAACTATTCCCATCATCACCTCGTGTTCAGCTGAGCACTCCCTGAGGCACTGGAACACTGATCCTGAACCCTCGGGTGATCCTGGTGTGGGTCAGCTTTGCACCTTTCCTTGCCTGGGCTTCCCTGCACAGCCAAGATCCCCCAAGCCCTACTGTGTCCAAAGACCCTCTGGATCAAACTTGCCAACTGCTGCTCCCTTCTCATGCCAAACCTTCCTCTTCCCAGGTCCCACCAAATTCCCCACACCTCTGTGCCAGCTGCCTGGCCCTGGATCCCTTGCAAGGTCCATCTCCCTGCTTCCCCCTCCTCCAGGTGTGCTTTTTCAGGCATCCCAAACATCCTGAGCCAGGCTACAGCCTCCTGACCAGGCTCCTGCTGCCATCACTCCCAGGTTAAAGCCACCAGGACTCTGGGGACAGACAGGTCCTATGGAACACCAGCCGTGGATTCCATTCCTCTGCAGCACAGCACAGACCTGGATGGGGCAACTGCAGGAGAAAAAACCTCGACAGCACCTACTGAGAGGGAAAAAAAGTGAAAAAGCACATCCTGGTCTGTGCAGGGCCAGAGACTGGATGTGTTGGTGACCCCCCCATGCAAACACCATGAGAGGCAGCCGAGAGTCAGGTGTGACCTGAGTTAAGTCTCAGCGATTTTGCAGGAAAAATGAGACAGAGCCTTCCTCTGCTTTTTCATCAGGCTGCGCTCTGGGTCATGAGTTACTCCAGCAAGAGGGAGAACAGAGCTGGGCCATGAGCTTCAGTTTTGCCTCTCCATCGCCTTCTGGTTTTGTCATTCTTTGAAATATTTGGAGGCTGTGAGAACAGCTCCCATTAAGTGAATCACTGGCTTTTCGTCTTGGTATTTATGATTTAATAATTCCCCAATCTGTCACAATCAGTATTGAAAGAGTGTGGCTGGGTAGAATGGAATAATTTGAAAGGGAATGCTGGAGTGCAGGAACAGCCTGAGCTCTTTTCAGCAGATGCAAAAGTGAATAACATTTAGGGAGGTGTTTATAAATCAGTACACCCTTTAATTAAGCAAAACATTTTGCTAAAAAAGGATCAATTAGCAATTCATGGTACAAGGCCTGGCCTATTATCAAAGAGCTTGTACACGATAAAGCACAATTGCTTGTGTGTCTTTCGAGCTAATTATCAGTAACTTGTTTTAGTTGTCTTTCAAAGCTCCGCATGAGGAGATGAGATATAGAGCTACATGAGCAAGGGGGGTGGTGGTTTGCCTTTCCCTCCAATCTCTTTCATGTTTGTACTCATTGCCAGGAGTGGAAAGGAGCCCGTGGATGGTGTGAAGCCCTGGGATGGAGGGGCAGGGCATGGAAGGTCACTCTAGTCCAGCAATAGAAAGATGGGATCAGGCTCATCTCATAATGTCACGCATCCATTTAAATGTCTCATTTTTTTGTCTTTGCAGCCAGGACAGCAACACTGCTGACCTGGTGGGGGTTTGCGGAGGGATGTCAGGAAAATTAATCCACAAACACAGAATATAATTGGTTTATGTCCAAAAAGGAGACAGAGGAGTCCTGTAACTTTATTCGAATAAAGGGAGAGGCCATGGGCATTTCCCAAGAGGTCTCTCCAATTGTTAGAGGACGCAGCCTCCTTTTTATCCTAGTTTCCTGGCCGCATTTCCCTCTCTCTTTCCCCATTGGCTGAGGTACTTGAGAGGTACAGACTTTCCGAATTGCTTAATACAGACCTCCTTCTAATGTTTACCCCACACTTTTCCATTTCCTATGGAATTGATCGTTCTTTCCATTGCTTCTTTCATCTCTCAGCATCTGTCTTTACCTACCAGCAGACCCACAGTCTGTTTGGAAAGACAAATCCCTCTCACTCTTGTCAGGGGGAACAGGTGAGGTGTGAGGTGTGTGGTGCTGGAGATAAGGCAGGGCAGGACCATGGTATGGTCCCTACTATGGATCAGTAGGTGGGAGACAGTGAGTAGTGACTGAGAGTCTGGGGGTTCTCAGTGTGAGTCCCCAGCCTGAAGAGCCCAAAGCACAGCAGGGGCTCACTCTGGACTGAAGGAAGGGGAAAAGCTGCCTGTTTCATCAAAAACCCATAGAAATGGCAAAGGGGGCTCAGATCCTGTCTTGGGAGTGAGGAACATTGTGGCAAAATCAACAAATTTCTGTGTCTTTTGGGTACGTGCCAACTCAAGAGCTTAAACACACCATGCTGGCACAAGTGACAGGATTATGAGCTGTTTCACTCTGATGCAGATGGTCGTCCCATTTGCTTCCTTGTTTAAACAGCAATTTGGCAAGTTTGTCATTCATAAAGCTTTTATAGTGCTCCATCCGCTCTCCCTGGCGGCATGCGGGAGCTGCCGGGATGTTTGTGGCTGCCTGGAACACACATTAGTCTTTAATGAGGTTGTATTGAAATTGTCTCCTTCGGCCAGAGGAGCCTTGGGAATTCCACTCTATAGAACAGATTTCATTTAAAAACTCACCCAGCCACCAGCTCTGCCAAGCCAGGTGTCACAAGCACCCCACGGCGGCTGCAGGGGAGGAAGGAGGGCCTTGGGATGTGCCAGAGGCTGAGGAAAAGCCATAGTTTGCAGTTCAGATCCAAGGGAGAGGTGGGCAGAGGCACGGCCAGGAGGCTGCTCTGCAATGAGCCTGCAGGGAAGGTGGGGTTGGAAAGTGTCACCGTTCGTGGTGATCAGGGATCTGGATCATCTCTCCAGGGTGCTGGGAGAGATGGGGGTGTCCAGCCAGGAGAAGAGAAGGGTCCAGGGAGACCTTTGAGCCTCTTCCAGTGCCTAAAGGGACTCCAAGAGAGCTAGAGAAGGACTTTGGACAAGGCATGGAGTGGTAAGACACAGGGAATGGCTTCCCACTGCCAGAGGACAGCGTTAGATGGGATACTGGGAAGGAATTCCTCCCTGTGAGGGTGGGGAGGCCCTGGCACAGCTGTGGCTGCCCTTGGATCCCTGGAAGTGTCCAAGGCCAGGTTGGATGGGGCTTGGAGCACCCTGGGACAGTGGGAGGTGTCCCTGCCCATGGCAGGGGTAGCACTGGATGAGCTTTAAGGTTCCTTCCAACCCAAACCATGCTGGGATTCTGTGATTTGAGGGGAGGCTGGGAAACCAGATGTGGGCATGATTTGGTCCAGCATCACAAACCTTGGATAAACCACCCTTTAATGAACCAGGCAGATGGACTGTAGGAGTAGAAAGGGCTTTGTTTGCCCACAAGTATCCAAGCAAAGCACAATAGAAGTTTAATCTATTAACAGCTTCCATGTGGTTTTGCTGAGTGTAAAACAAGGAGGCATCATGGCTTGCATTGGCATGAGCTGCTCACATCTTCAGACAAGTAAATATTTAGCCAATAATTCTGATTTTTTTTGGCAACAAAAGGCATCTTTGTTCTTCATCTGTTTACTTGTAGTTTACTTGTGGTTTAATTGTGGCTAAGACACAGCAGAGTATCAGATGTTAACTCAACCTCCTCTCTAATGGGATATCCAGCATCTTTGCAGGAGCAGAGGAGAAAGCTGGGGGTGCTCTCAGGTTCTTGGGCAGTGATTAACTGGTGCGCAATTATCACCTCTAGAGCTACCTGTGCTCATACGCACTCATACTCCTTATTGCTGAGCAGGACCTGCTGCCACAGTCAGGTTTATGGACAAGGACTCTTCATTTTTTTTCTTCAGTCCCCTCAGAGGAAGCCCACCCTGTTCCACTCCAGATCAGGGTTATCTACAGGCTTCACTCCATGATAAAAATGGTAAATTTTTACACTTTTCTTCTCTGAATGCACTTATTTGAAAAGATTGTTTCATGGGGCTTGCAAAAGGTGTGAAATTAAAGAAGCGGGGCAGGGAGGCAGCTGGAGGTCACACAACTGGGGACAGGAACAGACTAAACTGGCTGTGGGACCTTTGACAACTCGTTTAGCTTTCCTGATTTTGGTTCCACTATCTGTTGTGAGATAACAAAACAGCCCTGCCAGGAGTGGGGGAGGAGGCCTAAGAGCAATTATCTAACGACACCCCAGTGATGAAGGCTGAGATTCACTGAGTGGGGACGGTGGCATTAATCTGGGTTCAGGACAGGGTGACTTGAGCCAAGCTTTGCCTCTGGACTCCAGACTGACTTCTTAGGGAAAGTAGCAACAGGCAGGTCCTGGGCAGGCTTTGCAAGGAGATCAGAACTGCTGTGAGTGGCCAAAGGTTCCTCTGGTGTCCTGGTGGCTCCATCCATGGCCATCACCAGAGGAAGGACATGAGGACAAGGGTGGAACACACTGTACTCCCAACCAGTTTCAGGCCAGTGTCTGTTTGAGCTGGGGCTGGGGAAGCTCCTGGGCCAACTGTGCATGAAGTAATTCCCTTCTGACCAGCCTGAGAGCTGGGACAAGGTGTTTGTGGTGTCCTGTTTTGGGGGGCAGATGTCCCAGGCAGGGGGTGCAGCTCTGCGGGGCAGCCCTGAGGGATGGGCACAGTCTGCCAGAGTCACTGGTTGTAACTTGGGAGCAGCAGCTCTGCACTGGGTGGCTTCTGCACTGAGAGGATAAAAAGAATTGGGAAAGCGACTTTTTCCCTCTGGCATAGTAAGGTCCTCCTGAATTCCTGTCAAGGCTCTGGGGTGCTGCTGCCATACAAATGCCTCTCTTTCTCTGCTCTGTCTTTGTGCAGCTCCCAGGGAATGCATTATCAGGAGGATGAATGGTGATATCGCTGCAATACCATCTTCTGTATCCTATTCCAGAGCATCTCCCTGACAATGGATTTCCCTCACGTGCAGCTCCTGTTATTAGTGCTGTGTGCCCTTCCCAGAGAGACATCTCAGGAGTGATGGCTTTGAAAAGCAGTGACAACGTTTGGGTTATCAAAGGGGACAAGAGGTCATGCAGGAGTCTGAATGGATTTCGGTTGGAGACAGGGTTGAAAGCACCACACGTCTCCATTATCGGGAAAAACACAGCCCCAGAATTCAGACTTGGTCTGGGCACTTTCAATTTATTTATTTCTTTTTTAAACATGCTATTCCTTCTCTGTCATTTACTCTGAAAGCAAATTTAGTTATGAGGTAGAACTGGTTATGATCTTTCTGTTTGTCTCTATTTCATGTTTGATTTTCTTCCAAATAAAAGGAATCAATTTCATTTTTGAAATTATCATAGGAAAGTCATGCACACATCAACTCTGCAAGGAACGCTGCTACAAACACCTTGATTGTACTCCTTGATTGTGAGTACAAATAGAGAGTTGATAGGGAACCCTGGAATGGAAAATATCTTCACTTTCATGCATTTTTGGTCAGATTTCCCATTAGAAGTTAGCTTGGGACATTCACCTGGTGAACAAGTGTGGGCATCAGAATGTTTTTACAAGTGCTTTAAGGCACAAAGAAAAACAATAATCTTAAACATCAGTGGAAAATTGGATTATTGAGCCCAGCATGGCTGAAAATATGCAGCCCCCTATGGCTGGAGTTCACCCACAAGACTGAGGCCAGAGGTGATTTGGTTCTTTGTGCTAACTCCAGCATCTTGCCTCCTGTCTTGGAGGGTTAAAGCATTGAATGGTGCCTGTATTTACCATCCACCTCTGCAAGGGCTCTTAAAAATTCTGGGCTTCAGCTTTTCAGGTGGTTGGCAGTACCTGGAGAGGAGTTTGAGCTGGGCAGGTGAAGACTTCCTAAAAATAAGCACTAAAAAATAGTTACAAGAGTTTAAGGCAGCTGGAAACCCATGGTGTTGATCCTAAAGCGTTTTGCCATTTGAGTCTTTTAATTATGAATTTCAAAGGTGATTCTAGAAAAGCAATGATCATTGTTGGGGCAGGTGAGGAGACAGGAAAGAGTTCCTTGGGATAATGGAGAGGGAATAGGGCACAGACTGCTGAGTGGGAGCAGTGGGAGCACAAGACAAAGGCTGGACACTATTCCAGCCTTGCTGCATTTTCTCTACAGCCCCCACAGCCACGAGCTCGTTATCGCTAATTGAAAGCTAAGATGCAAGCAGGGAGAAAATGAAAAAAAAATTGGAAAAAAGGCACATAAAAACATGGCCCAGAGCGGAGGGTTCTGAAAATCACTAAGTAACGGGAAACAAAGCAAATACATCCAGGATAAGGGCGGGGAAGCACCTCCAGCACTCCTCAGGAGAGCCAGGGTCCCTGTCCTGTCCCACTCCAGTGTTGCAACACCTGATTGTTGTCAGTGCTGCCTGTCCGTCCCACGTCAGGGATAACGACTGGGTGAAGAGAAGAGGGATTTTGTCATATTGGAATTCAGTTTCCTTTGCATTACCATGGCAATGCAGGTGAGATTTTGATCCCTGGCTGAGACACTTCAGAAGATATTAATACAGCTTTTGCCAAGGAGAGAGCAGAATGACAGCTCTGTTTGTAAGGCTGATTTGAACCTTCTGCTTTTTAGGCTGGATCAAAAGCCATGCACCCAGAGAAAATGTAAGAGGGAAAAAAAAGGGATTTTACTTAGGGCAACTTATGAAAAATGCCTGATGTTGAGAGAATACATTTAATTCCTACTAAATTGGCATCAACGTCTTTGGCTGACTGCGAGGCAAGAATGTGCAAACTCCCTTGAGGCAGCAAGTTCTAAAATAACCTTCTACTGCAGCACTCTGCTGTCAGAAGTTCTAACTCATGTTTCTACTCCTCTGTCTCCTGAACGTTTCCTTGCTCATGGAGCTGCTATTGTATCCCTTATTTGTATAAGGTGTGACATAATAAGAACACCAGACTCATGTCTGAGACCCCTCAGGTCAGGAGAAGCACTCACAGCCCCAATTTGTGCTTCTGATGGAATTAATTTTCCCTATTCCTACTCTTTCATTACTATGAGAATGTTAATTATGTCCCTAATGAATGTTTTAAGCCTGAGCAGAGGATACCCAGCAGTGGCCAGGGGAGGGTGGCAGGAAACCAGGTGAGGTGGCTACTCTGAGCACAACACTCAAAAGCAAAGGGGCAAAACCTGCTCCCTGCATGGGCAAACTCAGTTTCAGCTGCCTCCTACAAGCCCTGGTGACCCCCCACGAGCATCCAAGGGGCTCAAAGGGTCTCATGGTTCCAGCTGGAGCTGAGGCAATCTCCCTCCACAACACAAGGTTTTGTTGTTCTAGTTGTTATTCTGGGATAATTAAAGCTAGCTCGACCACTGGAGGCAAAACTCCTCTGACGGTGAAATAATGGCTCCTGAAAGGTTTGGAAAGCTCCAGAACTGGCTGAGCCCAGCAATGCAGGTTGACAACAGTGTGGGACACAACATCCATCCCCATGGAGCGTTCCCTTCGGTCAAGAGAGCCCGGGCTGACAGGGCAGCTGTGACAGAGCTTCTGCCAAAAGTCTCTAAATGCTGGGAACTGGAGCCATTTGAAGGAGCTCCTGCCTTGGAAATGTGCTCCCTGTTCCCTGTCAGATCCCATCACTCACCACCCCATCTCCTGCTGACATGTTGGGTTCTCCAGGCAGGGCCCCTCATGAGGAACACGCCAGATCTGCAGCCTGGATCTCTCAGCTGGAACAAAGCCACAGCCTGTCCAGCCCGTGGCTCAGAGCTGTGACAGTGCCTGAGAGCCAGAGTGACATCCCTCCCACTCGGATACACGTCCCTGTCAGCTCAGGGAGCCTTTGGACACTAGAGATTTTTGCACTTCTGATCTGCTGCCTGCAGACTCCTAAGCGTTTCTGCAAAAGTGCATTTTGTTCTCCAGATAGTTCTTTTTCCCTACTTAGCACTTTATCCCGACAGGAAGTGTTCTGTAAGGCCACCAGCCTAATTAAAAAGTTCTCATGTCGAGGCTGTTCTGAAATCTGCGCATCTAGAGCTCGCTGCACATGCAGAAAAAGAATGTATGCATATGGATATCTGCAACCATCTTCCTATTTTTGGCTGAGTGAGCATATTTCCTGGGATCAGATTCTGATCTCTGCCTAATTAGTGTGCAGGATTAATACTTTTCAAGGGAGTTTAGCTGTGAAAAAACCACGTTTGGCTGCATGTTCAATTTGCAAGTGTGTTCCCCGCACTGCCATGGACTGATCAGGAGTCGTGTGGGGGAAAAAAAAGTCTTTGTCCATTTGCATCAGTGGTTTTTGGTTTACCAGCACAAGAAACAGGTGGTTGAATTTAGATTTAGTGAATGCTTGTGCATAGCCAAATCCCTTGGAAAATCTAGGTCAAACTCAGCAGACAGCATTTGGGCTGGCTTCTGTTTCCACACACTCTTTGCTCTGGAAGAAATCGATTCTAAGCACATCAGAGAAGGGAAGTGGCAACAGAAAGTTCTGCTCAAGCAAAATGGATTTGAATCACCCAGTCTCCCCCAAACACAGGTATTGAGACTTCTTTAAATCTTCCCATTTTGTTCAAATCCCTTGAAATGGAATCCAGCAGTGCCACCACTGTGCTCACTAACACAGCCCTGCAATCTGACACATGTCCTGCTGCTTCCCTTGGAGTTCAGACTGGATGTTGAGCTTGTCTGGGGATTGATCTGGTGTCTGGGTACTCATTCCTTCAATTCCAGCTTGCTCCTGCCCTTTATTATCTAGAAAGCCCCTCAGATTTACTTGGTGGGAAAACAAACAGACCTGATGGAGCTGAAGCATCACCTCGTGCTCAGGCATGATCTGAGTCTCTGGCAAAGCTCAGACTGAACCATTTTGGTGGGAAAAAACCCCAAAAACCTTCTCTTCTCTTACACGCCAGTCACAGTTTGGGGTCTTTGATAAAATGACACCACAAAACATTTGATTTTGCTGAGCCCATCACATACCTCAGCATCATCCCAGCAATTTGTAAAACAATTTGATGAATATAGAGGAAGAAGTTGTTTGGAACAGGGAGATGGTTCATAGATAGCTCTGGCTTAGGGCAAGTGGGTGATGTCTAGAAGAGAAACAATGTTCTCCAGCCTTCATGTTTGTGTGACTTCCTGTTTGTGTGACAGTGATCACTGTCAATCACAGTTAAAATTACTTCAGCTTCACTGTGACATGACCCTGCTGTCACTGCATTTAGCTCTGAATAATATAAAGAAAGCAGAGAACCACAAACATAAAGACCAAGCCATGGAGACAGGGATTGACAAGCTTGGAAAGAGCCACCAGGGTACAGTGATCCTAGACAATCTTTGACCACTACTCCCATCAGATCCAGGGGTATTTCCCTCTCTACATTCCCACCAGGCTATAAAACATCATCTAGGAATCTCAGGAGTGTCACTGAAAAGATCAGTGACAGAATTCCCTGAAGCAAAGAGCACTGAGGGCATCTCACCCTATGTGGAGGCCACAGAGAGCTTCTTGCTGCCTGTGCATCCTGTGTCCCACAGTCCCTGCAAAACGCCAGGAATGAGCAGGAGTCTCAGGTTACAATGCAAGATGTAACCAAAAGTGTGTATTCTATCAGCAACTGTTAAACCCAGGTNATTACAGCAGGAGACTGCAGGACTGGGATGTGTTTGCCCAAGGGTTATTTCTGATGGCACAGGGGATGTTATCTTGCTGAAAGGAGGAGCCTCTGTCAGTGAGAAAGGCACTGGTGAATACATCACAGACGTACTGAACCCTGGATTTGCTTGGACTATATTCCCATGAAAGCACGGGAAAGACATGGCTGTCCAAAGGGAAGATCAGCCAGAAATGGGAGTTGTCAGCACCTGCTTGAAGGTGTCCCTAGCTCGGGTTCACTGGTGTGAAGCCGGTGCATGAAAAGTCACTGAGCACAGCAGGAGAGCAAAGATCTGTGGAGAGGGCAGGAGCCAGCAGAGACAAGGAAGGAGCAAGGGGAAAAGCTGGTTCTGTGGCACAGGAGAAGGGCTCCACTCACAGAAATGCCAGCTCTGAAGTGTCCTGAAGGGGCCCACTGAGCGACAGCTGAGCCTTGAGCTAAATTACACTCAGGGATTAATGATGAGTTTGATTATTGGACTCGTATTTTGCAAAAGGAATCTTGCTTCTTCCTTCCCAGCCTGATCCAGCCAGGAGGAATTTGGGGTCTGCATGCAGCCAGAGAGCTGTGACCTCACCGGAGTCAGAGGGGCCTGGTGAGGTGGCTCCCAGGAGTTATGTGCTGCCAGGGATGGACACAGACTCGGTGGAAAGCAAGGAGAGCCAGGGACAGCATTAGCAGAGCTCTGCTGGTGGCAGAGGGACAGTCTGGCCTCCAGACCAGAGCCACAAAGGTTTAGAAGCTGAGGAAGAAGAGAGAAACCCCTGCAATCATACTGAAATCCCCAGGTGAATTTCCCATGGGTCACACCATCCCAATGTCCATGGTTTTCATGCAAAAGTTCCCCCTCCAAAGCCACTCATAGTGACCCTGTCAAACCCCTCAAAGAGCCCAAGAAATGAGCAGGGAGGTTGCAAACTCAGTATTTACTCAAAGGTTGGTCCTTGCCTTCTTTCACCCCCAGATCTGGCAGGGTGGGTGCTGAAGGCAGGGCAGGAGCCTGCAGGGATAACTCACAGACCTCTGGCTGCAAGTCTTTCATTCCTGCAATAAACCCCACACTGGCAATAAATCAGGTAGCATGCAAATGTGATAGTAAGCAAATAGATCCTGCCAAGTCATTTCAAACTGCAATTGCTGGGGCTTTTTTTGTAACATTCTGACGTACATATTTGGCCGATTAGAAAAACAACTTCATTTTCAGCCACAGTTTCTGTAATGGAGCAATTCCCTGCTTCAGTGCAGATCTCTCTGGATAGTTAAGACTGAAAAGCACACGGTGCTTGGCTCGGGGTGGAGGTGGAAACAAGCTGGCAGTGCACAAAAGTCTCACCCAGTGCCACCCCTGCCATGGGCAGGGACACCTCCCCCTATCCCAGGCTTCTCCAAGCCCCATCCAACCTGGCCTTGGACACTTCCAGGGATCCGGGGGCAGCCACAGCTTCTCTGGGCACCCTGTGTCAGGGCCTCTCCACCCTCACAGGGAGGAATTTTCCTTCCCAATATCCAGTCTATCCCTGACCTCCTTCACCCTAAGGCCATTCCCCCTTGTCCTGTCACTCCATGACCTTGTGAAAAGTCCAACATGTCAATCCAACCCCTGGAGAGGCTCCAGCCCCACTGAACCCAGGATCCTCCCAGCATGACCACCCACCTCATAAGAGCAACCGAGACACAGAAATAGGACTAGCACCAAAAAATTCAGAGGCAAAACTGAATTTAAAAGGAAGAACTGAGAGCATGAAATATCCCAGAAGTGATCCCGGGCACAGCCCCTGGGGCTGGGAGCCCCCTCAGTGAAATGCAGCCCTTCCCTTCCCTTCCCTTCCCTTCCCTTCCCTTCCCAAACCTTCCCTTCCCAAACCTTCCCAAACCCTCCCTTCCCTTCCCAAACCTTCCCTTCCCAAACCTTCCCTTTCCGCCTCCCCATTGTGGCCTTGGGAGATGCTGCTTAACATTTTTCAAGCCTAGGACAAGGCAAAGAATCATTTGGTTGAAAAATGGCCTTTAGTAGAACATGAAAGATTTTATGAAAAACTATTGGCTTTTTTGAAGTGTTTCCCCTTTTTGATTTTTTTTTGGTGACATCATCTATCCATCTTTTTTACTGCAGCCTGCAAAGTAAACCAGCTTTGCTTTCTCTTCTGGAATTATTCTATGTTAAGATACTTTTTCAATCAAAAAACTATCAAAATAATTCATGTACAGAAAATCTGCTGTGGGGAAGAAGCAGCAGTTTGCATTTTCTGGAGGCAGACATACGGAGGACAGGCACGGAATTCTGCTCATTCCCTCATGGAGCAGAGGAATAGGCTGCTCTCACCCTGCCTCTCCACCTCTGCACAGCCCTACCCAGACCCTCATTTTCCTGCAGCCCATTGCAAGCTCACCTTCTGATTTCCCCAGCCAAATTCCCTGTTCTTTCTCTGTTTTAGGAACTCCTGATGCAGGAGCAGGAGCCTGCTCTCCTCCAATTGTTCCCCCCACCCCAAACCTCCTTTTCCGCAGAGCTTTGGGGAAAACAAAGCCAATGTGGAGCTGTGAGAGGGGCAGGGAGCTGCAGCACAAAAGGGCTCTTTGTGCTCATTTCATCGAGTGCTGTGAGCCGAGATTTTGGGAGCAGTATCTAAGCAGAGATTTGAAGAAGTGTTTATGTGATGGTTTTGTTAACAGCACTGAGAACATGCACAGGGCAGCTGATCGATCCCTTTATTGGGCAAAATTTGCTTCCTAGAATTCAGAGCTGGAGAAGGGCTGTGACTGCAATACCAAATTGGTGGGAGGTGCCTGTGTGGAGGAGCCAGCGCTATCCCACTGCTGAGGCACAGGTGCATCCTGACCCCTTTCAAGGGTCAGGAGAGGAGCGGGAGAGGAAGAAAACCAAAAGGAGAGCAGCAGGAGAAGGTTTATGGCAGGTGTCTATGGCATTCTCTGTATGGAGAAAGACCCACCCTGGGAAAACTGCTCCAGTGTCCCAGTGACCCTGGGAAATATGCATCCCACTGATGGATCTGCAGTGCTCCAGGGAGATGAGGAAAGCTGGGGCCATAGCATTTTCAGGGAGTGGAATGCACGCACAACCCTCTCCTACTCTAAAACCTCCTCATAAACTTAGATCAGATGAGAAAACTGAGGTGCAGCTTCTGGTCCAGCAGGTTTGGAATACTGAGGGTCCCTGGTTGCACAGGTGCTCCGCAGACAGGAGCTGCTGCTCTTGGGTGGGATGAAATTCCTTCTCCTCAGCCTGCTCAGAGGTCCCTGAATAAAAACTGGTAATTGTGGGGGCTGGTGTGATGATACAGACAAGGAGGGAAATGGGGGGTGTGTGGAAGGAAAGGGTGAAGAATCAGCGAGACTCTTGGAGCTGAGTCAGCGGCAAGTGCTGGAGGGAAGAGGGGGAGAATTGCAGTCAGCCCTCGGAGTTATCCACAAAAACACAAACCTCCTCCTCTCCCACTCCTGGAAATGTTCCAGGCCAGGCTGGACGGGGCTTGGAGCAACCTGGTCTAGTGGAAGGTGCCTCTGCCCATGGCAGCGGGTTGGAACTGGGTGATCTTTAAGGTCCTTTCCCACCCAGCCCGTTCTGTAATTCTGGGACCTTCATAGACTCATAATAAAAAACTCTCAGAATCTGGTGTTTTCTCATCCTGCAGACCCCACAGGAATACCTGAGTCTGTGGTTTAGGAATCTCTAGCCCCCTGCCCCACTCTCCCAGGGGCTCAGCACAGGGTTACATTGCTGGGATCACCCCATGGACACTGCCCCAGCACACACATGGGTCATTCCTCCTGTTGAGTGCTTTAGGGCTGCTTTTCCCCTCCTCTGCAGCTCCTGGCCCCTCACAGAGGAAGGTTTCAAGTGCCCCAAAGTGCAGAAAGGGCAGGATCCTCCATCCTCTCTTCCTGCTGGCTCCAAAGCACATTCCCACATGGCTCAGCCCCAGGCTGCCCCAGGCTCTGCTCCATCCTGCACCTGGACAGGGGGTGGCCCAGGCTGTGCCTCCCTTTCCCAGCATTTCATCCCTGCTCCATCCCACCCTGCTCCTCTGGACACCCAGTCCCCTGTGCTCCTCTGCCCCATGGCCAAGGATAAGCTCATTTTGCAGGAGGGATAAAGACATCCCCTCCCAAGTTACCACTCCCTCCCTGGAGCCACAGCTGGAATTTCGGTGAATTTACACATCTCTCTGTTAACTCCTTGATGGGTGAGCATCCCAGGATAACATGGCTGGGGACCTGAAAAAGTGGATAATTTGATAACAGCCTCACACTGATGCTGCTTCCTCAGCTGTCCTGCATGGAAAACCTCACCAGTACCTTATAACTCATTCAGTGGGGGCATTTCCTTCGTGTCTGGCACTAATAATACCCCTTATCCCCAGAAGGATTTGCATTTAGCAGAAGCAAATCAGTAACAAACCCTGTGTCCTCCTAGGAACCAGCATGTCCATTGGGAGCAGCAGTGGGAGGGGGAACTGATGGTGTTGAGGGGGAATTGATGGCATTGAGGGGGAGCTGATGGTGTCAAGGGCTCACCCCAGCCCATCCCAGCACCTGGAGCAGAGGCAAATGCTCTGGAAGAGGATATTTGATTGCCATATTTTCTCTGGAAAGGTGACTATTCAGCCTGACTCAAAAACCTCCCCAATGGGCCAAAGCAATTTCACAGGATAAAGCTGGCAGGGTGTTTGTGTGTTTATATGCAATAGTTGATTTGTTTGCTCCAGCTTCTCTCTGTTCCCCTACAGCAGAGTAAAACATCTAGATAACACTGTAGAAGCAAAATAATTTTTAAAGAGGCAAATTCAATTAAAAAATTTAATTTAAGAACATAAAACACCTCACCATGGTATTATAGGCATGCTCTTACTTTACATTTCTTGCACAGTACTTCTAATTTAATCCTTTCAAAGTTAGCTACAACTGTGTTAATTTTTAACTGATCCATTTCAAGGTAAAAATTATTTCTGAGCTTGTAAACATCCCCCAGGCTAGGGGTGGAAAGCCAAGGAACTCAAGGCCAGGAATGAAAACTGAACTCATGGGTTTGCTCCTCTCTGCATTCTATGTCTGTCCTCCCAACAGCCAAGAGTAAATTAGTGAAAAGTGAAAATAAAACCAAAATTTGCTCTTCTTTCTTTAAAACTCTCTTTGTTTAATCTGTAGGAATAAACAGCACCATACTTCAGTGCCCCAATAACAGGAATTTACTGAGGACTTAGAGTCCTTAAAAATCTGGATGTGACATATTTCTCTATTTTCCTTATACTTAAATTTAATTAATTCCTGAGTTTCTGATGCTTTTTTCATAGAATCACAGATTGTATTGGGTTGGAAAGGACGTTAAGGCCCATCCAGTTCCAGCCTCAAACCTTCCACTATCCCAGGCTGCTCCAAGCCCCGTCCACCCTGGGACACTTCCAGGAATGGGGCAGACCCAGCTTCTCTGGACCTGTGCCAGGGCCTCCCCACTCTCCCAGGCAGGAATTTCTTCCAAACATCTAAATCTTTTTTAGTTTAAAACCCTTTCCCCTTGTCCTATCACTGTCTGTCCATGTAAGAAGTTCATGGAACCATAGAATGGTTTGTGTCGGAAGGGACCTTAAAGCCCATTTTATTCCAACCCCCAAAGTTGCTCTGTTGCTCCATTGCTCCACTCCCTGAGGTGCTTTAACTGTAGTTACAGATCTGAGTTTCCATCCTTCTCTTCCCTATGGTGTTTATGCAGAAACAAACTGGTTTTTGTCCAGCACCATCCTGGCCCTGTCGCTTCCCTCTGCACAGATGCTCTGCACCCTCACTCTGCTGCCTCATGCACTGTCTGCACTGGAGTTGTTCCAAATGCTTTCCGGATAGGGGTTACATCTTTTAGGGAGGTAACATATTGGAGAAAGAAATGAAATTTGCACCTTTTTTGCTCCTGAAGGAGTCGCACCAACTTTGTGGTTTCATGTCCCCACACAGAGGGCAGGGCCCCAGCCCTCGCCCTCCTCCTGGTGCAGAGGCACTTCAGCCTCAGTGTGTTACAAACAATAATTTGTCATTCACCATTCCCCAGCTGTCCCTGGGATGCTGTCACAGGGGAGGCCACACAGCTTTAATGGCACCTCAGCTGGCATTCATCTGACTCCGGCACAGGCTCAGCAGCTTTGCTTTCTCATGAACATCTGGATGGAGACATTTAAAGCCCAGGTGCCAATGTCCTGAACACAGAGCACCTGAAACTGCAGCTATCACCACACACCCCCTACTTCAGTCTGATTCCACAGGCCACATTCCTAATGTAATTCTGGATAACCTGGAGTGGCCCCAGGCCCATCTGCAACAGCAGCAAATGCCTGTTGGGCAGTATTTCCTCATTATTCCTCAGAGAGCTCAGTTTGTTTTGTGTCTGGACCACGCCAGACCCTGAGCCACAGGAGAGGGACATTTCTACAAACCCTGTGGAGGGGAAAGCCTCCAGTGCCAGCAGCTGCCAGGCACTGCAACAGGAGATGTCACCAGAATGTCCCTGCTGTGCTGCAAACGTGAATCTTTCCATCAGATCCACCTCCAGAGTTTACACTCATCCTTCATGGTCTGTGCCACCCACCACTGTAAAGCAGCAATTACCAGGGTATGAAATATTTGCTGCTCTGGACAAAAGGACACCTGAGCCCTGTGAAGGTTCAGGTCTGTGAAGGGAGCAATGCAGAGCTGCCAGCTGAGTGCTGGGGTGTGAAACACCATGAGAAAACACCTCGGAGTTAGCTTTCCTCCAGATGTGCTCCTTGGGGTATTTGTGTTTTGATGATTTTTAATCAATCAGCAGCTGATGAGGTTCCTCCACTGAAACCAGACACAGGAATCATGACAGTGTCATGTGGCTCTCTGGAATAATATTGCCTCCTTTCCTCCAGGTGAGCCCCCCAGCATGGAGCACAAATCTGATGAGGAGTGGCTGAGAGAGCTGTGGGTGTTTAGCACTTCAAAACCAACACTTGAACATTTTCTTAAAAAAAAAATAGAATCTTTTTTCCCCTATTCCTATTTTTTTCTGTGAGAGAAAACAAGAAACTTTCAGCCACATGGGAAATGTTCTCATTTGGGTCAGGCTGCTATTTTGAATACAGGGCTGCCAGCCCTCTGCAGTTATCCTCCCCAGACAATGGCTTGGATGTTCCCGTGCAGCCAGAAAAGGCAGCTCACTCCAACAGCTCCCACTCATTAAAAGGAAGGAACAGCACCGGGATGTTTCACTGTTGTCTTTTGCCAACCTGGCAATGAAACTCAAGATAATTTTAGTAAGGAGGCAATATAAAAGTGGATCTTTATTTGGAGGCCTCAGGGGCAGTTATAGAGAAGGTCCACAAAAGCCCACCCACATGGGGTGAATACAGTTTTTATAGGCTTTAGGAAATTAGCATAATTGACAAAAAAAGCACCAATTAGGAGGACATATGGTGGTGCAATTCTCTCTCAAGTTAAGTCTCTTCTCGGGAGCCCCCCCCCAGCTGTACTTTGTCTATGAAATATATCTCAAAGTGTTGTTCTTAACCTTGGTTCCCAGGAAGAACCAAGATAGGACAGGAGCTTTGTACCCCCCGGGGCTTGGAGTGCTGGAATTTGTTTTGTCTTTCTGCCTAGGGAAAGGCCATGGAAAATTCCTGGGAAAATTAGCCACTAACACAATAGGCTACAAACACATGTGTAAGGAATACAGAGAATACATGAGGAAACAAGGCAAAAACCAAAACAGCATCATCACCAGTGCCTCCAGCAGGATTGGCCCACTGGGCCCTGCTCCACACTGGGCTGTGCTGGGAGGGGTTTCTGTCGAAGGAGAGGAGTGAAAATGACCTATCCCATCTTCACCCCATAAATACTGGGATTCTGGGCTGTGGGATGAAGTGGCACATGGAGCACTGCGGTGATGTGTGGTGTGTGCACAGCCAGCTCTGCTCCCACAGCCGTGGCCCTGTGTGGGTGCAGGACTCCTCAGAGCAGGTCCCAGCTCCCCTAGGTGCCTCAGTGAGGACGTTTGAGCTCCTTAGCTTTTCCTGCTTGTCCAACAGACAGAGTATTTCAGCGTTTCCAGTCTTCCTTGTGCACGCAAAGCCCCAAAACGCTGCATTTCCCCACACTACCCCCTTTCCTGGGAAATCACAGGAGCCATCTGGTCCTGGCCCACTGCGGTGACAGGGACACTGCCAGCTGGACAGATGGGCACATCGAGGGAGCAGGGACTGAGATATGTGCCTTGGGAGACTCCCTGTGCCCAGAAACACGGAACTGATGGGGCTCACATAGCAGCTGCCCGGTCTGCCTTAAGAGAGGCCCCTGGAAATTGTGTCCCAGCCCAGTGGGATGGAAATTCCTGTCTATTTTCCACATCTTCGAGGAACACTGCTGTGAATGGACTTCCTTGGTGCATCATTCCCATTCCAACATTCACACCCAGACAGACACACATCACAGAATCCTGGAATATCCTGAGCTGGGAGAGACCCACAGGATCATCCAGTGCAACTCCTGGCCCTGCACAGACACCCCAACAACCCCACCCTGGGCATCCCTGACAGCCGTGTCCAAACACTCCTGGAGCTCTGGCAGCCTCGGGGCTGTGCCCATTCCCTGGGGAGCCTGGGCAGTGCCCAGCACCCTCTGGGGGAAGAACCTTTCCCTGATATCCAACCCCAAATAAATAAACCCCAAAATAATAATATCCGACCCCCCAAATAAATAAATATTATAAAATTAGAAAAAGATAAAAATATAGAAATACAAAACTAGAAAAATAGAAACATAGAAAAATACAAAACTATAAAAAAATATAAAAATACAGGCTCACACACCTGTGCCCACCCCATATCCATATTTTTATTTCTCCTGCTGCTCAGAAATTACCATCAGCCCCTTCACGGCACATTGTTACTCCTTTAGGATCCCTCCAGCTCCCAAACATTGCAGGTGGAGCTGGCCCTGGGGTGTCCTGGCATGCTGCTTATGGAAATCCAGAGCTGGACTGATGTGTGCACTGTGCCCCTCTAACCACACGTGCAGGGCTTGGAGCCACAGCTCCTGTTCCTGCTGACTCTCCTTGATTCATTCTGGCTGCTCCTGGCCCCAAGGCCAGACACGGAGCCCTCAATTTACGTTGGGCTGTTAAAATTTTTAAACCTTTGTAAATGATGAGCAGTTTATCAAAGGAACTGCTTTTGTCAGCCTTGGCTGGGGAGGGCAAGGAAATATTGGCAATTTTCCAATCGCCATTCATTTAATGTTGGTTTTCCTCCCGGTTTAAAGCAGGAGTTGGGTAGAAACAATATCCACTATTAATAGATAAATGTTTTATTAACAATAAAAAGACCGCAAAGATTTGTAACTTTAATAATAGTTTCTTGTTTTAAAATTCGGTGGCGTTATTATTTATTGAGCAGCTGGGGCTATTTTCTTACAGGGTCACAGTCAGGCAGAACCACGGGAAAATGGATAACTCGGAGTTATCAGGGGAGAAATATTCCAGCTGACTGAAGTGCTTCCTGGCAGGACTTCTTTTTTTCATAATTTTAAAAATAAATTTGTCACTCGTCGTTTACTATAAGGCCTATAAAATTTCTAAGCAAAGTCATTTTTCCTGAACCTCACTTCAGGTGCTGCCTGTGCTGGAGCGTCCTCAAAGCCCTGCTCTCATATTCTGCAAATGGTTCAGGTTTCTGTGTTAAACCATTTTGGTTTCAGCCTTTGCTGTGCCAGAGCAGAGTGATAACTGCATTTCCTGCTCCCTGCAGGGGGATCTGTGGCTCTCAGGTGACTGAGGGAATTGAGAGGGGAAAAAGAACTTTTTGAAATTTATTTTGTCCTCCTTCCTTGGATTTCACGTCATGGTCTTTTTTACCCCCATGTTCTTCTTCTCTTAGTAGATATTTAAAGGGCTGTGTGGATTTCCTAAGAGTTAGGTCTGGTAGTTCAGAAAATACAAAATATGAAACCAAGCCATTTGTATGATCTGATATTTTATTTTAGCCTTAATTCCAGAAGAAAAAATAATGCTTATGTTTGAGATCTCTAAAACAGCAGAAGGGTTTTGAAAATAAATGAATTGAAGGAAGAAAAATAGTTAATGTTAATAATAATAACAATAATAACCATGTTCAGCTGTAGTTGGCAAGAAATAATTTTGCTACAAAAATCTAAAAACTTGCACTTTCTATCTCCAGTGGAAATCGTGGGACTTCCAAAAAGTAAAGTTTCTGTTTTCTAGAAAGAAACTTCCTGCCTTTATCCAACTCCTTTTAAGCC
Organism: Aleadryas rufinucha; assembly: GCA_013397815.1. Lineage (NCBI taxonomy): Eukaryota > Metazoa > Chordata > Aves > Passeriformes > Aleadryas > Aleadryas rufinucha. The sequence continues at coordinate 58,331 of VZTH01018219.1, forward strand.
TGGACAAAATCAAAGTATCAACCTGCAACAGTCAGGGTTCAACTTGTGACCAAACATCACTAAAGACCTAAAACATCAAAGATTTAAACTCTTTTGCTCAATTCAGCCTCAAAAACTGAATCTGGAATTCCTAAATCCCACATTAAAACTCTTAGGACAAACCACTTGGAAATTGCAGACTTTTCCTGTCTCCTTGTTCAGATTTGGATGTGAAATACTCGTGCCCAGGTGAGCAGCTTTCAGAGGGAGTATTCTGTTTGCTGGGATCTGTACATTCCATGCATACACTTCTGAAGGAAGCTACATACAAAACTCAAAGCACTGATAATTTATTGTTAAAAAATAGAAAGTTTCACTTGCCCCTTGTAGAAATCTGATTGGATCCACCTGAATGTTTTCCATGAATTCTTTTCCACGGAGTAAATACCAGTTACTGAAACCAAAACGGGTCAAGGGAGAGGGACATTGTCAATTAGCCTCTTCAACCACACTAACCACAATATAATGTGAAATTAGAAAAAGATGGAGACTCAAATAAACAAAGGAAGGAAGGGGTGGGTAAAACTTGCTTAGGTGTCATGAAACAGAAAGGATGAAAGAGCCAGGGGTGAAAACAGGACAGTGACAGGTCGGTGCTGGCTGTGTGATTTATCCCTCCCTCCCTCCCTCCTTGCACCCCACAGCTGGTGTGAGCAGGAGCGATGCTCCAGTTCCCATGTGCTGCCACCCCCACGTGTCCTCAGGGAAAGCTGTCCCTCCTCAGCAGCCCCAGTGCAAAGCCCTTGCTGGGGGCACAGGGATGAAGAGCTGTGCCCAGAGTCCTGACCTGGGTTCTGAAGAAGGGAGCTCTATTGAAACAAACCTGAAAATCCCCACACATATTGATATCTCACCCTTGCCTGAGGTGCTGCTCAGCCCGAAAACAGAGGCCAGGGACACCCCTATGCCATGGGTGGCAGGAGAATACTCCAAGACTTTTGGGCTGTCTGGGTTCCTGGGCTGCCAGGCGTTGTCCTCTTCAGTGGCACCTCCCTTAGGTCCCTTTGTCCCTTGCTGTGCTTGTTTTCAAAGCCAGATGCTATGGGAGACATGGTCCTGCAGGACACAGTAGAACTCCAGGGGAACCCCCTCAGATTTCCAGCTGCTGATGTGGTTGTCTTCCTGGTGTTTCTGCAAGTTTATGGCATTGGTAGTGTTGGTAATGATGTAACATCCCCAACTAATTTTTCATTATTTGTTTTAATTAATTGTAAGAATTGCCCACTTTTAGCCAGCACTATTTAAATTTTTTCACAGACTGTTATTGATGCTTTGATCATTAAATCTTTGAAACCTTAAAGGTGTTAAAACTAACCCTGACAAGCTTCAATAAACAAAGCCAAAGGGATTTGAAGATTGGGCATCTGGAATCTTAAATGTATGGCCCTTCAAGGAGGTTGGAGTAACGAGAAGATACAAAGAGTTAAGGCCTGAAAAGTTGGAGACTCCCCATGTGAGAAAAAGATAACAAAAGAACCATAGAATGTGGACCAGATTTGCATAAAGAGGGAAAATCATAGACCAACAGAGAATAGAATGCTAATTAATGAAGAGGATTATGTAATTTAGAACCAATGAACACAAATTTCTTTGTTTGCTAAAAATATATAAGTCAAATGTTTTGTATCGGTGCAGAGCCCGGAACTTTGTCAGCCACACACACAAACCTTGGTCAAGAATAATGTAATGCCTGACTCTGTAACATTAAAAAGAGAGTTGGAGGAGTCTTATTTATCCTCATGATTTTGGTGACAGCAGCACCAGTCAGAAATTTCCTCTTGTGGAATTCTGTTGGCAGATGCTTTGCACCCTGGCGTTACAAGAAGAGTTTGCATCCCCTCATCTTGGCACCCCCTTTCATTCCTTTTTCTGCTCTTATCAGCAGGTTGTAATGCCAGCTGGTAACACCTACGGAGGACGAAGCAGGAAGCCAGCATTTCCTGAAATACTGAAACTTTGGGAAAAATGTGGCCCATCCTTAAGGCACCCTCTCGATGGTCATCAGATTCATTTCCATTTCAGTTCAAAGCAGAACTGCTTAGAGACAAATCTTCCTCATTTCTGGATCTGTGGGTCACCAGGGCCAAGGAAGGAGCAGTGGTTCTGCTGGGAGTGCACAGGACACCAGGGATGTGCCCTGTGGCCACAGCCCAGGGTGAGACAGTGACACTTCACCCACGTCAACCCAACAGCAGGGCTGGAGTGCCTGGCACCGCCCCCGTGGGGCAGAGGACATAAAGTCACCACTGTAAGCGGTTGAAAAGGATTTGTTGTGCTGAGCAAGTGCTGGAAAGGGTTTTATTGCCTCTTGCAGGAGAAGACCCTACAGCTCTTGTTGGGGAAGACCCTACAGCTACAGACCTGACAGCGCTGGAGTCCTAAGCTGAAGCAATTTATCCACAAGGATAAATCAGGACTTGTTTTACTGAAGAGCTGGGGCTGATCTCAGAGCACAGAGGCACTGAGTGCTCCCAGGGCTCCTCTCAGGTCAGCCCTAAACCCCCCCAGCGCAAGGAGGGCAGCACAGTGGGGGCAGCGCTGGTGCCTGCAGGGCTGCATGGTCAGAAGCTCTGTGATGGGACAGGGTCAGGAGCTCTATGACGGGACAGCTCACATCACACCAGCAGCTTGCACTTCGCTGTATTCATTGCTAATGCAGAACACGCAGGAGCCCTGCCCTGGCCAAGAGGAACAGATGCCCCTGTGCACCCAGAGCTCAGGAATCACACACACAGAATGGGTTGGGGTGGATTAAAGACCATGGAGATCCAGCCCCCTGCCATGGGCAGGGAAGAGGAGCCAGGCTGGTCCCACCAAGCCTGGCCAGCCCAGCTGGGGCAGACTGGTCTCACACAAACACAGTCACCTCTGCTCTTTAGACAAAGCTGGTTTAGGAAAGAGGTGAGAAATCAGGGAACAGTGGAGTCTGAGGCTGCTTTTACCCAAGTTATTTATTACACCCCTGCAAAGTGTAGGCCAGAGCAGGATCAGGCCCAGAGGAGCTCTCCCTCCTCTTCCCTCCTGTCCTCATTTTGGGGCTGACACCAAACTTGCTGAAAGGCAAGTGGAAAAAGCTGAAGTGCTGAGTTGCAGCTTGAAAAACGACAGAGAGTGATTATTGCTGTCCAGGAGACAAGGATTAATACATCTTCCCAATGTGGGACTCAAATTTCGGGCAAAGTATTTTTATACAGGCAAAAATCTACATCGTTTTCGTCGGCTGTTTGATTCATAGGAAAACAGTGCTGAAGAAACAAGGGCGAAAAAAAAGGGAAAATAAAGGCTCAGAGCACACTTTATCAGTTCCTGTACTGATGTACAGCAAGGCACCAGTGGCAGGAAGAAGCTGATTCTCAGAGCATGTTAACAAAAATCATCAAGCTGAGGTAGGGGATCTGCTGCTTATTTTGCCTTCTCTAAACTGCCTCTCCACAGACTGTCAAGAGAGGGGAGGGAGCCAGGCCAGCACTTTGCCTAACGGGAGCAGGAGAGGAAAGGTCTGTTAAAGCCTGGCAGCTGTGTTCTTCTCAGGCAGAGTGAGGGTGATGGATGGGGAGGTTGCTCAGCGTCAGGCAGGGTGCAAAAGGGCCTCAGTAACATCTATTAAAGCCATCCATTCTCCCAGGCTCATCTGGCACTCACTCTTTGTCACCACACTTGTTATCCTTCCCTGATGGTAAATGCTGGGGAACTTCAAGGTATTTGAGCAGTCAGAGACGACAAATCCCTACGAAGAAGAAAGAGTAAAACAGCAGGAGAAACATGTTGGCTTCATCCTGAGCGAGCATTAAATACACTTCCCATTTGTCTGAGGAGACAGTTAATGGGAAAATGAGCTCTTTAATTGAACAGCCTGAGAGTCTCACGCAGCTGCAGAAAACAAACGCTCAGGAGAAAGCCATTTTTCCAGGCAGGGATCCCAGCCTGAGTGAGGCAGGAGGGAGCATTTCTCGCAGAGAAATAGCAACACATGCCGCGGCTGCTGAGGACAATCCGGTGCGAGGCCTTTCCCAGCGCGGTGCTATTTAAAGGAGCAGAGAAAGGCCTCGGATCAGGCACTCAGCCCGAAGCTGGCCTGAGGCAAGAGCAGAGCAGAGGGTTATTTTTGCCATGTTTTACAGCCAGGTCCAGCCCGGGGCTGCCAACTGGTGTTGTGCCACTCGTCTGGGTCCCCGCGGGCTCTGCGGGTTCCTATCTGCGGGACGCACCAGGACACTGCTGTGGCCCTGCCACCTCTCTGGTGGCACTGGGCACCGTCTGCCAGTCCCAGCACGACCAGCAAGAGGCCTCTCACTGGAATTCATCATCCCTGTAACTCAGAGCTAAGGATTGCAGGGTACCTCTGTGGCCCCTCCGTGCTGGCAGCTGGGCTGGGCCTTCCTGGGATAGCACTTGGAATCACAGAATCCCAGACTGGTTTGGGTCGGAAGGGACCTTGAATCTCATCCAGTCCCACCCCTGCCATGGGCAGGGACACCTTCCACTATCCCAGGTTGCTCCAAACCCTGTCCAACCTCACCTTGGACACTTCCAGGGATCCAGGGGCAGCCACAGCTTCTCTGGGCACTCTGTGCCAGGGCCTCCCCACCCTCACAGCACAGAACTTCCTCCCAATATCCCACCTTTCTTTCAGTTTGAAGCCATTCCCCTTTGTCCTGTCTCTCCAGGCCCTTGTAAATAATTCCTCTTCATCTTTCTTGTCAGCTCCCTTCAGGTACTTCGCACCAACCTCCAAGGTATGAGGTACCAACAAAAGGTGCTAGGCAGAGTAGCCCAAAAATCACTCTTAACCAGTTAATGAGCCTTATAAAATGGACTTTCCCTGACCAGGCTGCCTGCTGCATGTGCATCTACAGTACATCAAGCTTCCCATCTCCCCTCAAATCTTCTCTCCCTCTGCATGATCCTTCAAACTCCCCCTCCTGTAGCACAACCCCTTCTCAGTCTAAAGAGCATCTGAGATCTTGGGATTAACCTGAATATTATTTTTCTTTACTCACTTTAAGTGTTGTTCAGCCACAGAAATAAGGAATCTCTGGCTTCTTCAGGGTGTGCAGCAGAGGGTGGTGAGGCCAGTGACACAGCCAGGGCAGGCACCTGCTTTCACTGTTATCCTGCTAATTAATAACATGCTCATTAAATGAAGAAAGCCCATTACTGGCGTATCAAGGGAAGGGCAGAGATAAGAATGCAGTAAGAGAGGGACTGAAGGAGTCTCCTCTATTGTCAAGTCCTCTTCCCTGTGATTCCCATCACACCAGCTTATTAACCTCTGCCATGGAAGCAGTGGCTTTTTCCTTGCTCCCCAGGGGAGGCTGTTAAAGAACTTCCCTTATCATGTATCCAGGAATCTCCTCATTTGCAATTAAAGCCTACACTTAACCAGCTTGTTCTTGATCTGTTGTTTAAATCACCTCTCCTGTGTGGGGTTTATCTCCCCCCTGAACAGCAGCCTCTCCTCTTCTCCACAAGAATTTATGGCTAAACAGGCTGCACGAGCATCCCCTCTTTCCCCCATATCCTCATTGCTCTTCTGCCTGTAAACCTATATCCTCTCAGTCTGTGCAGAACCCAGCAGTGACAGGCACTTTTCCAAGGTGGTGAGTCCAGGAGGCACTGCTGGGGACAGCCAGAGAGTTGGTGGGGCTCATCCTGCTCAGGATGCTGGAAGGAGCTGGGGCCAGCAGGGTTCAAACAGCCTCCCCAGGTCGTTTGTCCTAAAGGTGGTGTTTTTGGAGCTCCCAGCAGCTGCCTGTGGACAGGAGGCAGCATCACACTTGAGTGCCAAAATGACATTGTGGTCACGCTGACAGGATTTAGGAGCCTTCTCCACAGCCTCGGGTCCTCTGTGCCATGCAGGACAGCCTTCCAGGGACAGTATCTCCTAAAAGGGGTGACACAAGCCTTTTGTCCATCTCTTCTATATTTTTCTTCCTTTTTCCCACCTCTTCCTCTCCCCTTGGTTTACTTGGAACGTGGGCACATCCTCAGCTGCCCCCATCCAGCAGCAGGAAGGCAGCTGAAGGGTTTTCTCCCACCTCAGGGGTCTGGATCACTGATTCCCAGGGCAGCATCACAAGCAGAAACCCTCATCAACACCACGACACTCTCACTGTGTGCTCGATAAATGCATTTAATTACCAAAAGGACAGAAAAATGCAGCAGGGCTGAGGCCTGAAAGGCCACACACAGAGCTCCCTTCCTGGCTTGCCTGGCCGTGTTCACGGTGTTATCCCAACAACTGCTGAACCCACAGAGGTTCCATGGCTGCCCCTACTTGAACCAGCGCTGCCCCACTGCCAGGCTGCCAGCAGGAGCAGCGCATCCCATGGGAAAACCCTGGCTTGGCAGACTGGGATGTGCTCAGAGGAGCCCTGATTCCTCACAGACTTTTGATTAAACACTTTCAGGGTTTTTGGTGTTCCTTTCTTATCCTAGCACTGAACTGGAAAAACTCCAGCCACAGACAATGAATGACCAAGGACCAGGCCTCCCAGTCTTCCATGCATCCTAGGAGAAGGCTCAAGCTTCTTGCCTGGGATGAGGGGAAACCTTTGGTACAGAAGTGGAAAAATAAGTCATTGCCATGAGAAAAGAGAAGCTGGTGCTTTAACCCCTGCTGTGATCCCACTCTGGCTGACCCAGAGCAGCTCAGATTTTCCCAGTGGGGTGTGAGGAGTTTTCTGGGAGTCCATGAAACTCCAGGCAGGACCAGCCTGGGGAAGGGCTGTGTCTGTCAGGGACACACCCACGGCCCAGCTGGCCACATCTGTGTAAGGACAGGCAGATGTGCTCACAAAATGTGCTCTGTCATGTCCTGCCTCAAGGACTGCATGGCTCCTAATTCCCATCAAAGGCAGGACATGACAGAGCACTTGGTGTGGGAATTCAATAAGTCTGTTCTGCTTCTTTAACATAAGGCTGGGCACATTGTTCCCACTAACAGAGGAAGAACAATTAGCCTCAGAGAGCATTACCAGTGCACTGTAATAGCGATTTGTAGGGCAAATCGCCTTAGGAGACTCCAGTGAAGTGAGACTGGGTTTTCCAAGGAATTTGCAATGCTAATCCTGGCAGTGCCAGGTCACCAGTGATGCTGCATGGCAAGGAGGGTTGTGGGTGCCATGCAAACCAGAGCAGGGATAGTTATTAAATATGATATCAGCCACACAGCAAATGAGCCATTTACAAATGTGAGGTAAAGGCTGAGGAAATGAAGAAAAGGGTTTCTTAAAGAGAGCTGCTGCTCTCCTGGGCACACAGCTCTGACCTCTCTCACTTATCTTGTTTCTGCTCAGTCAAAGGAGTTGTGAGTTTGATAATAAGCTGACAGGATTTGCCTGTTAGAAGATATGATATTAATAAGAAGAAATATTAAATGTGTGTCATGTTGCTTTTGCTGTTGAGGGAATAAAATCCTTCCCTAATAACCATTCTGTGCCAGTTTGGAAGGATGGACCTCGTTAAGGAACAGGTATTTAAAAATCTCATCTTTACGCAACAGGTCATCCCTCACCACTGCTAAAGCATGGAGCCAACAAGCTCCAAAATTCACTGGTTTCTGGTGTTCAGGATTTATGTGCAACCCCTCAGAGCTGTATCCACACCATGCAGTTCCCAACAAACCCCAGCATGGATGGGGGTGGAGCCAGAGGCTGGGGAAGGACATCCCTGGGGAAGCTGCTTGGTGCTGCGTGTGGTGAGCAGAGTTTGAGAATCTCTGAGCTAGCTGGGAATTCTCCAGCAGACCAGGTCCTCAGCGGAGAAAGGCAGTTCTTCAGCACTGAAGGAACGTGCAGATTATGATCAAATCCTCATGGAAAACTGCTGGATTCTCTGTTTTGGAGACCTGGAGGGGAGCACACACTGCCCTTTAAAAAACCTTCATTTTCCAGTGAAAGAGATGTTCACACCTCCTTGGTGGACCATGCTCATCCCTGGAAGTCTGTGGGCCCTGGGATACTTGGCTCCAAGCACCAATTTCTAGGGCCAGACCTCCACTTTGTCCAGCACTGGGCAGTCTCAGGAGAATCCAGTCCTAGGGCTGGATTTACGGCATCCTTTAGGCTCAGCAGGATGCCAGAAACCCTGGATGTTAGAAACCCTGGCTTCCCCTCCCAGATCACCTCCTCCACTCCCCTCACAAGAGCCTGGGCTCCAGGAAAGCTGGGGAGGCTTGAGAAAACGTTTTAAAAAATAAACAATGAAATGGCTGGTTTAATATTTATAAAGCCACCTTACAAGAGGTTTGTCCCTCCTCAGGAAGCATCAGTCTTCATTCCATCTGATAATACAGAAATATTTGAAGTTATTTCCAGAGAGGAGTTCCCATCTCCAGTCAGCCATAGTGGCTGTAAAGATGTCTGTCCTGATGGGCTTTCCCTGGCAATTTTAACCAGCAATAGTTTCCAGAAATCAATTCAAACCCCTTTGAAATCAATTGGCATCCGCTTTAATGTCATTTTGATCCTTCCTTAAGGAGCAAATTAAGTTTTACAATTACAAGGATAAGCTGTCCTCTTCCACTCCACTGTTTACTTCCCTCTTGTCCTTCCACGCACAGAGCTGGAGTCATCCAGGCAGTGTTAATTATTTGGTTTCTGTATTCCCTCATCCCTCCCCTGCATTAGCAGGGAATTGTATTTAAATGGCATTTGCTGCAGCACTGTTATCACAACTGTGCTGGGAAGCGATTTGGCTTCCAGAGGCGTCCTGAGAAACAATTTCTGGCTCCACACCAGTGGCTGGTGCCATGGCTCTGCTCATGCTCTACCCCACTAATGTCTGCAGCTAAAATAGGAACAAGCCTGCACCCACAGACGTCCCCAGCTGGTCACTGGAGATTCATGAACCAGGGAATGCTCCCAGTTTGCCAAGCAGATGAATTGGAATGGGCACACAGGAGTGCACTCCATAAACTGGGTAGTAACTGGAGCTGGTTATTGTGCTCTGTGCAGGAAATGCCTCCAGTTTGCTGCCACATGGCAACAGCTCCAACCTTTCCCTGCATGTGAGCTGGAGGATGGAGTGGTGTGAGCTCCAGGCACTGGGGACACAGGACAGCTGGGCTGGGGTGCAGCTCCAGTGGCCACTTGTGCTGGTCCTTTCAAAGCCCTGTCACTTGTGGGGGCTCTTTGATGAGAGCAGCAGCTCAACCTCCTCTGGGCCAACCCCACTTCCCATCCACCCAGGATCCCCAGGTGAGATAAAAGTACAGATAATGGTGCTCACAATTTTAGTTCCCATCCATTTTTGGAAGAGTCCTCTCCTTGTGTGGGATGTCAAACCAGAAAACTGGGCTCTCCGAGTGTCCTTCTCCACAAAGGAGAAGCGCAGGCAGTGTCTGAGTGCAGCTGATAACCTTGTGATCCTTCCTCTCCTTTTAGCAACAGAAAATATTTGTGAATCCCAAACCACTGCGTAGGAAGATGAAATAGAGCTAAGAGCTGTAATTTTCAAGGACATGCTCTCTAAAGCTGTGCAATGCAGCCACACTTCAGAATCTCTCTGGAAAGAAGGCGGCACCAAACTCCGTGGCTTTTTTCCTTTCTCTTTTCCTCCAGCTTGCAGTGGAGCATCACAGCTGAGAACGGTGGGTGGCACTGGCCTGGCCTCGCTTCTCAGGCTTGGCAGTGTGTCCTAGATGAGCTCCATGCAGAAATGTGGCCAGCCACCACTTGGAATCAGGAAAAAAATAGTCCACGAAATTGCCTTTGAAAATGGTCTTCAGTGCTGCAGAATTTCAGCTCCCCTTGATTCATGAAGCAACCCTGGCTTGCTGCTGTCTCCCCATTAAAACCTGGCTGGGTTCAGGCAGCCGTGGGGCAGGAGAAATAGAAAGCAAGGCACAGAAGAGGGAAATAAATCCAGGCAGATCCACCTTAGCCTTGCTCTCAGCTTCACTTGCTCTCATCCGTAACACATTGCACCAGGCAGGCTTGGCTGTAGAGCACTGAGCCAAAGCCATGTTTCACTGGGAATTCTTGCTCCTAAAATATGGAAGTGAGAGATAAATATTGGCCATTGGAAAGCCAAGGCAGAGACACAGAAGAAGGGAGTGGGGGAGAGCTTGACTTGGGGTGTGAGAGAAAAGTGGGTGAAGAGAAGTTTTCTCTTCCCAGATAATAAGTGGTGGAGTTTTGAACCAGTAATTTTCTGCTTCTCACTGTTAAGTCTGCATGTTAACAAAGCTTCATTTATTGCCTGCTTATGTGGTTTCTCACACTGGAAGTTGGGTTGAGGACACCAAGAAAGAAAATCAGGAGTGAAGGTGGTGCTGGAGGGAGAGCCTGGAGTGTGGGCAGGTTGTGTACATCACACTGTCCCTGATCACCCTTGAGCTGCTCCTCCAACCTCGGCAGCCACTCAAAGGTGGGCAAGATCCTCCAAGGGCCTTCCTAAAATCATCGGGGAAGATGAGTTTTCCAGATCAGCTGGACAAGGACAGGATAGGTGTGCACAGCTTTCCATGGATGCACAGCAAACATCAGCCCTCTGCCCTGTCCTGAGGGCATCTCCATGACCCAAAGTGTCAGACCAGGTGGAAAACAGGCCCTAAATGGCCCTACTGTGGTCTGGATATGCCAGATGCCTGAGCAGGGCTGTGAGGGACACCAGCAAAGCTCTCTGCTTGAGCTGCCTTTCTACATCACTGGCAGCTCTGTCCAACGAGCTTTATTTGAATAATGTTTCATTTAATCTCCAAGGAAATGTGTGATTTTGATCTTTGGGGATGTGGGGTACTGACACTGATGAAATGGGGGAAACTTTACAAATGAAAATTATTTTAAAAATGCAAAATCTCCAATCTTTGAATCTGAAAACACAAGAATGACATTGTCACCCTGGGAGATTTCCTTCGTGCCACTTTATTTTCCTGCTAATATTTCTCTTATAAAGCCAGATCTTAGATCACAAAACATTTCAGTAGTACCAAATTTGAATTCTTTATCAGGAAAAGGTTTTTAATCAAGAAGGAGGGGCTCTTCAGGTGGGACATCCTGGTCTCCTGCAATGTTTCCTGGCAAAGCACCTCCCTTGCTCCTGCTGAACACACTTCTGTGCCAGCACTGACTGCAACATATGCTGAACACCTCCCACCTCAGGCTCCTCAGATGTCACCACCTCCAGACAGTGCGAGGTGATGTTGGAGGTGAAATCCTGGTTCCCTGCACTCAGTGAGAAGAAAGCTGGGTAATACTTCCACGCTTTCATTATTTCTCCCACCACAAAGACATGCAAGGATCACAGCTTTCCTTTTAAAAACAAATAGTTAAATAAAAATATGTTTCTAGGCCAGATGAGAGGCTCTAAAGAACATTTTTCAACAAAACAAGCGTTGTGTCATCTAACACCAAGGCCACATATTTTTTACCAGGGCCTCTCAGGAATTTTTCCAATGTTGGCTCAGTATCCTCTTTGCACAAGAGAAGAGGAGCAGCCCCTTGCAACTCATCCCAAGGAAATGAGGGCAGTGGTAAGAAAAATAGGAGCTATCTGAAAAAAAAATATTTTTCTAGAAGATAAAAGATAAAAAAAAAGATCCCTGAAAAGCCAGAGGGAAATGTAGAGACAGGCTGGTGGCTTTGGAACTGGGCTTTCCCTTCTGGAACATCCTTCTTATGCTGTACCCTGCACATTAATAGTGCATTTATCCTTTAGGAATGACTGGATTATTTGCCATCAGACTTTAGGCTGATGACTCCAAAGAGCTCTGCACATCAGCTGCACAGTGACCTTTAGAATGAGCTTCAAACCTTGGTAATTCCAACCTCTACTACCAAAAAACCGCAACCCTGAACATACAGATTCATAAAACAGCTTGGGTTGGAAGGGGCCTTAAAGCTCATCCCATTCCATCCTCTGCCATGGGCAGGGACACCTTCCACTATCCCAGGTTGCTCCAAGCCCTGTCCAGCTTGGCCTGGGACAGTGCTCAGAGCTGGTGCAGCCTCACCTCGAGCCCTGGGAGCAGTTTTGGGTGCCATAATATAAAAAAAGAAAAGATCTTAAGCCATTAGAGAGTATCCAAAGGCAGGACATAAGGATGGGGAAGGGTCTGGAGGGGAAGCCCAGGAGGAACAGCTGAGGGCACTTGGTCTGTTCAGCTGGAGGAGACTGAGGGGAGAGCTCACAGCAGTTGCAACTTCCTTGTGAGAGGAACAGAAGGGGAAGACACTGATCTCCGCTCTGTGACAGTGACAGGACCCAGGGAACAGCTGGAGCTGTGCCAGGGAGGGTCAGGCTGGATATCAGGGAAAGGCTCTTCCCCACAGAGGGTGCTGGGCACTGCCCAGGCTCCCCAGGGAATGGGCACAGCCCCGAGGCTGCCAGAGCTCCAGGAGCGTTTGGACACCGCTGCCAGGGATGCCCAGGATCCCGGTTGTTGGGGTGTCTGTGCAGGGATAGGGGCTGGACTGGATGATCCCTGTGGGTCCCTCCCAGCTCAGGATATTCCATGACTCTGTTTCCCAGGGATGGGGCATCCACCACTTCCCTGGGCAACTACAGTGATACCTGTTACACTCCAGGCCCATCACACCACTCTGAGAGCACTAATTAGTCAGAATCCCACTTTAATTTGTGTATTAGAATGTTATGCGTAGAAATTCCTGTCTTGGGCTGAACCCTTGGCCAATGTTTTGTGATACTCCAAGTCTTGTCCATGGTCACTGTAATTTGGTACAAGTTCCTTTCCTGTTTTCAGCCCACAGGAAGAACTCTCCCAAAGGAGAAGTGATTCCCTTTCCAAGCAGAATGCTGCTTTTGTACAGCAGGTACATTTTCATGATTATCCATCATTTGCAGCAAACATAATTTTTATAAAAGCTCAGCCACAATACAAATGTGCAGAGGGCACAAATACAGATGCACCATGACTGAAATTGTTCCTACTTGCAGTTCTCCCGCCTGCCCAGTTCCATTTCCAAACTTGCTTTTTGCTTTCTTTTCTTTGGGATATTTTCCAACCACACCAGCTTGAACCCAGAACCTCAAAAATAGCCAAAAAATGATCAGTAATCTTGGAGGAGAAAGGAGAGAAAAAGAATCCACCCAGAAAGTTCAGAGTTTAAGCTTTGGTGAAAATGCAGGGTTTTTCTTGTTTTATGACAATAATTGGCAACTCTACTAATTTAAAGGAATTTGATATTCAGGGACCACAGGTTTCAAAGGCTTTAATGGAATCACAGAATAGCGGGTGGATGTTTGTTGGGAGATGCTTTCCTCCATGCAGAATGATATTCCAGGTAAACTGTATCATCTGCTGTTGGCACTGTGCCCACGACGGGACACCTGAGGTGACTTTGAACCACATTCCCCTGCAGCTCTTTCTTCCAGTTTCAGTGGATGCTGGGCCTTTGTTGAAAACCCGTGGAAGTAAAAGCACGAGTGCTCCTGCAGAGATGAGGGTGCTGAGCACAGGCTGCTTTATTCCCCCTGAAATGAACACCTGTATCCCGCTCCCACATTTTCTCTGCTTGGAGTTCCCTTTTCCAGCTGCTAGCAGCACAGCTGGATCTGAGAGCAGGCAAGACTTGGGCATTCCAGCAGATGCAGGTGTGTGTTCCAGCAGGGCAGCACCACCCTTGTCTGCCCCATCCATGACCATCAGCACCTTGTGGAATCATGGAATCACAGCAGCAGCCACCCTCAAGCTCTAAAATGCTAAGAATAAATTCATAATAAGAATAAATCTGTAATAAGGATAAATGCAAATTTCTCCAGGAAATGGCAGGAGGGCTAGGCATTGCCAGGGGAAAACATCCCAGTCACACCTGCACACACAGGTTCAGGTGTCCTTCGAGAGATCCACATGCCAGCCTGCACTGAGGTTGTTGGAAAGAGTCACCTGGCTCCTGCAAGGTAACATCAACCCTCACTCTGACCAGGATTACTGAAATCAGACCTTTAGAAAGCTCTTCCTTAAAAAAAAAAAAGAAAAACAAACAAACAAAAAAACAACAACAAAAGAAAAGAAAGGGTGTACACCAAGTGCTTTCAGTTGCACAGGAAAAAAGAAAGAAATTGTTACTATAAAACACAAAAAAACCCACCCAAAAACGAAACCCAAACCAAAACAAACCAAACAAAAGAAACTCAAACTAGTTAAAAAGCAGCAAAATGCACCATGGCCTGAAGTTGCCAAGTAGCCATAGCCATTTTCACCCTTTTTAAACCAGGAGAGCCGTCATTCTTGGCCACAGGGGCTGGCTGGGGAGCAGCTGGCAGAGCAGGGTGTGGGAGCAGTCCGGCCTCCAGTCCCCCTGCCTGGGTGAGGGGACAGCACGGCCACGCGTCCCAGCTGTGCTGCTGGACCTGTGGGCTGGTGCCACCCCAGCCAAGGGCACACCTGGGTGAGATTCCCCTGCAGTTCAGATGTAACAGCTCTGCAAAATCAGCAGGGCACCTGTTTTGGAGGGGAAATCTTGTAATCCAAGAGGTGTGATCACAGCAGTGTGGCCATTCCACGGGAAGATCCAAGCAGGAATTGCAGCCATGGATACAGGGCTGGAAAGCACTGGATTGTTGGATTGCAGCAGGAGGAGTTTGGGAAGAAAATCACCACCCACCCTACTGCCCGATCAAAGGTCTTTCTGGCTCCTTTTGAAGGCTCAGAAATCAAACCTCATGCCCAGATCCCTCCTTGCCACTCAACCCAAAGAGTCAGGACAAGCCTTTGGCCAGTCCCGGCCACAGAGCTGGCAGAGCTCTCCCCAAAAGGCTCTGGGGTTCTGGAACTTGTTCAAGCTTCCTCAAAGCTGTTAATTTCCTGGCCCCTCAGATCTGTGGAGCAATGGGGAGATGCTCCCCTCCTGCAGGAGCATCTGTTTGGGAGCAGCCACACCACAGCAGCCTCTGAGTTTGCTCCAGGCACAGAGAGTCCAACCTGAGTGCCAGGGGCCACTTGAGGGATTCAAACACCTCATGAGCAACCATTTCAGGGCTCTCTGTGCACCAATATGATGTTGCTTGAACATCATTGAACTATTGAATTCGTAATCCAAGTCACTCACAAGCCACATAACCTCAGTGAGTGGCACAAAACCAACACTGAACTGAGCAGCTATGCTGAATTCCCTCTGTAGCAAGACACTGCAGGGAAAAAAAATCACAAGATCTTTAGCAAGGTGACATTAAGATAATAGGAAATTCTTTTGTTACATTAGGAAATTACAGTAATCGTGCCTGGCATGCCTTTAAATAAAGTTCGAACAGCAGCTTCATATATCAATAAATATTAATAAGCATCTTCAGGCATTAGTGGACACAGCCCACTTTATTGAAGGGTGCCATTAGCTGCCTCATGCAACCCTAATAATCTCTCATTTTACAGCAGAAAAAATCAGCATCAAGAGCAAGCCAGTCACACTTGGCCTGTCACGAGATTTTTCTCTTTGTTTCCAAATTAGGGTTTCTTCCATCTCATCCACCTTCCTCTTGTTTTTGCCTCTCTTTTCTCCACTGGACATTTACACAAGGTTCAGTCTGGGAAGGGAGTCCCACCAGGGTTTTTTACCCTCAATGAAGACAAACTGGGACAAGTGTCATATAGGGTGGGAATCTGGGCCTTCTGTCCCACCCTCCAGAGCAGCCCATGCTCTCAAGCCCCCGAGGTGAGCCTGAGCTGCTGGAACTGCATTTCCCAGGAGCTGGGCTTAAGAACTGAGTGGGGACAGCTGTGGAAAAGCCCTCCTTGCTTGCAGAAGAGCCACAGGCTGGAGCAGTGGCACAGAGGGGCAGGAGATGTGGTCCAGCAAAAGGGACACTGGGGTGAAGCTCTGAAGCCTCGGGGAACAAGCGATAGGATGAGAGGAAACGGCCCCAAGTTGCACCAGGGAAGGTTTAGGTTGGATATTAGGGAGAACTTCTTCACTGAAAGGGTCGTCCAGCCCTGGCACAGCTGCCCAGGGCCGTGGTGGAGTCCCCATCCCTGGAAGGATTTAAAAGGAGCATGGATGAAGCACTTGGGGACACGGGGCAGTGATGAACACAGTGGTGGTGCTGGTCAATGGTTGAACTTGATGACCAGAGAGGCCTTTTCCAACCCTGATGACTTTTTTCTGTGGATTCATTTCCCTGCAGGTGCCATGGTCAGCCTCGGGAGCTTCTCTTCTCACCTCACGGGTTTCACAAGACACAGGTGAGCTCAGAGACACGTCCTCCCTGTAGCCCCCAAGGCCAAACAGAACCATGGAGTCATTTAGGTTGCTTTAAAGACCTCCGAGACCATCTGTTCCATCCATAACCCACTGAGGTGGGCACAGCAGGGAGGATGTGCAGCCCTGGCACCTCACCCATCCCCGTGAGGGCTGCAGGCTCATTCCCTGCGCCATCCCCACGGCTCATTCCCTCCCTTGCCCTTCTGCCCACAGGAGGACACTGCTCTCCACATCCCCAGCTCCTTCCACAGAGGCCCCCAAACCACTAGCAGAGGTTTGGGGGGAGTTCAGACACTGCTGAGCAGAGTTCCAGCTCCATCAGCAGTGTCCCACAAGCACCACGATGGGGACATGTCACCAACCTGAGGACAGCGACCCAAAAACAACCTCTGGAAGCTGTGAGTGAGACCAGGTGGGAAAACACAGCCAAGAAGGACACATCTCAGCCAAAACCCAGCAGAGCAAACAAAACAAAGCATTACTACTAAATAAATGTTCTTGTTCTCTTTATCAGCACCTTGAAATACACATCAGTGTTGTTCAGCTTTTGGGGTCGGGTTGTTGGGGTTTTTAAAGGCTGTAATCAGCTTTATTTAAATTGGTTTGGTCTTTTGCCTCGTGGCATCACCTGGAAGCTTGTTCTGTAATGTGGGGGATGATTTTATAGGAGGTGTATGGGCAGACACCTTGAATTATTTTGATTTTCATTAATTTGATTCCTTCCATGCAAGAAAAGGCTGTAATAATGTGATAAAATGAGGAAACTGCTGACATTTAATATCATAAAGGAGCATTGAGGGGGGCTTGGTGTTTTTTAAGTGTCACCAGCACATTTTCGGAGATGGCCCAGCCCTGAGAATTAGGGCTCTGAAATAATTTAATCCATGCATGATAAAAGAAACCACTAGAAATAATTCACTCCTTGTCTTACTGCATATAGACTGGTTTGGGAGCTCATTATTTATTTGGCAAGTATTTAGCATAACAAATCAATTTCTAGTGGCACCTCAGATGAGGTAATTTATACTGCAAGTGAAAAGATCAAAAAAGGAAGATTAAACTTTGTTATTTTAGAAGGAGACTGGGTGCTGGTGTCTATCCAGGGCTGTCAGCAGGCAGGACCAGGGCTGTGACACTGCCTGGGGTGGCAGTGACCCTGCCCAGCTCTGCCTGCCCCTCACCAGAACAGGGACAAGCAGCCCAGCTGTGCTCCAGGGTGTTGGGAAGAGGTCTGGATGGCAGAAACAGCAATCAGTGGAGCTGCACATCCCCATGGGAATCCTGGACTCTTGTTTGGACATGCTCTGGTTTCCCCTGCTGCCACAAACACCCCAGACAGGACCCGCTGGACACACCTGCCAAGGAAGAAGCCGAAACATCGGATGGGAAGATGAACATTCCCTCAACCTGCATCATTTGCCATGTCCTGGCCTGCTTCTGCTGGTTGGAATTCAGATAAACAAAAATGCCCTTCCGTAAAGGTTGGTTCCAGAAAAGTTTAAAAGAAACTAAAAGGCTCTGCACAAAGCAAAATTCAGATGTTTTCTGTGTTTGGCTCAGCAGGGCAGGAGAGGAGTCACTTCTCAAGCCCAGATCCCAACCAGACTTTTGTATAAGCTTGCGCAGAGCCATTGAAAAGGGAAGTGAGAGGATGGGCCAAAGACTTCCCTGGGGGTTCAGCCTGGAGAAAAGGAGGCTCAGGGGGGACCTTGT
This sequence comes from Aleadryas rufinucha, assembly GCA_013397815.1. NCBI lineage: Eukaryota > Metazoa > Chordata > Aves > Passeriformes > Aleadryas > Aleadryas rufinucha. The sequence goes on from VZTH01018219.1 coordinate 76,243, forward strand.
GGCTCTGCACAACTCCCTGACAGGAGGGTGCAGCCACGGGGGGAATTGGGATCTGCTCCCAGGGAACAGGGACAGGAGGAGAGGGAATGGCCCCAAGCTGTGCTGGGGAGGGTCAGGTTGGATACTGGGAAAAAATTATTTATGGGAGAGTAGTTAAACATTGGCACAGGCTGCCCAGGGCAGTGGTGGGGTCACCACCCCTGGAAATGTTCAACAAACAAGCAGATGGGGCACTTGGCAATGTGGTTTGGTTGACAAGGTGGTGATCAGTCAAAGGCTGGACTTGATGATCCTAGAGGTTTCCTCCAAATGATTCTGTGATTTTAAGGTAACAGCAAATATATTTGAGTTTCACTGGCTTCTGCTGCTGCTTCCAGACCAAAATCTTTGAAACTAGAACTTTTCTAGTGGATTTTTTTGTTTTGGTTGATGTATTCAAATTTAAAACAGGAACACTCCAAAATAAGACGAGATTTCTTATGAAGGGGTCACAGGAACCTTGATGGTGCCAAAAAATGCTTTTCCAAAGCCAGTGGCAGCTGCTTAAGTTTGAATCACTGAAAGATTCAATCACTGCCCTCTGCCCAAAGATGTTTATGGAATAATATTCCTGGGGAGCCCAGGGCACAGGGCATGGCCCTTCTCTTTACCCCCACCTCCTGCTCTGCACCACGAGGTTACAACAACAACCTGGAGATGTTCAGCCATGGAAAACCCCCACGCTGATTTCTTTGTTCTGTTTGGAACCTCACAGCATCACCAGCCCTTTTCAGGATCCTGTTACAGCATTAAAAAATGCAGCTTAAATTGTTTCCACCTGACAGAGCATCCAAATCTGAGGCCAGAGCAGCCCAAAGTGGTCAGATTGAGCAGAAAATGAGCTGGTTTTGGAGAAATAAACTGTTTAATTCTGGTGGGTCTCACTGAAATGAGTGGAAGATTACCTCGGTCTAATCTAACTGGGGGGTAAGTCCTGAATTTTATGGCTGTAAGTGGAAAGTGGTTGGTGTTAGTTTTGCCAGAAAAGTTAATTTTAAAAGTGAAAGGAGCACCAAGAGGCATCTGGCACCCACCCAATTTCATGGGATCACCTGCCTTGGAGAGCATCCATTGCTCCCTCTAAAATCCAGCAACACTTTTTGTTTGGATGGAACACCCCAAAGTATCACAGATGTTATTTTCAGAGGTTTTTGGGCTTTTGTTGTTGGGAAGTCTCAGAGTGATGCACTGCAGGATGTCCAAACCACACCAGAAAGACACAGTTGGTGTCAACCCAAGGCAATGTTGGTTTTATTCTCTCTCTGTAAAGGACAGCCAAAACCATTTCCAAACTGAGATCAAATCTCAATGTGAACAGCTCTGAATCTGGATTAACTTCATTCCTGCACCAGAAATAGCTTTTGGCCCTTCATTATCAGATTAAATTGCTCTCCCTGCTTAATTAAGCCATGAACCCCATACAGACTCGACTCTGCCTTAGTTCCCAGCATGTTTTGGGAAGCTTGGGCAGAAATTTGTGTAGGTTATAGAATCTTGGAATGGTTTGGGTTGGAAGGGACCTTAAAGCTTATCTCATTCCACGCCCTGCCATGGGCAGGGACACCTTCCACTATCCCAGGTTGCTCCAAGCCCCGTCCAACCTGGCCTTGGATACTTCCAGGGACTGAGCATCCATTTTCCAGATCCAGATCTCACTGGGTGTCTTGGTGGGCGACAGACCCACGTTCCCCAGAAGGAAGACCCCCCCACAGCCCATGGGAATGAGCTCCTCAGGGCAGGCACAGTGACCCCGACCTGGCAGTGGGGACATTGTCTTGTATGATGGCTGGGAGGGGGGGATGTGTGTGCACCCAAAATGTGCGCGCCCTAGCCTTCCCCGTATTTGCATCCAGCAGTTAATTAACAGCCATTAAAGCTCTGCAAACATTTAAACACACTTTAAATAGCCATGAAAACACAATTGCCATGGAAAGCATGCCCATGGAATTAATGTAATTAAGTGTCAATTCCAGAGCCTATAAGGGTGTGTACACACGGCTCCCCCGGCCCCTCCTGCCTGCATAAACTCACTCCAGAATTCCTCATTCCACAGTTTTGGAGGGATGTCTCAGTGGTGGCAGCCAGCCCAGGCTGGGGGCTGGGGGGTCACCACAGCAGCAGTTCCCTGCTCCTCATGGATCAAAGTCAGGGATGCATCTCCTCTCCCCCTCCCACTGGCTGCCACCCTCCCGGGTTCCCACTCCCTGCCCCTGGGTTGCTTCCTCCTTAATCAGGAGCTGGTGATTGCCTGCTCCTGTCCTCCTTGGTAAGGATTTCAGGCTGCTACACAGGGTCTCAAAAGACCCAAATCCTGGGAAAATCACCTGCCTGGCTTAGCACTGCTCTCTCTAAATGAGGGTGGCTTATTGATGCCTCCAATGTCTGCATCACAGAAGGAGAAGAGTCCAGATTTTCCCAACAAACTTTGGGCAAAATACAGTCTACATTTCTTTAGAGAGAGGCAGAGATTCTCCAAGTCAGAGAAATGCAGAGCTGGGGCTGGAGCATTCCCAACCCTGTACACAGAGAGAAAACCCCGGCAGTAACACAGTGACACGTGTCTAACCGCACAACAGGCGATGCTACCCGGACTATTCTTTCCAAAGGCAAAAATCCAGGAGAAGAAGCAAATGCAGGGAAGTGCTGGTGTGACTGTGCCCTCGAGAGACAGCCCCGAGCCAGGGAAGCACCAAGAGCAGCAGGAAAAACAGCGAGAACTTTTCCAGCAGCACATCTCCGTGTGGGAATGGTTGACCCCACTGCTCCCTGTCATCGCGGGTTCGTTCCGAGTTCCTGCTCGTCCAGCTTGCCAAAACCACTTCGTGCAAGGTCACTGAGCATCCCCCAGCAGGAAAAGCTTGTGCTCATCACTAATTCGGCTTAAGATCAGACACAAGACCTGGGGGACAAAAGCATCAGATTTAACTACCTCGAGTGAAATAAATTCAAGGCTAAATCTCATTGTTCGTCATCTGGATCATCCAATTCCCCTCAGCTCTGCAGATGAATCAATCTCCCAAAGCCCACGTAACCTCTGGCAGGAAGGGTAGGGAGGTCTGGAGAGCTGCTCCAGTGCCATTATCCCTTTGAATCTCTCTGGAATTAAATGAACCTCTCCAATAATACTTCTGAGCACTCTGTCTCTGCATTAAGCCCTCTGCTATTTTCTCACACTCGTGTTTATTTGTTTAGTCCTCCAAATTGAGAACAAAAACTTCTGCCCTGGCTCATCCTGTGTCCCCATCCTTGGGACATGGCCATGACAGTGTCCTGCAGGGGAGCAGAGCCAGGCGCTCGCCTGAGGCTCCATCCTGCACCTCTGACAGTTTGCTGTGGTCAAAGTAAGATTTAACCCAGCCTTGCAGAGCAGCTGCTATGCCCAGGGGGCCACATTTCCTCATTAAGACAAGAAATGGCTCCAAACAATCTGTTCCAATGCCGGAATTTCCCTTTTGTTTGCATGGAGCACATGGTAATCCCCAGCCCTGCCCTTCCCAGCCTCCCTCCCCAGTGCCTCTGCCTGTGCAGCTGGCCCAGGGAGGCTGCAGGGTACCCAGAGCAGGCAGAGGAGACCCAGGCCATCGACATGAGCCAGAGAGGGGGATCAGCTGTACAGCCATTAGCCTGTGTCTACATCCTAATTAACAACACTAGCTGTGATTAATTAATAATAACTAATGATGTGTCTCCCAGCACATGAGTCTGTACATTCCCTGGATCTGACCATGCTTCCCCTACACTACAGCAGGTACATGGTGTTACTCCAGAATAATCTGAGTCTTCCCACCAGCAGCTCTGATTTCCATCCCCTTGGCTGGTCATGGGCTTCCATCCAAATTTGGATAAATCTGTCCTGTAGCAACAGGACAAGGAGTTCTAAACTAAACCAGGGTGGATTTAGGTAAGGAAGAAGAAGGTTTTGGCAATGAGGGTGGTGAGGCCTGGCACAGGTTGCCCAGACAGGCAGTGGATTCCCCATCCTTGGGAGCATTCAAGGTCAGGTTGCTCTGAGCAACCTCACAAATTGAATTTAGCTCTGCTCACTGCAAGGGGGTGGGAGAAGATGTCTCTAAAGGGTCCTCCCAAACCATTTTGTTGTTCCAAATCTCCTCCATCTCTTGCTGGAATGAAGGTGCAGCACAAGTGTGACTTATCCCCACTTCAGCCCTTGTCCCTCCTCTGGAGAATCCTGGCAGCCCACTCTGGGGTCACAGGGATAATCCCACCCTCCCAAGGCTGATTAGGTAAAAGAACAACATGCAAAGGGTTATTTTGTTACATCCTTAGCCATTTGTGCCATTAATAATGTAAAAGGACACCTCATTAGCCTCTGAGGAGAGGAAAGGTGCAGGAGAGGAAAGGTCTGTTGAAGGCAGACAACAAGGAGCAGCAGCCTTTCAAAAAGCAGCAGCATTTATCACAATGCATTTGAAGCTGTGCTCTCTGAGATGTGCAGTGTTGTTTTACAAAACTCCAAATGAGCTTTCCTGCGATTGTAAAACACATCAGGATCTTTGTTCTGCCTTTAATCTGTCAGTTCACCTTCACAAATTTAATGAACTCCTCTAGGTTACAAAATGTTTTATTCAAGACAAAGTCTGATAATATCATTTAAGATGTAAATCCTAAACTAATAGAAGCTGAAGTTGATAATAAAACAGCAATTAATCCACGTTCAGAGCAACAAAAATTAACAAACTGCTGTTCAAATATTTATAGCAGGAAAGTTCTGTTCCTTGCTAGTTGATGTCAGCTGACTTTGAAAGTGCAACCCCAGCTGGCTGTGGAGAAGAAGTTTCTCCTGTCAGGAGCTGTCTGGCATTTGCTGTGACAGAAACAGCTCCAGCAACAGCAGCACGCACTTCCAGAAGGAATCATGGAATGTCCTGAGCTGGGAGGGACCCACAGGGATCATCCAGTCCAACTCCTGGCCCTGCACAGACACCCCAACAACCCCACCCTGGGCATCCCTGGCAGCGGTGTCCAAATGCTCCTGGAGCTCTGGCAGCCTTTCCATTGACCATTCCCTGGGGAACTTTCATTTCTAATAGACTCAATCTTCCTCCTGCTGTTTGCTGTCCTGAATATTTAACCTCTTCTCCATTACAGCTGGAGAGCTGGGGCAGGAGGGGCAGGGAAAGGATTCCTGAAGAGCTGTAATTCTGCATCTGGTGGGTTCCACATCCACCTCACTGCACTTGCCTGGCCTGATTTAAACATTTGCTGTGCAATGCACTCAGAGCAACTTTCTAACCTTGGGAACAGACTTCTGAGTTTTGCAGACTCAGTGCAAAGTAAAACAGGCAAACATAGAGGGAAGGAAGTGTCTGTCCAGCCAGGAGCTGACCCCTGGCATTCACAGCCTCATCCTGCTGTTGAAGGAGAAGCATCAGAAACAGGTGCAGATATTGAAGAAATGGAAATACATGAAGAAGTCCACAAAAGGGTTAAAAAGGGTCCAGTTTCCATCTGCAAGGCAAAACCCAAGAACAAAGCAGCTCCTATGTTCCTCACCCAGAGGCAGATTCTTCCAGAAACACTGGAGACACAAAGCCTGGGAAGAGCTCCTTGGATACAGAGATGGGTTGTGATGGCTCACAGAACCAGCAAGACACTGCACCATTAACAGGAAGAGGGGAGGGCATGGCACCCAAAATCCCCCTCAACCCTTCCCATCAAACCTGCTCCCAGGATTCGGACCACCAGCCTCCGCTGCTCCCTTTATTCCTTTGTACCTCCTCCTGGATTATGCACTGCTCAATCCAAATCTCCAAGGCATTAAAAAAATCATCTGTGCACTCCCAGCCCCTTCCCCAAACCCTCTGGGGGAGTTAGATGCACGAAAAAAATGAGAGAGGGGGAAAAGGAGGTGTGAGCAAACATTTGCAGTGGCTGCTCACCAATGCATGCAGTCATTTCAGCCCCAGCACTGCTCCCAAGCCAAAGTTAAAATTAAAGCTGGCATGTCACTTTGCAGCCAGATGTGTTTCATAATGCATGGGCAGAAAATATTTTATTAATTCTGTTTTTTTGTAGATCTCTCTTTGCATAAGTTTCATCCTCCCACAAAGCTGCCTAGCTCTGCATGTTGTGTGTTGTCTTTTTAATTTGTGTTTTTTCTCCCTGTGGGATGCTCTAACAGGCTGCTGGGGGGATCTGAGCAGGTCCCACAGTGGAACAGCAGCAGGAGGATCCTTGGGACAGAGGGAAGAGAGTTCCAGGGTCAAGAATCGGGCGGGGAAGGTCGTTCTTGACATTGTGTGAGGTTTTTGAGCAAAGAGTCACCTCTGCTAGACAGCAGCTCACAGTGTTCCCTTGACACCAACCCAAAACCTCTTCTGGGGCATTTAATGCTCTCCTTCAATAAGGCTTGTGGAAGTGTCATTTCCTTATGGGATCTAACTGGTGAAGGGGAAACAGGAAGCAGGGAGCTTTCTGTATTCTCTGTGCTGACAGACGAGTGATAAAACCCCGGTTCCCAGGAGGCTGCTCAGCTCTCCCCATCCCCCTGCAGAACACATCCATGGTCCAGGCAGCCTGGCCAGGCTGGGGACAAGGGAGAAGCAGCCAGGAGGGGCTGGAAAATCTGATGGGGTCAAGGGAGGGAATTTGGATGACGGTCCAGCCCCATGTGTCCTGCATCTGCTGCTCCAGGCTGTGACGGTGCCAAGGTGAGAACCCACACGGAGCATCCCAACCTGTCCTCAGGGAAGCTCCACGTTCTCCTGGTTGTTCCCACAGGGTTTTTCTGGCTCCTTCAAGCAGTTTCCTCCACTCCAATTTACCATAAGCCTTCTCACAGCCCAGGGAAGTTGTGGCTGCCCCTGGATCCCTGGAAGTGTCCAAGGCCAGGTTGGATGGGCCTTGGAGCAACCCGGGATAATGGAAAGTGTCCCTGCCCATGGCAGGGGGTGGGACTGAATGAGCTTTAAGATCCCTTCCAGCCCAAACCCTTCTGGGATTCTGTCAATTCTGTTTTTTAAGTCTTGGTGAGAAAGATGGAAAAGTACCTCAATACATCTGATTCACCACAAATCTCCTTTCTGGTGTTGAATGACACAGGTCTGAAACATGTGAGCAAAATTGAAAAGGGAAAAAGCAGTGATTACAAAGGAATGATAAATGAATGAAGCAGCACAAGCAGAAAGAAATACAGAAATAAATGTATTTTTTCTTCTATGGAAGTCCACAGACAGGAGACTTGAAAATAGTCTTTGGAATGAACTCTTTACAAAACTCAGGGTGTCCTGCTAAAACCAGTTTCTCAGGGAATATTCTGGATGCCACACATTGCTGAGGAGCACGGTGGCTGCAATACTGGAGGTTTAACCATATTCCTACACTCTCTTAAACACAAGTGCAGGGAGTCAGGAGCACCAACAACACAAAGCCAATGACAGGAATAAATAAAGCAGAGTGAACGTAACATTAATTAAACCTCCAGACAAGTTCATGCAGTGAAATCAATGTCTGCTGTGCAGATAAACTTCAGCTGAGCAAGAAATAGTGGGGTGAAGTGACAACAGGTAACAGAAATCCATAATCCCCCGTGCCATCCTGTCTTTTCCCCCAAAAATGCTCGTAGTGGATGGAAAAATGAAAGTACACCTGTACCTGCCTTCACCCCTGCATGAGTCAGGGTGGGAAATATCCCTTTCTGTCACAATACCATTAAATTCTGGCCCTGAGCAGTCACAGGCTGCTCTAATATTTGTTTTCCCAGAGTTTCTGGGCTATTTTTAATGCTGTATCTTAAATGCTGCTGGAATATCCAGGCAGCAGCAGCAAGACAAGGCAAAGGAAAACATCATCGTTCACTGCTGGGAGCAGCACACACTCTTCAACATGCTCGTTTTCAAGACTGAACAGACATTTTTCCTGACTTTTTTTAATGCAAAAAGCTATTAACTATGCTGCTATTTCACAATTAATATCAAAGAGCGAGTCTCACTCAAGCCAAGATTGTTTCTGATTCCCAGTGCTGACTGCTCTCTGTATTCCTGCACTTAATAAATTTCTGATGGAAAATGCACAGGTAACCAAAGTGTTTCGATCAAGAAGCCGTTATTTTTTGAGTGATGGAAAAACAAACAAACAATCCAAGATGAAATTCTGATTGTAGAAGGTAAATTAACATTCAAGATTCCTGGGGGGAAAAAAGAGTGAGGAATAAAATCCCCCCTGCTTCTGCACAGGTCCATAGGAGGAAACTTGTCAAGAAAAGAGATTTGTTTGTTCAGAATTCAGCCCTTTTTTGTTGTCACATCGTGTACAAATAAAATACTGGCTTTGAAAATCCTTGTTCTGACAAATAGTGTGCTAGAAGCTCATCCCCAAAGGCCGAGTCACCCCATGCAGCCACTGGAATTTCACTTTTAGGTTTAAATAAGACCTTCCCTGGACTCTGCACTGCCCCTGTATTCTCCACATGGAGCATTTTCAATGCCTTGGCATTTAACCTGCTTTTTATTGTTCTCTGCTCACAAAGGTGACCCTATTCCATGGGAATTCTGTGGGAAGAGAAATATCCCCTTTCCCAGCCAGCCTCAGCTGCCTACACTAAACCCACCCATGTTTAATTTACTGCCCATGCTCCTTGGGAAGGGGGAACGGGAATTAGCCAGCTCCACAGGACTGTTTATGGGGTGATAAATGAGAAATATTGATCCCTGTGGTGTTCCCTCACCAGTTCTCGGAGTGTTTTTCGTGATCCTGTTAAACTTCCATGGCTGTGACCACTCGGGTGGGCTCTGGGGCTGGAGGAGCCCGAGGAGAGCACAGGGGCTGGTTGGGCTTCCACCAGCTCTGGTGCTCAGAGGATTCCAAGAGGAAAATGAGCACAGAATGACAGAATAGTCCAACCTGGAAGGGACCGGAGGGATCATCCTAAGGGGATGGGACAAAACCTCTGACCTTGGCACTTGGCCCAACCGAACCAATCTCAGAGTCATCTCCTCTTTCTCCCTCTCCTCTGCTCTCTCTGTGTTTCCTGCAGAGCACAGCCTTGTCCCCCTATCACTTTGCTGCTGGTTGGGCACAACACCAGTGGGAGAAGTGGGGTTTGGAGACAGGGGATGGGTGTGGAGGAAAAACAGGAATTTGCTTACACCCACCTGCAAAAGAATCCTGGAATCTCAGAAGGGTTTGGGTGGGCAGGAATCTTAAATATCACCCAGTTCCACCCACCCCAGAGGCAGGGACACCTTCCACCATCCCAGGGTGCTCCAAGCCCCGTCCAACCTGGCCTGGAGGCTCCAGCCTGGCTCTAGCTGATTCCTAGCTCACCCCTCCTGCCTGGCTTACCCAAGTTAAACAATGTGCAGTCAGACTTCACTGGATACTGACTGAAGGAGATTTTAGCAGCACACAAACAACAGCATCTCCTTGCCCTCACTTGGAACAGTTTTCCTTGCTGGGCAACTGCTGGGAGGGAGGACAATCTTCCCCAGCCCACTCACTCTTCTTTTCTGATGACAGCAATTGAATCCAGTCAGCTTCATGCTCAATTTGGCATTATTTAAATGACTGCAAGAAGAATAAAATGCTTGGAAATACAAATTTTCATGCACTCGTGCTAACACGCCGTACAGATCTGACTCCTGCAAACAAAAGGCACATCCAAGTGGCAAGTGTTTATTACAGAAGTTCAACCTTCAGGAGTATCTTTGCTTATTTCCAGGCCCTTTGATTTAATTGCTTTATTTCAGTTTATCCATCAGCAAAGCTGCTGAAAGGCATTTCCTAAAGAGAGTTTTATCTTTAATCTACAACTCGTGTATTTCTTGATTGTCCCTTTAAATCTGTGCCCCTTCCTGTAATCTGCAGGGTCTTTCTTGCCTGGAAAAGTGAAGGATGTGATGTGAACTCACCTAATGACTGCAAGAACAAGTTACACACCCACGTGGGGATTTGTGCAGAGCAGTTAGGGCACTTTCCTGCTCAATTACACTAATTATCTGCACTGAATTAAAGAGCATCTTCACGTGTAACTGGTTTAGGATGAGGGCCCTCTGCACATCTCCTTCAGTTTCTGTGTATAGACATTTCCCTGGAAAGCCTTCACTGGTATTCGGTGCAGGTTTTGGGAAACTACAGCTTCCTGCAGAGGAATTACAACATTCAATTAAAAAAAATGGACTTGCCTGAAATTTTCTTTTCCTCGAGAAGAGCTGCTTGCAGTTTTTTACAGCACATCCCTGTGCAAGTGAGCGGAGAATGTGGTTCAAATGATGACAATGTCTTGCACCATGAGAGAATCACAGCATCACTGAGGTGGGAAAAGCCCTCTAAGAGTCCAACCCTTAACCCAGCGCCGCCAGGACCACCACTAAACCTTCCCCATCCACAGGGTTTTGTAACACTTCCAAGAGCAGTGACCTCACCACTGCCCTGGGCAGCTGTGCCAGTACCTGACCAGCCTTTCAGGGGAAAAAAATTCCCAAATATCCAATCTAAATCTTCCTTGGTGAAGTTTGAGGCCGTTCCCTCTCCTCCTGTACCTGTTCCCTGGGAGCAGAGCCTGTCCCCTCCCGGCTTTCCCCTCCTGTCAAGGAGTTGTGCAGAGCCACAAGGTCCCCCCTGAGCCTCCTTTTCTCCAGGCTGAGCCCCTTTCCCAGCTCCCTCAGCTGCTCCCCATCCCAACTGTGCTCCAGCCCCTGGGGTTCTTTTCAGTGTCCTGGCTCTGGAAGCACAAGAATGTGAACCCGTTTTCTCACACAGAGACATAGAGCCAAAAGTGCTTCAAAGAAAAACACAACGACTCATCCTGTCAGAGCCTTTGTTGCTGAAAAAAATGGACTTGTGGCTGCCTCATCCCTGGAAGTGTCCAAGACCAGGTTGGGTGGAGCTCTGAGCAATCTGGGATAGTGGAAGGTGTCCCTGCCCATGGCAGGGGGTGGAATGAGCTGGGCTTTAAGATTCTTCCCTATCCAAACCATTCTGGGACCTGTGACCCATCCTATGAACCTCAGAGAGTGTTTCCTCATTTGCTGCCTCCTGACTCATTCCAAGGAGGGTTTCTACACAAAAAGAAGAGTCAGCACCAAAATTAAATCAAGCCCCAAGCTCCCCATCATCCCAGCAGCAGTCTCTGGGTGTGGAGGGTTCTCATGAAGACACTTAATGAGAACCACAGCAGTTCCCAACATTGGGATGTGAAGATCAGAGCCCGAAAGCAAGGGAAGACAAAGGACTTGAAGTAAGAGTTTTGTGCATGCAGGGAAAAACCCTCTGAAAGGGATGGTGTGACCTGGAGGATGTTCAATTCTCCACAGCTCACATCTCCTTCCCAGAGCTAAAATAAGGAACTATTAGCGAGGCTGCCAGAACTGGCATAGGGAGTGAGGGCGGCTGCCGGAGCTGCTCGTGGGTGGGAGCAGCTTGGGAGTGAGGAGTAGATCCAAACTCATGGCTCAGCCAGGGCACCTCGCTGTCCTGGGGGGTTTAGTTCTCTTAAACTGGGAGAGGAGGTCAGAACAGAGCACTAAAGCCCAGCCTGGCTCAGTACCCACCCTCTGGGAGGGGATACTTTTGACTGCCTTCCTCTGATTTAGGTGCTGGGCTTTGGGGTCCTTTTTCTCTGCTTCCCTGGATTCTTCTCCCATTCACAGGAAGCCTCATTTGGCTCTTGTGAAAAGGAGAAAATGCATCCAGAGAACACAGGAAAATTAGGGACACTTTGCCAAATTTCAGGGTAGGTGTGTGGAAACTCAGTCCCCATTAAGAGATATCAAATCCTACAGACAAACCTCCCCAGGATCATCCACTGCTCAAGTTTGTCACTGACCTCCCTTCCCCTTTGGTCCACGGTTCACCTCTTTGTTTCCTCACTTCTGAACTACAGCAAGACAAGAACTACATCCATTTCCTTCTTCCTCAGAGTTAGAATTGCTCCCACAGCCCAAAGGACACTCGGGGCACACACAGTATCCAATGGTGAGGACAGACCCTGGAAGTGGACCTTTTTCCCATTCACCTACAAAGGGAAGAATTGGGGAAGATGGGAACTTATTTGGCATTTTCAGAGAGGCTTACCCTGGATGCTCACGGACTCCTATGACCAAAGCCACACTCCACAGCTGCGCTCCAGGGTGGGTGACACACAGTTTGATCCTTGCCTAAGGATTCTGAGGCTGTTGACAGCTGGCATGGAAAAGCTGCTTGCACCAAACATATCCCAAGTAATCAAAGCTTTGGATAATCTCTCACTCCCACTGCAGAATTTTGGTGCCCAGCTGGTGCAGGGGGCAGCAAGGGCAAACCCCAGAGCTAGGAAAAGGCATCCCGCTGATTCAAGGTGGCTCTGGAGTGTGGCTGGGAATGCAGGGTAGAAACCATCTGAACCAGGGCTCTGCAGGTATTTGGAATTTCCCTCCAGAAAGGCAGTGAGGAGAAAAGCCAGGATGAGTTCCTGATCTTTGGGGAAGCAGGAGATACTTAAAAGCAGTGGCAGAAGCAGAGGTAGGACCTGTCCCAGCTTTCAGCAGCTCTCCAGAACTGTTTTGGCTGTGAGCTGCCAACGAGGGAAAGCACTTTTTTTGCCACAGGATTCCCGAAAAGAGAAAAAGCAATTTCCATGACAACGCGATGGGATGAGAGAGGAAATCCTCATTTTCATGGAGAATGGTGCGCACAAAAAAATTAGGATAATATAATAAGAATGGCCCTCTTCAAACCCAAATCTCCCTTTCAGAAGGAGCAGAGAAGGGTGAACTCCGCAATTCTGTCTCCAGTCATTCACATGATGAGCCACAGCTCCTCCTCTGCAGAAACATGATTAGCCCATATATCCACGGGCACAAAGCATTGCCATGAATGAGGGTCTCATGGCCAGCACAGGAACAATTCATTCCTCCCACAAAAGTGACAAATAAGGATAATTCCAGCTCATGTCCGAGATGGCTTTTTGGCTTGGCTGCAATAAAACTGTAACAATTGTAATGGCATGGGCACACCAATCATCTTTTGTGGAATTACAAACTTTTGAGGAATTGGGCATTTCACTGCATCAATCTGCCTGGCTTTTATTTCGGGGCCATGGGCTGTGACCCAGGACAGGCAGCACACAGAGCCCAAGAGAGAGCAGCCACATTTTCCAGAGGAAGTGACTCAGTGGGAAGAGGGACCCTGGCCACGATTCGGGGTTTATCAATGGCCACGCCAATCTTACCAGCCTGGGAAAGATTTGTGAGAAGGTTAAAGATACCTCACACTCTTCTTCCCTTCCCCTTACACAAATTTACAACCCCAAGGACACCTTTTAAGATGAGTGGCGATAAGAAAGGACAGTCATATTTTCTTATCTGCCGCTCTCTGCTTTATAGCCCTTCAGCCTTACGGGGCAGGAGTGGTTTTATTCCCAGAGAACGTCCCTGGGAAGGTTGTGAACAACTTTCTAAACACTCCATGGCCTCCTCAGGAGACAGCAGCTGTGACCCACACCTGGAATAAAGGCCTCCTACCCACACAGACAGAGAGAAATCCACGGGAGTCCATCCAGCCCAGCTCCCCTCCACACAGGGGGGTCGCATCCCATAAATACTACAGGCTTGTTTTGATCTGGGATACCATCCAAACCCAGACTGCCCACCCTGGCTGTGCTGGAGCCAGTGGGACACTGAGCATCAAGATTTTGGCTGTGAGGTTCAACAATCAGAGCGTGTCCCTGCATTAAATAATTAATCAGAGAAACATTCCCAGGGCACATGAAGCCACAGGAGTTTCAACATCCTCTGCCACCTGATGCCTTGTCTGGATATTGAAACAGCTCCTGTTTGACACTGTGCTTAATCTATTGTTAATACATTCTTTCATTATAACAGCACTTTATTAATAAATTATTCTATAAAACCTTATAATGATGCAATCTAGCCCTAAACTCCTCTGATTTGGCTAAATTTGGGCTTGGGATGCGACCTAGAATTTGTACTTAGGCAAGGTTCGAGAAATGCTGGAACTTTAAAATTAGATGGCAGAAAAGCGGCATTTGTGAGGACAATATCAAAGTCAAAACATTGGAACTGCTGAGATAGTACTCAAACCTTCATCAAGATTATTATTCTACACAAGGAATTTCTTTTTCCTTGCAACAATAGGCCTGTAATTAGAATTGCCTCCTGTGCTGAGCAGCACATGGCTCAGTGCCCAGGCAGCGCACCCTGTTCTCACTGCAGGATGTGCCAGGCATGGGTGGCAAAAGATTTGTCCTCATCCATAGGGAAAACCAAGTGCCCTCAGGAGGCAGTGCAGGCTTTGAGTGGACTCTCCATGACCCACTGGAGAAACTTTCCTGTGCAGGGACTGTGGCAGATGCTAGAGATGGCTCCACTGATGTCTCAGAGGAATTACCTGTGGAAGGAGCTGAGCAGTCCCATTTAGATGATGAAAGCTTGGAGAGACCACTCCTGCCCGGAGGTGACCTGTGCACCTCTCTTGGGCTCCTGGTGCCATCTGTGCTATGACCCTGCAGCTCTTGGCCGCCTTGGGCAGGATCCCATCTGCTGGAACATCCCCTCGAGCTCAGCCAACAACTCTGCTGAGAGTGCCGAGCCTCAGGAGATGTGGACACCCAGTTCTCACCCGCTCGGTAATTCTCACAGCACTGTGTGGGCAGGCAGTGTACCTATAGTGCCTTTGGGAATCATGGAGATATTTAGGTGGGAAAAGGATTCCAAAACCATTGAGTCCAGCCATTAACCCAGCACTGCCAAGGCCACCACCAACCCATGTCCCCAAGTGCCACATCCACACAGCTTCTGAACTCCTCCAGGGAAGGTGACGCCACCACTGCCCTGGGCAGCTGTGCCAAGGCTGGACAACCCTTTCCATGAAGAAATTTTCCCTGATCTCCAATCTAAACCTCCCCTGGGGCAAGTTGAGGCCTTTTCCTCTCCTCCTGTCCCTGTTCCCTGGGAGCAGAGCCCGATCCCTCCGGCTGCCCCCTCCTGTCAGGGACTTGTGCAGAGCCACAAGGTCTCCCCCGAGGCTCCTTTTCTCCAGGCTGAGCCCCTTTCCCAGCTCCCTCAGCCTATCCTGGGGCTCCAGCCCCTTCCCCAGCTCCGGTCCCTTCCTTGGACACCCTCCAGCCCCTCAATGTCTTTATTCTTTTCCTGAGGGACCCAAAGCTGCCCCCAGGACTGGAGGTGCCTCAGCAGTGCCAGCACAGGGTCTGGGCACTGCTTCTGGCCCTGCTGGACACACCAGAGCTGATTCAGGCCAGCAGGCGCTCTCGTTCAAGAGCTGTTCAAGACCTCCAGACACAGATTCTCTACGTGTTCAGCCTTTGCCACCCAGCTGTGCTGGCTGACCCTCCACCCCTGCAAAGGCTCTGAGCCAAACCACTTCCAACTCACCTGTGCTCCAGGTTTGGAACATGGGAACAGGAGGAGAGAGAAGGAAGGCAAGAGATGAAGGGGAGATCTCTGCTATTTGATCTGCTGAAATGAAAATGTCTAAGAGCCCTTCCTTGAAGTGCACGAGGATGAAAGGAGCAGCAGCACAGCTCTGTGTGTTTGTTTGCCTGCATTTGAGAATAAGATTGAAATAAAAGTAGCTAAAGAAGAAAACTCCTTTCTCCTCATTTTATCTGAGGACAGAATGCAGACAGCAGGGTTTGTATTTACCTCTCATTTGGATTCAACAAATGTGCCCTGTGAATACATTTTTAGAAGCTATTTTTCTTCAGGAAAACATTTTTTATTAGCTGTTATTGCTCAATTTGTGCTGGTTTCTAAAGAAGTCGTGTGGCTTGTAGGGACAGATGAAGAGGAGTGACTCATGACTCACTGCAAGGACCCCAGTTTTTATGAAGCCTCATCAGTCAGGCATTTCACAGGTGTTTAAGCCTAGGTGAACACACTGGAGCAGTTGTGGCCTGTCTGGAAATGCACCAGGAGTAGGCACAGGGATACAGATCCAGGTTTGTCCCAAAGGAGAGCCAGGCTGGAGGCTGACAGAGATCTCAGCACACATCCACAGCTTTTCCAATCCTTTAGTTGCCTTCGACCCCCAAAACCAATGGAGCTTTCCTCCCCAGCTGCTCTATTCCCCTTCTTTTCCCCGCAGTGTAGCTTATAGGACAAATTTACTTGGGTTGGGATTTTACTTCTTCATTCACAGGGTCATTTGAGTGTCAACACCATTTTTTTCAACAGCAGAACAAGTTTTTCCATTAATATCCAAAGGGCAAGGCCAAACTGGGAACGCAAGAGGGAAAAAAAGCCCAGAAAATGTGTTCAGGTCCCTGGTGCAGCAGGGTCAGTACATTTCAGGCTGCACAGGATCCCTGAATTCCCCCTGCAGTGATAACAACACCCTTACACTGATGCATAAGTAGATGCTCTGCAATGCATGTTCTCCATACAAATGTATTTTCTGGGCAAGGATATATGTCGGAAACATTGCATAAGTGGGAAATAATCTCTCTTCATCTAAAGATACTAGTTGGGATCTCAGACCCATTTCTTTGGTCATGCTGAATGACTTACCACTGAAATAAATCCTTAATTAACCAAAATCCATTCTCCCATTATCCACTGGAGGGAAGAAAAATAAGTGAATAGAACAATTGAAAGGGAACAGAAAAGAAAACAACTCCTGCTCTACCCACTCCTGCTTCACCAGCTGGAGGCTGGAGGACTTTTCCAGGTATTGTGTGGACGCACTCCCAGAGCAGGGAGGTCACACCGTGTGCTCCAGCAGCCCCAGAGGATAGGCCCTGAATTCACCTCAGGCAGTGTGAGGTTCCATCAGGAGGGGATGACAGGCTGTGAAGGGAGTGAAGACACGGCACAGATTGCAGCCAGCTCCCCTTCCCACACAGGGAGGCTGGAGCAGGGAAGAGCCAGGCAGGGGAAGGCAGAGGATGGCTGCTATTTCTCCAGGCCTCTGAATTACAGGACTGAGAAAAACACATTTTATTTCCTCTTTTCTTCCTTCTGAAATAATCAACCAAACCTAGAGATCGCTAACAAGAATTCACCGCCTGAAGTGCTTCCCTGTCTTGGGCAGCTTACTTGGAAAGCATTACACAAATTGCGTCCCAGGAATGTTCTTTTGTTCTCCTTTGAATTAGCTGGTACAGGAGTGTCAAACAAGAGAGTTTTATACTGAATATTAAGAAGAAATTTCTTTACTGTGAGAGTGGGGAGACCCTGGCGCAGGGTGCCCAGAGAAGCTGTGGCTGCCCCTGGATCCCTGGAAGTGTCCAAAGCCAGGTTGGATGGGGCTTGGAGCAACCTGGGATAGTGGAAGGTGTCCCCGCCCATGGCAGGGGGGGAACTGGAGGGGGTTTAAGGTCCCTTCCAACCCAAACCATTCTGGTTGTTTTATGAAACATCTTCTCATCCTTTTCTAGAGGAAAACCTAAACAAAAAGAGCATTTAGGAAACTATAAACTCTTAGAACACAAAATGTCCTACATGAGGAAAACT
The DNA here is from genome assembly GCA_013397815.1 of Aleadryas rufinucha. Classification (NCBI taxonomy): domain Eukaryota; kingdom Metazoa; phylum Chordata; class Aves; order Passeriformes; genus Aleadryas; species Aleadryas rufinucha. The sequence goes on from VZTH01018219.1 coordinate 93,711, forward strand.
GCAAAAGAGTAATTAAAAAATAGTCACAAGGAGGATGTGGCCTTTTGCAGAATTCAGTAATCAAGAAGTTCATCTGCTCAGCACAAACCAAATTATTTTCTTGGCAGAAATGTCTAAAGTGGTATTGAATTTAAGGAGCTTGCAGAAGTAGGTACACATTTTAATTGCCAGGAAAATAAATTAAAGGCAACCACAGTGCACTGTGTTGCCTGAATGAAATTGGAGTGGAAGGGTGTCATTACATTATTTTATAAGGGTTATATTATTTCAGAGAAGGTGTAATATAAAAACCAGTGGGTGAATGTAACAAGGGTTGATTCTTCTCTGCAGAAACTTAGTCCTGGAAGGAATGAGGAGTGTGTAGGGATGAGGAGTGTGTAGGGAATGAGGCGTGTGTAGGGAATGAGGAGTGTGTAGGGAATGAGGCGTGTGTAGGGAATGAAGACCAGCAGGAGCAGTGGTGGGGAGGGGGTGGAAGGATGGGCCAATATGCAAAACCCATTCCCCAATAACTCCACTGCAATCCCCTCCCCACTTTGGGGATCCTGCTGAAGCAAAACTCACCTGTTTTTTTCCACACCCCACGAATGCAGAAGTTGGGGTTTCTGGCCCAGCAGGGTCTTATTTTGTAAGCTCAGTCATTCCTTCAGTCAGTTCCTGTGGGGATCCATGGAAGTTTCCTCCTGCAGTTGCTGCAAACACAGTGAGAATTTTTCAAGAGAGACAAGAGCACTCCTCAGCAGCAGAGTCATCAGCAAAACAGGCTGAGGAACAGATAAATATTGTGACAATGTCACTTCATCCACACAATGAAGAAAAGAAACCTGTTCCAGGAGCCCAGCATTTCAGAGAACATTGATGTGTTTTACAAAACATTTTGCTTTTAACTAAGTGCCCGTCATGGGAGAAAATTGCTAATTCAAGCTTTGAAGCAACGATTTGAACTGTTTAAATACCCTGGGAGATGTTAAAAGCCCTGGGGATGTGGCACTTGGGGACATGGCTTAGTGGCTTGGCAGTGCTGGGGGAATGGTTGGACTCCACCGTCTTGAAGGTCTTGTCCAACCTAAACAATTTTCAAGATTCTGAAGACAGAAGGGGCCTAAATCTCCCTCCTGGACTCTCAGAATCCTGGAGGGAACCATAAATCCATAAATCATCAGGGCTTCATTGAAGCCAAGGGAAACAGAAGAATCTACAGCACTTACAAACCTGCCCTCACAAGTTTAGCTCTTGGCAAGAGCAAGTAAAAAAATCTGAAATCTGAAATTCCTTTCCCCTGAAATCTGGGAAGAGCAACAGGACCAGAGGGAATTCCACCCTGAACATTATCCCTGGGATGAGGTGCACAAGCAAAGCTCTCAGGAGTGGGGTAAGAGCAGGTATCTTCTGCAATGCTCTGCAGCAGCAGTGGCAGGAAATTGGCTGAGGGGGCTGTCACCTGGGAACAAAGGACATCAAAGTCTGCAAGCAAAAGCCGCTTTTCTTGTTTCCCTCAAATATGTTAGGTTTGATGTCAACATTGGCCGTGCCACCTACTTATAGCTGTTGGCCAATGAGAACATGAAGATTTGAAACTCAAATGCAGAGCATCCCAGTCCTCTGGGAACAGCTTTTCCTGCACCTCAGGCTCCTTAAACAATGCTGACTGAGAGGATAAACTGAGCTCTGTAAAGCAGGAAGGGCAATGATGGCCCCTCATAGGCTGTCATTCACTTTTCTCCAAAAATATATGAGAAGTCACAGCAAATCAAAAAGAACAGCCGATCAAGAGTGAGGAGAGATGCAAAGCCATCCTGGCTTCCCAAAAGTTACACTCCAGGTCTACACTGAGTCACTGCTCATCTCCAGCTCTGTGAGATGAGGGTCTGCAGTGTTTGTTAGACAGGAAATCACTCCAGCAAGGATTCCCTTCATATCCCACAGCGTGGGCTAGGAAATGATCCTGCAAGATGCTGTGGCTGGCTGTTCCCTTCCAAGCACGAGGCTCACAGGGTTTGCTCGTGGCTGTGCTGAGGCTGTGATTTTCCCATGGATGCTTTTCTCCACCCATGCAGAGCTCTGCCTGTCCTCAGGCTCTGTCAAAGGTCAAGCCTGCCCACACCTTGCATTTGTGTTCTCTTTGTGTCTTATCCTCCTAGGATCTTCTTTTTGTGACTCTTTGGGGCCTGGCAGTGTTTTAGTGGGGCCTGGAAAAGACCTTTTCCCTGATGTTCTCCTGGAAATGCACTGAACAAGGGAATCTCAGTTCCTTTTTCTTTCTGCCCTGTTTCCTTTGCAGTATGCTCCTGCTCTGGGATGGTGGGTGCTTTAAGGAGTGCCTGTCATCAGTGGTGCTGCCCATGGCAGGGGGTTGGAATTTTAGCATTTGGAAGGGCCCAAACCATCCTCGATTCCATGAATTCCATGGTTCTGTGCTCTTGGATAACTCTCCAGGACAAGGCTGTCACCTGTGTGGCCTCAAAGTGCTTCTCCAGAACCACTGACCCATTAAATAGCACCTGTGGCATCCACTGAACTCCGAATTTTATAACAGTGACCTATGACCAAAACTCCCAGCAGAGGGTCCCTGCCCAGGAGAGTTGGTATTTCTGGGAAGTCCTACGGAAGCTTTTGACACAGGGTTACAAAATCCTTGTGCCAGCTCTGGCCTTTCGTCCCTGATGCCAGATGGGCACAGCCACGGGGAGCTGGGGGAGGGCAGAGGGGCAGGGGCAGCACGGGCAGCACCATCAGCCAGGCAGACACACACTGGTGGTGCCAGCAGCAGCTCCAGCAGGGGGAAACACCCGGAGAACCCATCTCCAGCCCCCTGGCAATACTCCAAACCCAGGGATGGGCAGCTCCCACAGCAGGCACGGGGACAGGGAAGGGGTGCAGGGATCTGGCACAAACACTAGCACAACCCCTGCTCCGTTCTCAGGCAGCCTCATGTGGAGAGGGCTCTCAGCAGTGCTCTGCTCCTCTTAATGAGATGTGATGGCCCCAGAAGCTCCTCGGAGGTATTCTGCTGTTTCTCCACCCTTATACCTTCCAGATAGACTGAGAGATACTTTCTTTTCTTTAATTTTGCTCCGAGACCAGGCAAACCAAAAAAACCAAGGCAAGATCTGCTGTTCCAAATAAATGGCAGAGTGAGGCTGTCCAGAGACACAGAAGTTCTGTGTTTTTTCTTGCAAGAGTAGAGTTTAATTTTCCATAAGGACGCTGCTGAGAAATGTTTCTGGGAAGACGTAGGGGATGAGGGATTTATAAAGTCACATTTTTTCTGCTTCAGCTGCTGGATGCTTCCCCACCAACCTCTCCCTCGCTCTCCCCGGGCCCCGCTCTCCAGCTTTACCAGGTTAGCACCGAGTTAACGTCTCTGATGTGCAGCAGCAGAGAAAAGCAGGAGTTTAACAAGACAGAGCAGGAAAATAAATACATTTACTACTGTTAGTGGCACTGCTGGTTTGAGGAGGGATGGGAAGAAGTGCTGTGCAGAATGGAGACCATTAAAAAATCCTGTTCTGTGCTGAATGTATTTCAAGAATCACCAAACAACACGGAGAGTTCAGTGTCCAGCCAGCCAAGATGTCTCACGTGGAGTTAGAGAATTCCTGCCCATTTATCCCTGTACAACTACAGTGTTTCCCAAGGATAACCCATAACCATGCCCCTGTCCTTCAGGGGCCCACAGTGCCAGCATCCCTGGTAGCTTTTCAGTTTCTTGTAGTGAATTTTCTTCCACAGGTGCAGATACTGCCCAAAAGATTGGTAAAAGGGTCTTCCTGGCAGGAGCTTGAGCTGGTGTGGATCCATTGGCACGAATGGGAGCTCTCAGGGAGCACCCACATGGACATTGAGTTCCACTCACCTTTGGGGCTGAATCAAAGAAACAGCAGCAGAAGCTCAAACCCAGAGGCACCTAAAATAAAGGGTATTAACACAAAATAAAGAAAAGAAAAACGAAAACCTCTTCTAAACTAGTGCATTTGCAGAAAGAGAGGTCCAAAGCTGGTCTTTTCAGCCAGCTCCAAATGACAAGATTTCACTGTGAATCCTCTTTTCTCAAGCCTTCTCCCCTCACCATTGCTCTAAAGGATCATCCAGGCTCTTCCTACAACTTTTCCCTGTATTCCTTCCATTGTCACCCGGCTCACAGCCAAGGATATTGTTCATTTTAGATTTTCCATGCTCTGCTTTGGGACACAGCATGTCCAGTATCTCTTTCAGCTGCCAGCTCGTCTTACTCCCTGATACAGGATGGGATTTCTTCCATCAGTTCCTTCATTCAGGCAGCACAGAAACAAGCACAGCTGCAAGGAGCTCCTCACGGAGAGAGGTGAGACTCTCTGGAAACAAAGGGTCTGGAAATGGCATTCCTATCTTTCCTTGTGGAGCATTTCCATATTCCTGCTGTGTTAAGCTATGGACTCTCCATTTTATTGGTTTGGGGATTTTTCCTTTCACACATCACACTTTTCTTTAATTGGTTATCACACTTCCTTTCATTGGTTAATAATTCCATTTCCACGCTGTGCAGAAGAGGAAACCCACTCATTTCAAGGACTAATTGTGCAGTTAATCAGACGTGTCAGCCCAAATCCCACACCCAGACTTGTCCTGGTCCATTTTCACTGGAAAATTGCCCCTTCCTGAGACCTCCTCTTTCCAGCATTCCCACTGCACGTGCCTTCCCCAGCCTCCAGCGGGGATTGAACCCCTCGGCTCCGTCTGGGGACGAGGGCACTGCTCCCTCCCCAGGAGAGGGACACAGCAGGGCAGGGATAGCTCAGTGACACCACTTCAGCATTTCAGGAGGTCTCAGCCTTGCCTAAAGGCACTTTTTTGCCCACATCCCACCTCCCGTGGGCAGGGCAGCTGATCCCCCACAGGCAGCTCCGGAATCGGGACGGACGCTCCACTCTTCCCGCTGCTGGAGCTGGAGCAGGTGAAGCCCGGTGGAGGATCCACTACTGGCAGAAGAAAATTCCATCTGACTGCTGAGCAGCTCTGCTCTTCCCTGCCTCACTTTTCTTATCCTTAAATGCCTCCCTCTCTCCTCTCCCACACAGAGAGCATTTCCAGGAGAACTGAGTTCCTGTGGTGTCTCCTTGCAGTCGGCTTCCAGAGCAGCTTGGAATTTCAACACATCCCTCAGAGAACCAGAAGGAAAGGTCACCAGGAGTGGACTGCCCTTGCTTTTTTAACTAATAATTTTTTAGTTTTCAAAGCCAAGCCCTTATCACTAAAATTAAAAAAAAGTAAAGCAGAGAAAACATCAAAGTCTCCATCAGATTAGGCCTGAAACCTCAGAATTTTATTATAAATAAAAAGAAACCATTTCTCCTTTCTTGAGTGTGCAGATTTAAGAGACTGAATAAACATTTTGGCTTTTAATAAAACATCTCTTTTCCAACCTTATGATAGCACAGAGAATTTGGAATTATAGACAGATTCAAAGCAGGCAACTTCAAGGTTGGATCAGGTCACCGAGAGCCTTGTCTGACTGTGTTCTGAAACCCTCCCAGAATGTTCATCCCTCATATTCATGGACAACCTGTTCTGGTGCCTCACAACTCCAGGAGCTCAACAGCTTCACCCAAGGTTCTATAAGATTTTCAGAAACCTGCAGGGAGCTAAATGAAAATGGCAGAAGAAATTGCTTTACACAACCAGTATGATTAATGGAGCCTTCATCAAAATGCAGGTGTAAAGACAGGTGGCAAACCAGGTCAGGCTGGTTCAGCTTTCCTGTGCTTGCAGTCTGTCAGAAAGATCTCCAAAGGGATAAATCTCTGGTTGCCTCACCAGTTAAAGTGCTTTAAGAGTTGGTTCTCCTTTGGTGTTTCATTTTCTTTTCAGCCCATCTCGTCATGGCCGGGCCAAGTGGACACATCTCCATGGGAGCCTTCTGGAATCTCTCAAGTGAATCCTCACTTTGGAAGAAGCATAGGGAATAGGCTGAGGACCCAGCTTCATTCTGAGAGGTCCCTGTCTGCCCACCCATCATCACAGGGCTTCTGCAGAGACTCCTGCCCAAAAGGATCTGCTGGAAGGCTCTGCTGCCTTGGGAGACCTCTGGAAAATCCACCGTAGATTCCACCTCTCTACATCCATTCCATGGTGCAGCTCCACGCTCCAGAGCCTATTTAGATGCTCTTATTAATGGCTTTGTTCTTTCAGTTCTCAAGCTGACAGTTTATTTTCCCTCCTCCAGGCTGCTGCCATCACACCAGGGAATATTTACAGCCGTCTCTACCCCGGCCATGCATTTTCCAGACAACTGGCTCATGGGATATGCACTCTCCCTGAAAGGAGAGGTAGGGAACTCTAAATTGAATTGAGGATGAGTCTCTCAGGGTGCACAGTCTCTTTGTGGCTCCCTTAATTTCCTCCCAAACTCCCCAGCATATGGAAAATTAAGACCCCACATTAAAAGAGTTCAAAAGACGACTCCAAAAAGCACCCCAAAAGGTAGGGAGGGATTTCAGGGGGAATTTCTTCATTGAAAGGGTTATTAAACATTGGAAGGAGCTGCTCGGGGAGGTAGTGGAGTCCCCATCCCTGGAGGTGTCCAAGCCAGGCCTGGATGTGGCACTCAGTGCTCTGGGCTGGTGACAAGTTGGGGATTGGTCACAGCTTGGACTCAATGGTCTGGGAGATCTTTTTCAACCAGAATAATTCTGGAATTCTGGGAATCTGGGATTCTGTGAACCAGGTCTGGTGCAGGTGCAGCTGTATCTCGGTGTTGGGCTGTTGGAAAAAAGGTGGGAGGGCCCTTGTTGGAGCCACTTGCTGTGCTCAAGCCCTTTGGTCCCAGCCTGGCCTGACTACCGGTAAGCCTGGGCTTGGCCTTGCTGATCCCGGCTTGGCCTTGCTGATCCTGGCTTGGCTTCCCGGCTGGACCCAGGGCTTGTCACCATGAGCCTGTCTGGACATGACTGGCTGAACCCAGTGGTGGCTGCTTGGACCTCTCCTCTCAGTCAGGATGTGGGGGCTGCAGCAGGACATCACTCCACACCTGCCTCACTGTCCTCACTCCAGCCTCCTGTTCCCCTTGGAGCAGCTCCCTCCTGCTGCTCCTTGGCAATCTATATCAGACTGTACTTGTTGGACAACACAGTGAGGAAAAGCAGGGAGAGCCTCTTCCTTCCTCTTGTTACAAAACAGAGCCGAGTTGTTTCTGGGTTTGCAGAGCTTGTTGCTGATATTTTCCTTCCTGTGGTTTCCCCTTAGGCTCCTCTGCTCCAATCGAAAAAAAAAAGAAAAAACCTAAATTCCCACCATTTCATCGGACAGGAGACAGTTGCTGGGTGAATCATTGCTGTGGATTCCCACTTAGGGCTGTCTGTCACTCTGTTGTTGGCCTTCTCAGCTGCTAATTGGGATGTGCTCCTTCCAGTGCCAGGCAATCCTGGGAAAGGCCAGTTCTGCTGGGAGGTGGGACCCCACACAGCTCTCCATCCTCAGGACACCTCAGCCCGGATCCCAACCTCTCTGCTGCTGCAGACAGGGAGCCTGAATGGATGCTTTGTGCAAATAGAACATTAATTTTCCTGACAGGGTAATAATAAAGCCACTAAATCAGCACCGGGATTTTTTGCGTTACACACACTCTTTAAATTACTTGTCATCCTTACAAATTGTACACTGGATAAATGGCTGCTCCAATGTTTACACATGTGACTTGGAATTGAGACTTTCTAGCCATGAAGTGGCATTAGTGAAAAAAAATGTGCTGGGCAGGGATAGTCCTCGAATAATTCACTCTTCCTGCACAGGAACTGTCTCTCTTGAAGTGCTTTAATGCTGAGATGAAAACATGCCCTCCAGAGCCACTGTTTAATCTACATAAAAGGTGAAAATTAGGGAATATGCTCCAGGATCCTGCTTCTTGCAGATGCAGGTGCTCACAAAGCTTTCAGCACACAGCCATAAGATGTGAGCTCGCTCTCTCCTCACCACCAAGTGTATACCACAACCAGAGATTGCTCCAAGCAAAGTTCAGCCCCTGCTTCAGCATGGATGGCTTGGACAGGCTTGCCAAGAGCAAAAGCTGCACAATATGTTCCAGCGACAAGAATTCTGGTATTAGGAGTTGCTCTCCAAGATCCTGAAGCTGTTCTGACCTGTGGCTGGTGTCTGCTTTGCATCAAAGAGTTTCTTTTGGGAAGTCCCTGCCCTGCTGGAGCACAGGCAGCACCCACCACGCAGTGCTGTGCTTTGGGCACATCTCAGTGTGGCATTGGAGGAACTGCAAAATCACAGGGCCACTGAGGTTGGAAAAGACCTCTGAAGTCATTGAGTCCAACCTGTGACCCAACCTGGCCTTGTCAACCAGACCATGGCAGGTCCAGTCTTTCCTAAAACACCTCCAGCCACAGTGAAAGCACAGCATCCTGCAGGAACAGCTCAGGGCAGGCTGACAGAGCACACACACAAGGACTTACCCCACACCTTCTGGCAAGGCCAGACAGCATTCTTTCATTTTGTATCCCTGTGGCCAAGTCTAAATTGTGAGCTGGGCTCCCTTGCACTGGAGGATGCCCAGACGTGATTTGGAAACACCAAACCAGCCAGTTTTGGGGCTGATCCCACCCCATCCATGAGGAACAGCTGGTTTTCCATAGGAACAGGCCCTTGTGGAGGACGGAAAAGAAAAATTCCCATTTCTCCCTACCTGCTGGACCAGCAGCTCAGCTAAGTGACAGGGAGTTGTGGATGGACTGACATTTATACCTCTTAATCTCTGCAATGCTCCCACAAAGGTCATGCCCTGAGATCTCTCTTGGTGCATGTGGAGGGCATTGGATGAAAGATTTGCAGGGACAACACAAAGTCCTTTTCCATTGAGTGGCTTTTCTATTTAGTGTCTGAGTCAAGTATTCCAGGAGGAGGTTTGCCATCTTCAGCCATAAGAGAGCAGCAAATGCAGTGAAAAGAGTGCCCTGTCCCAGGAGCACGTGTTTGGGGACAAGGGCCAGAGTTCAAATGGTTTTGGCAGGATAAGCCCGTGACCTGCAGCTGGCAGCTCCCCCTCACATCCTGCACAACCACCGTGATTTCAAGATCCTTGTGTGGATAACACCAATTGCTCAGTTTGAAGCACTTAGAGCTGTCACAGGGACTGGAAGGAATCACTTCCGGGATCAGAAGCTGCTTGCAAACCCTTTTGCTGGCTCTGCTGGCAGGAGATTCAGAGTGTGGGACAGGGCAGGCTGGGGGGAGCAGGTCTGCATTGGAAATTCCTGAGAATTCAAGGCTTTGCTCCCAGGACAGCACTGGGATGTCAGGATTGGGACTAAGGTGGGCAGATCTGTGTGCCCAAGGACAGATGAGGCAGGAGGAACCCCCCTTTTGCCCTTCCCTTCCCCGCCTCGTGGTTAGAAGCACCCTGCTGGCTTTGGGAGAGCCCCCTGATATGAAGCCCCCTCGAGTTTCCTGCCTTGCTCTGCCACTTCTTCTGTGCGTGACCATGAAACAGTCACTGTCCTTCACTGCACCTTCAGATCCCCTTTCCTGTCCCAGTCTGTGGAATATTCATTCACTGGACAAGGACTGCCTCAAATATACAGCACGATGGGGAACACTCTGACCAGGTACAGCCCTTGACTGACCACAGGCAAATCATCCCTGTGGGAATCACCTCAGGACACTTCTACTTGCCATTTGAGAAATTTCTTTGCTAAATGAAGAAATCCTTACTCACCTGCCCCTTTGGAGGGAGAGCAGCCATGGAAGTGAGTAATGCTGGGACTTCACACAGGCCCTGCACCTCAGGCCCTGCTCTTTTGCTTCCTGCTCAAACTTTGTCTCTCTATTAAGCTGCACATCTTTGATTCTTCAGCCCCTCCTGGGAAGCTTCCAAGGCTTCTTGCTTCGAGCTTCGTGCTATGGCACTGTTCCTATTACCAGCCAGAAAACTTTGGGAGTTCAGAACAAGGTAAAATTACACAACCTCTATTATAATAACACCCCAGCAGAAAGCTCTGCTTTCCCCACCTCAGGAACAACCACTCTGTTCTCTTCCACGAGAAAGTCTTGCTGAAGTTTTCTATCTGCATGAGCCTGAGCCCCTGGTGTTAAATCCCCAGCCCTCTGCAACCCCAGATTTCAGCTCCTTGCCATGCCCGGAGTTCACACAGTCAGGCAGCAGTGATTTTTCAGGACCATTCCACCACTGTGCTCAAGTTCCCTGGAAAAGCCTGACTGGGAGATGAGCCTGTATTCCTTTACATGGCCGTGTCCCTCCTAAAGTGGGCTGTGGGGTGGTGGCAGTGACAAACCCTGCTCTGGGGGGGCCATGCAGCACAGCAGGGACAGGCTGGGTTCAAGGGGAGCACCTTCCTCCCAGTAAACCACAAGGAAGCTGGAACACTTCAGTACCAAAGTACCACAAATAAAAGAAGTAAATTTATCTTATTGCTGTGCCACAAAACCGATGCAGCCTCTGCATTAAAGAGCCAGGAGTGCCCACTGTGTTGGACAAGAGATCACAGAATATCCTGAGCTAGGAGAGACCCACAGGATCACCCAGTCCAACTCTTGGCCTTGCACACACACCCCAACAACCCCACCCTGGGCATCCCTGACAGCCGTGTCCAAATGCTCCTGGAGCTCTGGCAGCCTCGGGGCCGTGCCCATTCCCTGGGGAGCCTGGGCAGTGCCCAGCACCCTCTGGGGGAAGAACCTTTCCCTGATCTCCAGCCTGACCCTGCCCTGGCACAGCTCCATGCTGTTTCTGCCCCTCTGACTGCCTCATTTTCTTCTTTTTCTTTTCCTTTGTCCTTGTTTTTTTTCTCTTGCGTGTAGCTGTTTCCCTTGAAGAAACCCTGCAGATCTCGTGCCTTCCAAAGCCCCAGCTCAGTGCTGGGGTGGGATTTCTGAGCCCTCCCTGCCGTGCCAGCTACTCCCTGAGCACACACCAACACATTCCTCGGCCCGAAGGATGAATCGGGCTGTTACTTACGTGAGCATCGTGTTACAGGCATTTGCAAAGGCCCACTGGCACCTCAGCTGTCGCTGGCTTAAAATAAGCAGAGTTGCTGGGTCTGGTGGTTCTGCACCTCGTTGTGGCTGTGGTGTATTTAAGACAAGGTCTCAACAAGGTTTTGATTCTGCTCTCAGCAAGATGCTGCAGAAAAGCTAAGCTTAGACAGCATTTAATCACAGCTTTATAGGCCTCTTAAAAAACCATGAAAGAAATATGTTCCTCAGCCCAGGCAGTGCGTTTTACTATGCTCATCCAACAGCATAACCTTAGTTTAACTCCAGGTTAATGAAACTTAGGATAGCACTGAAAGAATAAAAAGTGCCAGGGAGCAACACGAGTCCTAAATCTACATTTTTCGGTTGTACAACCTTAGATTTGACCTCAGGAACAGAGTAGCAAAAAGCAAAAGCCATCAGAACTAAAAGTTTTACCAGAGAGTCCAAAATGAGGCTGAATGCTGTGGGAGTTCTTGGGCACGGACTTGTCTTTTAATCTGTCATGAAGGGTTCACAATGAGACTTTCTTTACATCACAGTGGTGGGCAACAACTGCCTACCAGGCTTGGAGCAACTTTCTAATGCACCAGTTCAAACAAATACACTCACTCCTTCTCCATTAAAATATGCTAGAAACACTTTTCACGAGAAATGCTTCCATGGGCACATTTTAAATGAGCAAAGCTCATGGGAGCCCTAAATTGCTGCAGCAGTGCAGTGAGGGCTGGGAGAAACCTGCCTGTTCTTGCCTAGGCCAGCGGTGCTCTGAAGGCTTTTGTAGTTTAAGGCATGAAACCACACCGCTTCAGATGCTCCCTGAGTCTCTCTCACCGTTGTCCCTGCTCCTCCTGGAGCCCTGTGCTAGAATTCCCAGAGCTACTGAGCTTCCTGCAGGAGACTAGAGGCACACAACTCAGGGAAAGCTGTCCTTGCCTTCATGCTGAGCCCCCATGCTGACACAGAGTGTCCCCAGGGTGTCCTTCCTCTGAGAGGTCACACAACGGTTTGGGTCAGGAGGGACCTCAACTAGTTCAAGGACAGGGGTGCCACTCACGAGATCAGCTCCAGTGCACATCCAACCTTCCTAATTTTTGCCCACACCCTGTAACTCCTCAGGCCTTTCCATCCCAGTCCTCCCTAATCCTCCTCTCAGAGATTCAAAACTCCAGAGCCATGAGCTACCCCTTGCTCCAGTCCCACACCATCCTCTCCTTGGCTACTGAAGGGCCCCAAATTTATTATCCAAACCTCCTCAGATCCATCCTGGAGCCACCACTGTTCCCAAACCCGTATCTGAACCCATGGAACTCCAGCCCCAGCCCGGGGCACCGTCACCAGCTCAGCTCCACAGCTGCCCTGTCCCGCTGGGAGCAGAATTCCGTGGTTTGCTTAAGCCATGAGCACGGTTTGTGTGAGAAGGGGACTTGGATTGTGATCCACTTGGCCCGTAACTGATGTCCCCAGCCCTGTGGCTCGCTGGGAATGAGGGTCACTTGGCTGACATTTCCAAGCAGGAATGCCCATCTCTGAGTGCAGATGTGCTCCTCAGGCTGCGCAGGAGCTGAGGAAAAGGCTGGATTGTGGATTCCTGCAAAAGACGGAAAGGAAAGTGGGGAGAGACAGGAGTTCCTGCCCAGATCCTGCAGGCAGAGCTGCAAACAGCCCCAGCTTTGCCTTCACAAAACTACCACGGAGCAGAAAAAGAACCAGCTCTGACATGAAAGATGCTGTGCTGGGCTCTGCCCAAGGAGGCAAAAGCCTTTTGCAGATCAGGAAATGCCCGCATGAATCCTTCTTCCTGCTTAAGTCATACTGGTATGCCTGGAGAGGAGAAGGCTCTGGGGGACTTCACTAGGGCCTTCCAGTTCCTGAAGGGGACTTATGAAAGAGGGAGAGTAACTTTTTGTGTGGGCAAGTAGTGATAGGACAAGGGGGAACTAAAATCTTACTATTATGGTTTAATGAGTAGTTTTGGACTAAAAAGGAAGTATTTCTGCTTTTAAATGAAGTGGAAATGAACTTCTGCCCTAAGTCCATCCACTCTACTCCTGTTCTTGGAGTAGTACAGGACCTTCATCTTCAGAAACTTCCTGTGCCTAAAGGGGCTCCAGGAGAGCTGGAGAGGGCCTTTGGACAAGGGCCTGGAGTGCCAGGACAAGGGAATGGCTTCTAACTGAGAGAGTAAGTTTAGATTGTATATTAGAAAAAACTCTTCACTATGAGGGTGATGAGGCCCTGGCACAGGGTGCCCAGAGAAGCTGTGGCTGCCCCTGGATCCCTGCAAGTGTCCAAGGCCGGGTTGGACGGGGCTTGGAGCAAGCTGAGATAGTGGAAAGTGTCCCCACCCATGGCAGAATGAGGTGAGCTTGAAGGTCCGTTCCAACACAAACCATTCTGGGATTCTACCATAATATCCCTGTTCTTTCACTACCAGTGCAACCCCCTACATACAGGCTGACCCTGACCCTCTTTGGGTGGTTTTACTTTTGCAGAGGATAAATACGAGCCGTGCAAGCCCTTCTGTTCCCTATTCCCACACGTGAGCAGCACAGAATTTGGGAGGATGGTGCTCAGCACTCAGTTGGGTTCCTGTATGTGCGGGGTGCTCACGGGTTCTGTTTGCCTTGAACCTCCAGAATGCCAACCCAAATCAGAGCTCTGCTGTGCTCACAGCCCGAACAAACCCTGTTCTGCAGAGCTTGCAGCCAATATAGGCGAGGCAGTGCATCCCCCACGTTATAGACAAAACCAGAGACCTAAGAAGCCTGTTTACAGCATATTTAAGCTCCAGGAAAGACTCTCCTTGACTTCCCCAGGTTTTGGATCACGCTCAGGGAAATTAAGTAAGTTGCCAAAATTCACACAGTGAGTTTGTGGAAAAGCCAGAACCCAAAAGCTGGATTTACGAAACCCCAGCACTCGTGCTCCAACCAGCCCGATGCTGGAGGTGCTGGAATGGCAACAACAATCTGCTCGAGTGTGAAATCCTCGCTGCCAGCCTGGCAGTGCTCTCAGCTCCCTGACCTGTTCCATTGCTCATATCCAGGATTTTCCTTGAGCAGACAGGAATTAGAGAAGAGCCGGCACTGCTAGGTCTGTGGTAATTCACTGGCCCTAGGGAAAAAGGGAAGAGGCTCTTTTTCAGGGATTGGGATCCCTTGGCGTCACCAGGGTGCTTCATGGTGCCCCAAGGAGGCAGCTTTGGGCAGCTCAGGCACCAGATTTCCAGGCTGTGAGCTCTCTGATGGATTTGCCTCCCTGTGGAATGCATCCCAGGGAGGTTTGCTTGGCTGTCAGCCAGCCACAAGTCCTAAGGGTTAGCAGACATTCTGCCTGCTCCATGACCCTCTCCCTCAGTGTGAGAGGATGAGGTGGTAGACACTGCCCAGACATTGCATTCATTTCGTTCCACCAATTAAATCCTGAGGTTCCCCTCTCTTTCATCCACGAGTGAGTTTGGCATTGTTTTATTTGTTTGTTAAGCTGCCCATTCCAGCTAAGAGGCTTTCCATAAAGAAAAATAGTTACTGCCTTGGACAACGGATTATTTGGAGTCACTTCATCTATCAATAAAGCGCAGCCTTCTCTGCAGGGAAATGCAGCAGCAATTTAACAGCAGGGGCCAAGAATGGAGACAACTGCAAAGAATGAACAACTGCACCAATGCAAACTGCAAAGAAAACTGTACCTAGGCACAAACAGACATTTAATTTTGGCTAAGGTCTAACAGGCAATTGTTACAAAAGCCCCACTTAAGCTCTTCTGACTAAACACCCCTTAGATGTGGATCTGATAAAAGCATCTTCTGGAGAGAAGGTGAGATAGTGAAACTATTTGAAGCAACCAATTTGAAAAAACGAGTATTCTAAGGGGATTTATTTAAAGATCTTGCCACTGTTCTGGGTTCTGAAGCTCTATTTTTATGCCTTTGTTTTCATTTGAAAGAGAACACATTATTCCAACTGCCCTATGACTAGTAAAGATGATTATGAAAAAGAAAAGAAATGGGCATTTCCTTCTTCTCCTAGCCAAGGAATTTGCATGTTATAATAATGGATGTGAATTCAACAAAGCAGAAAGCCCAGACATCTGTGGTGGCACCATCCCACAGCAGTTTGCTGTGGGGGGGAATGCAAGAGATCAACAGGAGCCCTTGAGAAAGGGCACAAATTTGGGGAGTGTGCTGAGACTTGAAATAAGCAAATGGTCGGGGATCCCAGCCCTGCTGTATAGTGGCAGTGCCTCAGTCCTAGCTTTATAAAGATCTGGGACACACCGTGTCTTTCCTCCACTGCTCAGAGGGCTGTCAATGCTTTAGTTTATTTGGGGCTGCCCAGGGGAGAGTCCTCGTCAAGAGACAGCTTTGAAATCAGTCATTTGATGGTACAGAACTGTTATTTCTGCAGTCTAGTGATGTATTACAAGTTTTACTTCAACGTTTCATTCCTTGGCTGTGTGGCCCAGGGGAATTCGGTGGATGTGATGAGCAGCAGGTATCACTGAACAGTACAAGGTTCCAAAGCAAAGCAGCCCCTCATCCCTGCCAGGACCTGCCTGGTGCCCACCCATGCCAAGGGACAGCTCACACCAGCCTGGCAGAGATTCACACAGCACTGATGGCAAAGACTTCTTTTTTCTTCCTCCTACACAGAGAAAAAACAAACCCCTGAATTTACCTCAGGAAAGGAATGAGCAGCAGGTTAATCAGAGTCCCGAGGGAACGATGAAATTGAGAGCAAATACTTGTCTTTGCTATTTTCCAACACAGGAACAAGTTTTAAAAACCCCACTGAAATACTGAGTGTTGAACTCAGGAGGAGAATATCCTGTCCCAAATTACAGCAGCTCTGTGGGAGTCTCAAACTCAGGATGTCCACAGTTTTGAATTCAAAACAAGACTGAATAATGAAATATGAATTTTGCTCTATGGAGATTTTTAAAAGAATATGAAATCTTGTTTACAAGATGCAGACAGACTTTAGCTTGTAAAATGGAAGGTTGAGGTCTCCATAAATTTGGTCAGACTTTCTTGTCTTGCATAAGAAAAAAGACAAAATTGAGGGAACCTCAGGAATTTTTTTGCCATTTCTGGCAAAACCAGGGAAGAGGTGGAGGAGGTGATAACATGAAACTGCTCAGCAACTCAGTTTTGAACCAGGGTGCAGCACTACAGTTTTGTGTCTGCTTGATGTCATCACAAGAACTCTCTAAAAGTTTTTAGATTTGTTTCACAGGGAGTAAGTCATTCTAATAAAGTTTCTCACTGAAGAATTGAGAGCATCTCAATGAAGAATCAATAGCCAGTAATGTGTGTCAATGTGAGCTTGTCACCGACAGATGCAAGCAAAGAAGAAAGGTTACTATTTGGGAAGAAGTACTATTCTCACCAAACATACAACTTTAGAACACTCAAACCTACGTGACCTTCCACTGCATCAGCAGCTGGTCCTGTAAGAAAAAGCAAAAAGCAGGTGGATGGGTTGATGATGCATATCAAGCTTTTCTAGATTAAACATTTTGATTTTCTCTAAATTGGATCAATTGGATCTTACATTTGACAGACAGTGCCAGGAAAAAAGCTCTGTATCTGCTGGAGTTTGAGATGTGTGCTGTTGGTGAGGGAAGAGAAGGACACATCCTCTTTGTCTTCCGCTAAAATACTCCAGGTTTGGGCCATGGAGTGAAAACACCAGGATCTCCACAGAAATATGGATAAAGGAGTGGCTGGGGAGGGTTTTCAGACGAGTTGAACACTTAGAAGCAGTGAATCATGGAATGATTTGGGTTGGAAAGGATTTTAAAGCTCATCCAGTGCCACCCCTGCCATGGCAGGGACACCTTCCCCTATCCCAGGCTGCTCCAAGCCCCATCCAACCTGGCCTGGCTCTTATTCCCAATGCTTCCTTGGAGAGAGGATCATCTCGGGACAGAAAGGTGCTTGTAGGCACCCAGAGAACAGCTGGGTAGCTTTTGATTTACAGATATGCTTTGAAAAAAGTGGAATTCCCAAGCCTATCTCAGGTTTCCCTACAGCCTTGCTTGTGCCTCCTACAGGAGCTCTGCAAGCAGAGAATCTCTGTCCCTCCCTGCCAAGCCATCCCCAGCCAACATCCCACATCCCACCTCTCCCCAGGACCGAGCAGGGCACAATAAGGGTGCTCAGTCCTCCTGGCTCCCCCATTTTCTCCACAGGACAGACAGAACCACACAGGTTTTAGCAGGGCACAGCAATTACAAGCCACTGGGAGCTCAGGCCTTGCTACAGCTCAGAGAAAAGCACATTAGAAAGCAGAAACGAGAGGCTTTTACAACCACCCTGAGGATGTAAAACATCCCTTCTGAGCTCAGCTCTCCTGGAGCCCTCTGTACCCTCCACTGCAGGTCAGTCCTGATGCTTTCCAGGGAAAGGAGTTTGACAGGGAACCTCAGGAGTCAGCAACTCCTCCTGCAAAGGGCTGGAACCTCTCTCGACTTTCAAACAGACTTCTTTGAAAGCAGCAAACTTCAGAAACGCTGGTGAAGCCTAGCTTGGGAGGATTCCTAACTTCCGGCACATTCATTTCTTCCTGAGGTTGGATCCAGGCTCAAAATGAACCCGCTGCTGGTCTGCTTCCACCCTCTCCTCCTGTTTCCCAACTGAAACCAGAGCTCTGGTTTTCCCATCCCTGAAACCAGGGATGGTGAAAGAAATCCATCTAATGATCCACACAGGAAAATGTATTTCCAGAGGAGCAAGGAACCCTCTCAGGGGGAAGAGGAAAACGGGGACAGATTTAATAAAGTGCATAAATCAGGTGCACAGCAGGAAGGAGCCAGAGCAGAATCTCGCAGCAAGAGGAGCAGCAGAGGCAATTCTGGGGACTCAGAGGTTGCCCTCCTTCCTGGAGCAGGTCCAGATCCCTCAGGGAGTGAACCCCTGAGCCCCAGACACCCCTGCTCTGCTCCTTCAGCCACCAGTTCCACAGGGCTGGGACAAGACAGCAAAATCCATCGGCTCCAGGGATCTGCCATGTCCTTGGACACACAGAGGTCTCATTTAATACATGAAGAGTCACCCTGACTCAAAATAGGGGCAGGAGTCCGGGAACAATCAAACACCTCAAAAATGCTCATAAAGGTGAACTAGAAAAACCAGGATTGGTGCTCAAAAAGAGGCACAAGCAACTTAATTCTAAGTAGTTTTGTCTAAAGCAAGGACTGTGACAGTACATTAGGAAAATTAAGGGGTTCTGCTGATTAATACCAGAAAAGAGTCCAGGAGGACAAAGGTGGGGGTTCTAAAAGATGAAAAAGGAACCCTGAGTCTCTGTCTCCATACTTTTGTCCCAAGAGAGTCCAAGCATAATCAACACTCAGCAAGTCAGGAGAAACCTGCAGATTGAAAGCATTTACATTAATAGAGAGCACTTAGAGGTATCCATTACACCAACAGCACTGAGCAAGGGGGATTTTCTTTGTTCATCGGGCCTGAAACTAAACATTAACTGTTAAAGATGGGGAAGATACAATGTGTGGGTGAGTCCTGCCAGTAAGTTCTCCTACTTTGCTCTGAAGAAGCAGCTATTTTAGTTTTAAATCACAACATAAACCTAAGCAAGAAGGGCCTGATCCAATTCTTATGTTCCAATATGACAATTCTTATGTTCCTCCATTGCTTTTATTAATTTGAAGGCCACCTTTTAAATTTGCATCCTTCTCTCAGGACTGATCCTTTAGGTACAACCATGAAGCAAATTATTTATGCCCAGCCCTGTGTGAGGTCAGCCCTTCAGATCTGCTTAGTTACACTGTGCCCTGTGCACTTGTGTCAGGAAACATCTGGTCTCAGAATTGCATTGTTTGATTTGAAGGAAAGGGCAGTCCAAAATGGGATGTGCAGAGAGCTTGGTGAGTGCTGCTCTGCTTGCCTTTATTTTTTTCCCTTTCCAAGCATTTTTCATTCTTTGGTGTCCAGCAAGTCGTTTAAGAGAGGGCTGGATTGAAATGGCAGCACAGAGGTGGGGCCTGGCAGAGGAGAGGGGTGGCTGCCCAGCTCTGTAGAGGCTCCCTGAGCGCTGTTTGTTTGCTGTGCACACCGAGGCAGCTCCTGCTCCATCACCACTGCAGAGTATTGACTTTCAGGCACTTCCACAGACCCTCTGAGCCACTTCCCAGGACTGCAGATGAGGGGAACAGAGGTGTCAGAAGGCATCCTGAGTGAAGAGGAGTGCACAAAGGAGCCAGTGCAAAGTGGGAATACACCCAAGGGGGAAGCCAGAATTATCTCAGCACCTACAGCAAACCAGACAAGCCCAGGACATGCCACAAGCACCCTAAAATGCCAAGGAGTCACAGCATCATTCCTCTGTTCCATAAATGACATTCAGAGCATGCATAACTTCTTCAGAGATCAGTGCAAGGACTTGTCATGATGTGACATCTGTCCCATCACATCCCCAGCACGTAACCCACAGAGAGCAGCGCGGGGAGGTGGTGACTGGCAAGGATTCTAGCACTGCACTTCCTGACCTTTCCTCTGCACATTTGCTACCAGGAGATGAGGGAGAAAGTGCTCAGCAGAGCCATGAAGACAGAATCAAGAAAGATCTGTCTCACATTTGCTTCTTTTGAATAGCCTGAGACAGCTGCAGACTTTTCCATTCCTAAAAGCACAAAATCTACAACCTAGAGAAAGCTTTTTTTTTCTTTTCAGCTACAGAACTTGATAGGAAAAAACCCAAAAAAAACCCTTGCTCAAGTTTGCAAGTCAAGTCTCCCCATTTTCTAATAGCTTCCAGCTTTATCCTGTCAGGTGCCAACAAAGCACGGCATCATGGACACTGAGGAACACCCCCAAATGCTGCCCCTTGCTTCCAGTCTGACACATCCCCTGTGCTGCTGGATCCAGTACAGACAAGGCAGAGCTCCTTCAGGAGTTCCCATGGGATCACTGAGATCCCTGCTTGGCCTGCTGGGTTGTGAAAGGGTAGAGCAGTTGCAGATAACATTATCCATATATCCATTCCTCCAAATAAAAGCTAAAAAGCAGCAAACCCTGAGTTTGAGAGGCACCACCACCATCACCACAGAGGTAAAACAATCAAACACTTTGGTCCCCAAGGCCAGAGAGCCCCAGTCACTAGAGCAGATTTCTGATGTTCACCTGCTCGTAAGTGTAGCTATTTTTAGTAAGTCATTTATTTGAGATCAGGCTCTGGGAATATCCATTTCCTACTCAGCTGGGCGAGTCAGGCTGTGTTTGCTGCTTGCTGAGTTTCTACACAGAAAAAGCTCGTCAGGGTTTGGAGAAACGTCAGTGAGGCAAAGGGAATAGGCCTCCAGGCCCCAGGGATGGCATGGAGCTGTCACATCTTCACCTAACACCCCCACTCACCTCCAAATGAGCTCTGCATGGCCAGTGACAGCACTTTGTGTCTGGGCTGCTGTTGCACACACTGGGAGAGACTCGGCCAGGAGGAGGGACTGGGCTGTGTCAGCAGGAAGGGGGGCACCAGCTACAGCATCTCACCCCAAATCTATGGCTCACTGAGCTCAGACTTGCTTCTCAGTGCAAATCCTCAGCTGGAGGGAAATGGCAGACTGGTTAATATCCTGCAATGGATCTTGGAGGAGGACCTGACCCAGCTCTATGGGAGGGATCATTCCTGGCTTCTCTGATGCTTCCCCTGAGCACAAACCCAGGGACCTGAGGGCTGTGCAGTGCTGACCCTGCACACCCTGCAGCTCCAACTCCCTGGGCACCACCTCCTGCTCCAAAATCCAAACCTCAACATCTGCTGTGCTGCTCCAAGGAAGGGAAAAAGCACAGAACCCTAGGAATCTTGTGGGGCACAGGGACAACTGCCCTGTTCTGTGGGCAGCTCTGAACAGAGCTGGGCTGGGGTCACACAGGCTCTCTCCTCTGTGCTGTATTAACACCTGCTGAGCAGATCTCTGGCAACACTTTGGTGAGGTGGAACACCATTGTCCAGTTTCTCATATGGATGCCACCAGGAATTACTCTCCCTCTTCTTTTATTTAGATTTTGATGGCACCCCAGCCATCCCTCCCTCCCAAAGTTGTCTCTGCTGTCTGAATGCCCCCATCCATCCATTATTACTTCCTCCTTCAAAAATATTTTGGCTTCTTCTCCAGGTCCTTCCCATCCCCTCTGAGACTGTCATGAAGGACAAGAGCTCCCACATCTCAAGGAGCCACCCCTGCATCTTGGGGCTCTTGCTCCTCCTTATTCAGCTGTACCAAGGCCATTTTCTGGGAGCTCCCCCACTATCACTGAGCAGCAGAAATCCCAGGGGACAGGTCAAGGGAGTTGCTCCTGCTGATCTTTCACGCCCCAAATTCCAGTTTTGCAGCTTATTAGTGTCGTTACTGAGATAAAATTTAGTGCTGTTTTTCTGAATCTTCTGGGAAGGAAGAAATAAAGAAAGAGAGAAAAAAAGCCCCAAATTTCAGACATGGTCTCCTGATTCAACAGAGAAACCAGAGCAGTGTGGCTGTAAAACTGAAGCCAGGCTGAGTTTCAGTTTTCCATTTTACCGTGCTGCTTCTTCCTCCCCAGAATGACCCAGCTCTGACACCCTGAGTTCCTTTCGCTTGGCAAACACAAGCACTGAATCCCACTGACACCTCTTGTCTCGCTGTCATTTCTGTATTCGTTGACATCACAATTAGGGGAACAAAAACCTTTTCCAACTCAGCTGATGGCAGGAGTTGTGAAGAGACAAAACCTCCCTGAGTCTGTCCAAGGCAGAGTCTGCTCCTCAGACACCACAACTCTTTACAAACTCCTTGTCTCTCATGCTTAAAGCTTCTAGGGTCAGTGACATGTTGAAAATCGTGTCAGCTGCCACAAATGCCAAATCCTGCCACTGCCTCCAGACATTTTCCACCCTTACCCCAACAGAAAACATTTAAGGCAAGCTTTCAAACAGACTGAATAAAACTCAGTGAACCTCCTACCTTTCAGCACTGCTCACTTTGTTCCAGGCTGTGTGGCACAGCTCAGCACCTTGATGCTCACAGATGAAGAGGCATCAGCTGAGCCCAGCAGACTAAGGGCTAATTGAGGAGAAATTTTGTAGAGATATATAGATACAGATATATATGAGCACCAAGGCAAAGGAAAGGATCCCACACAGCATCTGCCTACCCACAGTGGCCAGAAATCGTAAAAAAAGGACCAAAAAAAGAAAAGAGCAATGTAGAACTTGCAAATAACCAATCAAATGCAACCAAGACTACTTAAAAAGTCCCTTGCAGGGGAGAGAAAATGAAGAGGAAAAGCTGGAATTCATACTTAATCCCATTTCTGTGGGATGGGACATTAAAAGAGAAGATGAGGTTCTGTGCAGAGATGAACAGGGACAAGGACACGCCTACAAAGATCCCTAACCTTTAGCCTAAGTGTGTTTTGGTCTCTTCTGCAACAGTGGCACTGCTGGGCAATATGTGCCAGCTGTGGAGTCAATTAAAAACTTTCATCAGAACCTCTACAGAGCTGTAACTGGACTGTTCTTGCTCCAGCCCAGAAGGGAAGGCTGGAGCTGAGAAATCCATGGGGAGCCAGCACTGCCCACGGCAGGTCCATGGAGCCCAGTCCCAGTGAGGCTCAGCCTGGCAGCTCCCCCATCCAGTCCCGTGCCACACTCACAGGCAGCCACAATCAGCCTGGCTCACCTGCTCAGCCAGTCAGAGACAGAAATAGCCCAGAACAGAAAGAACAGCATCAGCAGAACCAGGGCCTGCAAGGGGAGCAGGGCTGGGAATGAGAGGCAGCTCCAGGGCAGACCCAAAGGCAGCAGTGGTCGAGCATGGGCAGGGGTTCTGCAGCTGGGTTTGTCTGCTTGGGATAAGCTCTGGTACAGCCAGGCTTGGGAAATCCCTGTGCCATCCATCCCCCTTCAGGTGTGGAGGGCACTACTGAAACCTTAAAAAGAAACCCAACCCATGGCTGTGTCACAGAATCACAGGATGGATTGGGTTGGATGGACCATAAAGCCCATTCCATTCCAGCTCCTGCCCTGGGCAGGGACACCTTCCAGTGTCCCAAGGTGCTCCAAGCCCCATCCAACCTGGCCTTGGACACTTCCAGGGATCCAGGGGCAGCCACAGCTTCTCTGGGCACCCTGTGCCAGGGTCTCCCCACCCTCACAGGGAACAATTTCTTCCCAGTATCCCATCTAACCATGCCCTCTGGCAGTGGGAAGGCATTCCTCCTTGTCCTATCACTGACCTTTTCCAAACTCCTTCTCCAGGTCTGTTGGAGCCCCTTTAGGCCCTGGAAGGGTCTCTAAGGTCCCCTGGAGCCTTTTCATCTCCTGGCTGGACACCCCCAGCTCTCCCAGCCTTTCCTCAGTGGTTCCTGCTGCGGGCACTTGGGTCATGGGCAGCAGTGGGGGCAGAAGAAAACTCCTGCAGGTTGGGAAGGGACCCCAGGAGCACAACTTCAGGACAGCCTGTCCTGAATTTGGCACGTAGGCACAAGCTTTGAGTCCATCCACCAGGCACAGCACAGACACAGACAATTGTTCTGCAGCCTTTATGACCCACAGGAACAGCAACAGATGAAGCTGCTTAAAGGTTCTTCCCCGGAGGGTGCTGAGCACTGCCCAGGCTCCCCAGGAAATGGGCACGGCCCCGAGGCTGCCAGAGCTCCAGGAGTGTTTGGACACCGTTGTCAGGGATGCCCAGGGTGGGGTTGTTGGTGTTGTGCAAGGACAGGGGTTGGATTGGATGATCTCTGTGGGTCCCTCCCAGCTCAGGTGGTTCCAGGATTCTGTGAGTACCCTCTGCCAATGCTCTCCCAAACATCATCCAACCACAGAAGTGACACGTGGGTGATCCTTCATTCCTGAACCCTTGCACCTACAGCAGACACCTTGCAAACCTTTCCCAGCACATGTGGATTTATTTTGTTCCTCACAGACCCAGCTGTCCCAGCAGGAGGTCAGTGGTGAACCTGCCGTTCCCCCTTTTATTTAAACCTTTTACTGAGGAAGGTGCTGGCCTGCAGCTGCCAGTCAGGACATCAGGCTCCTCGTTCTGGTTTAAAACATAAAGTAAAGGAATCCACTGAAATGTCAGGCAGCATCCTCTCAGCCTGCCTGTTGTAAAAGAGTAAGTTTAAAATAATAATAAGCAATAATAAAGCCCTGTCATCTCTGGAGTTCTCTCCCTTATGGAAGGCTGAATGTAATAAGAACTTAGAGAAAGGAAAACCCAGTCTGAGACAACGTGGCCTTACCAAGTGCCTTTGGTATTTTTATCACAAAGGCACCTTTCAGCAGCCCCTTATCAGAGGGACAGAGTGCAGAGACCTCCCTGCATCCTTGGGCCTTTGGGGATGTCACTCAAGCCCCTGCTCTGCCTCCATGGGCTGGCTCAGACCATCCTCCCAAAACCCATGTCAGGTAATTCCAGGGCATGAGGAACTGCCAGCGTCTGGGTGAGACTCCCAGGAGTGGAGATTAGGCTGCACGAAATTTGCAAATAGCCACGCTAATTGCCAGCCACTGGGACAGTAAATCAAGCTCCATATTTCAACATTTTTACCAATATATGCTTGGCAGAAACCTTTTTTTTGCTTTTATTCCCATTTAGTGAGATGGAAGCCCAGCAGCAAGGCCTCAGGGCCTGATCCTGTGCTGTTCAAGAGGAGCACAGAGGGTTTTGTAGGGTTACTTAGTGAACCATAGGTGCTTTGGCATTTATTCCTTCAGACTCAAGCTCTCCTCGCTTAGCCTTGAAAGGAATCAAGGTATTGGAGGCCCTGGGAGCAGATCTGAGCTACCACAAGCACTTCAAGAGCTGTGAATTCAGCACATCATTCAGGAATTCAACCCCTAAATACCCTCAAATTACCAGAATGTTTAGATCAAACATCAAAACAGTCAATGGAGACAATTTTTCTTTTACGCTTCATTTCAAAGCGCTGGGTTTTTCGAACTGATAAAATTTGACTACCAGAAATTTCAGCTATGTGCAGTACAGCAGCAAGGCATGCCAAATAAAAGATTAAAAAAAAGGAGGTTGTCATTTTTCTGAAGATATCAGAGTGGCAGCTTTCTAAAGAGAAGATGATTTGAAACAAAAATATTTTCAGAACAGCAGCATGGCCAAGCTCCAGCAAAACAGCCTTTGGCCATGGAAGCATCAGAGCTCCTGGGCAGCCCTGCTTTGGGAAGTTTGGGGTTTTAGAGAAGTTCAGCTCCAGCCCAATGGTCTGTAAGGTCTGACTGACAGATCAGCTTCTCTTTTGCAGTGAATGTCAGCATTTCCTTACTCAAGGTAGACGTTGACTAGCACAAACTTCAAATTTTTCATTCAGCTGAAGGAGAAAGGACTGCAAATAGGGCATGGAGTTACAGCTGTTAATCAGTGTTTTGTGTAAGAAGTTGCATCTTTCACAGGAATTCCCCAGGTTTCCTGCCTTCAGTGAGAAGGTTCAGCCTTTAGTTCAATACTTTATGAGAAAGAAAACCCAGAAAATCAGCAGAGTAGGTCAGTACTGCCAGCAGTGACAGATACCAACACAAAGCCGAGAAAAGCCTGAAAATTGGTGAGATTTGGCCCCACACAACAATGGTGCAGGTACAGAGGAAGGCAGTGGCTGAAAACAGAGGGGAAATACCAGCTTTAAAATTGCTGAGGTTTGCAGCACCACATCTGAAGCCGAAATAAAAAGAAGCACTCTTGCTATTGGAGTAATTTGGAAGAAGGAATCTGTCAGTGGAAGGAAACATCTCTTTCACTGGGCTTATCTAGCACTGATTGGGCTTTAGCAAAAGGGGAAACATCTTCTTCCCCAGTTGTACATATATCCCATGCTTTATATTCTTTACAGTGTTTTTATGAGCTTCTTTAGCACATCATCCAGTGTAATAACAGCATGGTAATTGTGTTGGCTGCATGTCCTGGCACTTAATTATAATCTTGTCATTGTCATTTCCCAGCTTGTCTAACAGAATAACCTTGCCACGTGGCTGACATCCAATTAAGGGAGAGGGGGGAGAAGGAGAGGAAAACCACACACATATGATATCAATATAAGAGACAGTTACTTGATGGCTCTGTGATCAAGTCCTTGAGTTACAACTCTACACTCACTCTACCTTCACCTGCAGGCTTCTCACATGGGATTCTGTGCACAAGGACCTCCTCTCACACAGGATTCTGTTTTCGTTGATGCCTCTTCTTCCTTTCCTTCTGGACCAGCACAAGTCAAGCTCCATCCTAACTCTGGCAAATATTTGCTGTCCTCTCATGAATGGAGATTTCTCCCTTCCCTGGGTACAGCCCCAGCCTTGAAATAATTGCCTGAAAACACCTAGTGGATGATGCAGAATGAAAAGGATGGGTGGAGAATGAAGTGACACCTCAGAGAAGTTTAAAACTGAGTCAGAAGGCAGCAATGGGTTAATCCTTAATCCTCTGCATTTTCTAGATGAGGTTTCTGTTCCATGTCTCCATTCCTGCTCCTGCTGGCTAGCACAGCTGATGGGGCTGACACCCTCCTCCAGTGCATCCTTACTCACCAGCTCCCACCCAAAATCCAATTGAGAAAATCTGGCAAATCTGCAATGTCTCATCTACCACCTCCAGGATGCTCACTGTGTTCCAAAACCCAAATCACTCCTCAAGGCAGTATCTCTTAAGCAAAGCACCCGACATGCAGGACTAAATTTACCTCGCTCATCCCGTCTGTCCCCTCCTGCACGGGGTTTTAAGGGAGTTTGCTCTGGGATCACTTACACAGGCAAGTTCCAGTTAATGGTGCATAGACTATGCTGCTACAGCCAGCCATGTGTGCTCCAGGTCACAGAGGGGCTCTTCAGCTTGCAACACTCATGGTAAATAACTCATTTGTGCTTCCTGTGCAGCCACACAGAGCCAAGGTGTGCTCTCTGGCACAGATGGATGCAATTCTTTTATTATCATAGCCAGGTATTAGAAGTTCATCATTAAATTATCATTATCTAATGATCCCACAGCTCAGCATCACAACAGCTAAGCAGACACTGCAGCTGCTTCCCAGCTGTAGGAATTCCAGCCCTGGAAACTTCAGTGAGTGCAAGACTGCTGTGTACTCACTGTCCTGTTCTGCAGTGATTATTTATGTAAGCAGGATTAACAGGCAAAAAAGAGCTGTTGACAACTAACACACCTGTAAAACAACAGCCTGCAGTGCTGTGAGGTGTTAGAATTCCTCACTGCTGGGAGGTCTCTATAGAGAAGTTTGCCCTGAGATGTTTCAGTAGCTTTTCAGGGGAAAATTTCCTTTCCCACACTTCTGTCCTAAATTAACAAGAGGTGTGAGTAACTAGGGCTGCTCTTGCCTTGCCTTCATGGGCTGCTCTTGCTCTTGCCTTGTCCCTGCCAGCTGCCAGCAGGGCTGTGCCCAGGGTAAGAGCCAGAGCCATGTCACTCTGCAGACATGGCTTAAAGATTTCCCAAATTGTTGTGGCTGTGTTTATTCTTCCCTGATTAAGAACAAAACCCTGAAAACCAAAGGAAAACAGGAGCTGGAGTGAGAACTGTGGGTTTGGGGAGGCTCACTCAGTGTCTATCACAGCCGGCACGTGGAGTCTCTGCAGGTGGAAGCAGAAGCAAAGAAGTGTCCTTTTGTCTCCTTCCCAGGGATGGTCATGGCTTTATTGTGAGGTTTGGAGAACTTGCTTCTCTCCCCATGGAGCCATGAGAAGTCCCCCAGTCTGCAGAGCAGGGCTGAGGGGGAAACTCCGTGCAGGGAGTTTTAGGTTAATGGAGAGTGGCAGGGAAGAAAGGCTGTGTTTCCTCTTTCCATCCAGAAAGTTTCACGAGGATAAAATCAATGACTCAAAGCTGGACTTACAAGAGACTTGAGGTGAAAGCAGCAAGATTTGGGGAAGAAAGGCAATCTGCAGCTGTCTCTGCCAAGGCACGGCTGACGTGGTCAGGGGTTTACACCTGCTTGTAGCTTGTGGCGTGTTACCATGAGATGCTTTGGGGCACAGCCCAACAGGTCCTGTTTCCCCCTGTTTTGCTGCTGAGGCACCTTTGGCTGGCCCAGACTGTTCCCTAAAGGCATGCTGTGCTCTTGATTGCACATTCAACAGCTGCTCCATGAGAGAACAGCCCGTGCTGGAGCACAGTCCTGCATCCCAGGGAGCCTGCAAAGGGTCACCGGGAATTCTTCCCTCTCCGTTCTTGTTTTTGTTTAAAAGGCAGTCTGGTGAAGTGCTGCTTTAATGTAAATTTTCCTACAACTTGCATTTAAATTGATTTATGAGCACGCACACCAAGGGCTGCACCAGCTTAACCAAGGCAATTAAAAACCTGATGTTAGCTTAATTGGTTTGAGGTTTGCAACCAGCAAAGCTGAGCTGCTGAGCTGCCTGTCCAGGGGCACAGCATGCCTGCATTTCCTGGGGTTCCAAAGACACAGCTTCATGCTGATGTCCTGGGTTGCACATCACATCAAACCGATCTCAACGAGACACCTCTGTGGGAGCTGAGATTCCTCCAGGGTGCTCAGGGGCTGGGACACAGAGTTCAAGTTTTTCAAGTGAGATCCATGTGCTCCAGTTGGAATCGGTTCGCCTACAAAATGACCCCAAGTGCCTGCCCTTTCCAGCTGTTCTGTTAAAACCTCAGGGACTTCCTCAAACACAAACTAGGACATGGTTCATATCCAATATCCACAGTCCTAATGTACAGAGGCTCCAATAAAAGCTTCAGGTCCAGCCCATCTTTCACAGTAACTTGATAACCTGATTTTTTTGCTGTTAATCAATTCTTTCTGTCTTGCAAACAACTTTCCCTGCCCCCAGTGTAACAATTAAATGGATCTGAACCTGCTGGGAGGGGTGAGCACACCAAGCTGGGAGAAATCCCATCCCCTCCTCCACTGAGCTCGTGTTCCTTTGCAGGTCTGAATGGGAGCCAAGGCCTTCCCCAACACGCCTTTGCTACTGTTGCACAGAAATTGCTGTGTAGCAGGACACTCAGTTAAATCAAGCAGGCATTTCCCAACTAAACCACAATATTATTAGCCAGTAAATGTTTTTGTCTGCATAGCTGATACACAGTCTGCACATGAGAGCACCTCCCACCATGAAATACCATTCTTTGCTAATTAGAAGCACCTTCCTGAGGAAAAAAAGGTTATTCAAAGCTAAGGTGGGTAGAAAGAAGCTCTTAGAATTCATCAGGGAAAGGAAGGAAGGGAGGAAGGGAGGAAGGGAGGAAAGGAAATGCTTCATTAAAGCCAAATTCAATCTTATTTCTTTAAGAATTCCTCCCTGACCACTGCCTGATGACTATTTCCCATGTATTCATTTTCATTTGATATAAGGATCTCAGCTGATTTAATTCTGCTTGGAAAGCTGATGGTTCCATGTTAGTGAGAGCAGGGCTTTGCCTCCATCCAGGCAGGCTGAAAAATGAAATAGCTTTGAAGAGGCCACTTCTTGTAGTACTCCTCGAAGTCCTTAAAAACCTCCAGCTCCTGCAGGATTGCCCATCCAAACCATGAAGCAGCTCAGAAAAAGAATTTGCTTTTTCC
The DNA here is from genome assembly GCA_013397815.1 of Aleadryas rufinucha. Taxonomy (NCBI): domain Eukaryota; kingdom Metazoa; phylum Chordata; class Aves; order Passeriformes; genus Aleadryas; species Aleadryas rufinucha. The sequence goes on from VZTH01018219.1 coordinate 123,226, forward strand.
ATGTCTCGTTCCGTGGCTGGATCTATACCACCCATCTCTTCAGTGATCTCACTTTCACATCTCCATCCCTCACGTTCTCCTTGCACCAAGCTGCCTGTTTGGCAAGAGCCAATGCGTTTGCCTCAGTCCTATTTATCTTTTAGCAATCAGGAGAATGAATTAAAACACCAATGACATCGACATGTTCTTTACTGGACCAATTTATGGGCACTGAGACAAGAAGGAGGGAAAAGGACTAAAGCAAGCAAGGAGGGGATAAAGCAGAAGCTCATCTGTCCTCAGGCAGGTGAGGATGCAAACATCAACCACCTCATGGACAGAGCCAGGAAAGCACAATCCACCTGTCCTTAATAAAGAGGTTTTGCCATTATTTTACATTGTCTCATAGTAAAAGCAGAAATTCAGCTTATACCAAAAAGATTATCAACAGTAATTGTTTTTACATTTCTCATTGCAGCTTTTGCACTGTCTGATCTCACTCCAGCCCCCATCACCTCAGTGTTTGGGAAGCTCTCCTCACCCTGACCTTGCATTGACAATTTATTGTGTTTCGACCTCTTTGGAGTCAGAAGTTTTACTATCCCTACCAGCGTTGTTTTCCTCTTCATCCCAGTTATTTAAGGGAACTTCTCCCATCTGATCCAGGTAAAACCCTTTCACTTAGCAGCTGGAGATCAAAGTTAATTTACCCATATCAAAGGGCTTCACAAAAACACAATTAAAAACGCATCCTCCCCATTGGAGGTGCATCCTCAGACCCACAAGCAGGTGAGACAGGAGCATCACATGAATCCCCCATGCTAGGATCCTGTTGGAAAGGAACAAACAGGAAAGGACAAAGGAAAAAGCAGAGGAGACCTCCATGGGAAAAAATGTGATATCTCCTTCTCCACAACATCAACTTTCCATCACCTTCCCTTATCCCAGATTTGTATTCTGCGTTGTGCCATTTCAGACACAATTTTCCATTGATAAGATCTTTATTTCAGCAGCCCCAGAGCTGACAGGAGCACAGAGGGTTTGCCCATCCTCAGGCACAGCCCATCTGTGTAACCCAAGGCCAGCCCCCAGTGAGGCTTGGCTTATGGGGGCTGCTGTGGTCACAGAAATCTGAGCTGAGATTCTCAGTAAGTGCTACCGAAAAGGGCTCTGTCCAGCCTGTTCTTGTAGCATGACATTTTGCAGAGTGAACCACGTGCTTTTTGAATTTTTAAGTTAAATTTTGTCTTTATTTTAGTTTTAAATTAACTTAAATTTAATTTGTAATGTTTATTTCAAATTATTTTAGTTTTATTTTAAATTTTACTTTCGTCTGAAGATGCCCCACCTGAGAGCAATTTTGGTAGGAAACCTCTACACTGGAGAGAGGAAAAAATCTTATCAATTTGCTTATCTTTCTCTGACACAAACCCATAAAGATCTCCATAGTGTGGCCCTTAATGATGTGGAGACTCCCAGGAAAACCAGGCGGATAAACTGCAGGGTTCCTCCCACCCTGCTGTGGCCCCTCAGTAATAACCCAAAGCTTTATGAGGTCCCAGGAACTCCAGGACATGGAAATGTCAGGTACCACAGGGCTCACCAAGGACAGGCCCTGTCCAGCCTCAGGGATTTGCTTCTGGCCATGGTTTTCCTTCTTCTGAGCCTTTCAAATAAAAGAGAAAATTACAAACGCAGGGGTTGGCCTTGCACCACCCTTAGGAGAGCATCAGTTCATCATCATGGGAAATATGACCCTTCCATAGAATCACAGAACCCCAGGATGGTTTGGGTTGGAGGGACCTTCAAACTCATCCAGTCCCCCCCCCTGCCATGGGCAGGGACACCTTCCACTAGCCCAGGCTGCTCCAAGCCCCATCCAACCTGTCCTTGGACACCTCCAGGGATCCAGGGGCAGTCACAGCTGCTCTGGGCACCCTGTGCCAGGGCCTCCCCACCCTCACAGGGAACAATTCCCTCCCAATATCCCATCTGACTCTGCCCCCTGGCAGTGGGAAGCCATTCCCTGTGTCTTGTCCTTCCATCCCTTGTCCCCAGTCCCTCTCCAGCTCTCCTGGAGCCCCTTTAGGCCCTGGAAGGGGCTCTGGGCTCTCTTTGGAGCCTGCTCTTCTGCTGTACCAGGTTTCCAGCATGCTCCAGGTACTTGCCAAGCACTGAATCCAGGGAATCGAGCACATATTTGGGGGATATTGAATGTGGGAGCTGTGTTTGTGTCCCTGGGTGACCCTGAGCGATCCACACCACTCTTGTGTGCCTCGCTTTCACTACTGGGACCTGGAAGTTATTCCTGAGATCTCCTGAGCTTAGCGCTTACCTTGAGGAACGCTGGAGGAAATCTTCTCCCACAGAAATTCGGTCGTGGCTGAAATGAAGCAATGTAACAGACTCCAGCACAAACCAGTATAACCAGTCAGGGACAGGCCTGCCATAGCCACTAAACTAGGATGTGCAACACCAGAACCACAGCTCCCAGGGAAGACACTGCTGATGGTTTGGAGCCGAGATGGCTCCAATCCATCCCCTCACCCTTCCTCATGCTCCAGTTTCCAACTGAATCCAGCAGCCCGTTGCTTTAGTGCACCCAGGCCTCCCTCATAAAAATGTGCTTTATGAACACTTTGCTTAATCAATACAATTTTCTGTTTCTTTCCAAAGCCTTGACCAGTGTGACAGTGAGGAATCGAGGTCAGGGCGCCGAGTTCAGTGTCTGTAACAGCAAAGCAGCATCTTCAGTAAATACCAGAGTCCAGGGAGTGCTCTGGCAGCCTCTGCTGAGCTGCCCCTGAGTTTACAGCTTGTGGTCATTTGCAGGTTTGTCCCTTTTCCCGTAAGGCTTTTTAAATAGGGACCTGATATTTATATCTGCACCCATTGTGCTTTTCTGGAAGCTATTAAGCATTTCTAATGAGAAAACAGTAAAATGCCTTTACTTTATTTGGTGCACTATTTCACTTGGAATGATTTAGAACATGTTGTAATTTCTGTTTCCAAACAGTGCTGCCTCCTCAGGAGTTCTCAGGAGAGGTTTGTTCATTAATGAGAAAAGGTGATCGCCAGGTATAAACAGGGAATTCTGAAAATGCTCCCTGTGTGGGGCCAGGAGAAGGAACAAAGTCAAGATGTTGTTGCAGGGACTTCTTGTGGAAAAAATGATGTTGGTTTATTAAAGCCATAATCCACGCTGTGAGCTTAGATCAGCACAGCTCTGGGGGAAAATTAAAATGCCCCTTGCCACGAGCTCAAAACTGTGTGCACAAACATCTCTCTGCTTCATCATGGAGGCTGGTGAAGGGCTTGGAACACAAGCCCTATGAGGAATGACTGAGGGAGTCGAGGTTGTTTGGCCTGGACAAAAGGAGACTCAGATGTGACCTTATCACTCTCTACAACTCCCTGAATGGTGGTTGTGGTCAGGTGGGGGTCGGTCTCTTTCTCCAGGCAGCAACTGACAGAACAAGAGGACACAGGCTGCGCCAAAGGAAATATAGGTTGGATATCAAGAAAACATTTTTCATGGAAAGAGTGATGAAATATTGGAATTGTCTGCCCAGGGAGGTGGTGGAATCACCATCCTTGGATATGTTTAAAAAAAGATTGGATGTGGCACTCAGTGCCATGGTTTAGTTGAGGTGTTGGGGCATGGGTTGGACTCGATGATCTTGGAGGTCTCTTCCAACCTGGTGATTCTGTGATGAGGGTGGTGTGGTCACTCTGGGGGCGGGGTGGCAAACCTCCCCCTGCAGGGGTTTCTGGTGAGAAACTGTTCTGCAAGCAGGAGAACCGAGGGAAGGAGTGGGAATCACCAGGACCCTGCATGGAACTGTGACACAGATTGTGCCCATTGGGATCAAGCCACTGAGTGAAGGCTGAGAAGGGACTACAATAGAAGCAGGAAATGATGGGCTGGAGGCAGGATGCTCTGGCTTTGATCATCTCATGGCAGAGAAAAGGAGAAGAAAATAACAAATAATAATAATGTTCCACGTAAATGGTGTTAAAATCCTACGTGACTTAACAGAAGACAGCCACAGATGTTCTGGGGGTGATTCTGAAATACTAAAGGTTGATTTCATGATGGGTGAAGTCAACCTCCATCTGGATTTTTTGAGCAAGACATGAGCTCCTAAAAATTGTCCCTTTGCCAGAAGAGCCTCACTAAAAAACGCTGCTCTGGGCACAGATTTCCACAGATTTCCAAACATCGTGCTCCCAGAGAACCTGGATGATCAGGGCCTGGGCTTTACAGGAGCACAGAACACAACAGCTGAGGCTTGGAAATAGATTTCCCACCCTGGTTTTGTATTCAGACAGCATCGTATCACAATTAGTCATTGTTTCAGAAAATTCAGGTCAGGAGCCCAAAATACAGATTCTCATAATCACAGGGACCTTGCAAGTCAAGGCCCTAGGCTTTTTCTGGCTGCTTTGACCTCCAAGCCTTTCCTTTCACCACTTTTCCTCTGGATTTTGGCCTGCCAGACGGCATTTTACAATACTTTCCCTCGCCTCCTCTCAGCTGCTCCTCTCTGCTTCCTGCTCTGGGACACACAGCCAAAGTTCTTGGAATAGCTAGCCCCTGGTGAACACTCCTCGCCCCTTGGAGAGGCAGGAACTTGTAGCCAGCTGGCTTTTGGAAGGTGCAGTGAAGGATGCAGCCTCCTCTTTTGGAGGAAAAGGGATTTAGGACAGTGAGTTTCATGGATCTGGAGGAAGGAAAGAGCCAGGAAGGAAGAGGTGACCCCACAAGACCAGGGTGAGCCAGGAGGAAATGCCTTCTGATAGTGACAGAAACGGGATAGGAGCCTCCAGGAAGAAGAACTTTGGCACATAGACAGCTGAAGGAAGAGGTGGATTGCTCACGCAAAAGGAACTTATAGGAAGTAAACGTTCCTGGAGAAGCCAGGCCAGAACTGTGGAGTCTGCCAGCTGTTCCTGTGGCAGGACAACATCAGGGAGGAGTCTCAGGCCAAGCCAGGCTGGTGCAGTCCCCCCAGCCTCCCCCCCAGCAAACTCACCATGTGCATCCAGACGTCACCCAAAATCCTACCTGGGGCCAGCTCTGCCCTTTCCATCTCTGACTCACTGTTGGTGCGGCAGCTGCATGGCCCAGCACGTGTGGAAACATCATCACAGCCACTGCAGGCACTGCTGGCACTGCTGGCACTGCTGGCAGCAGGAACATGCCCCGGGCACTTTTTGTGAGGTGCTTCTCCTAAAGAAAGGGCCCTCGGGAGCCAGGCTGTGGGAGGACGTGGTCAGTGTGAGGTGTGAGCTGGTTTTTGTTGAAGTCTGTCCCTGTTGTCTCCCTCTGTCCCTGCAGCCAGCCCAGCCCAGTTCCTGCTGCCCTGGAAGAAATAGTCCTTTGCAAATGGATGGCAAAGGAGAAGGTTTTCCCAAACAACCTGCAGTTTGGGACTGGGAACCCCGCACGGGGCAGGAGGAGAGAGGCTTATGATGCCTCCGGGTAGTCCCTGAGTTTGCCCTTATGTGATTTCCTAAACGTTCTTTTTTCTCAATACCACTGGGCTTTGTTACATTGCAAAAAGAGCACAGCTCGTCAAGAGCACGGGAAAGGGAACAAACCCACCATTTACTGCAACCTAAGCTACCAAACAATTTCAAACCCACCTTTTTTTCATAGGTTCCAGAGGCATGTTAAGATATTTTGCAGGTGAATATTTTTCAAAGTTACCAGGGAAAACCAAAACCCAACAACTTGGCATTTGAGTAAATAATCCCAAATATGACAAATAACAAGAGGAAACTGTGTTTTCTACCCAAATCCCCAAAGAAAACTAAGAATGGGCAGAATAAGGAAGGGTAAAAATGATACCATGGACACTGCAGGCATGGCAGAGATAAAAATGCTCAAAGGAGATCCACCACAGAATACACAAAGACAGAAATAAGAAAAACTAACAAGTTAGGATGTTCCCTTTGTTCCTTGACTCTTGCAGAAAAGCTGAGAGTTGTGAAGGAAACAGAACATCCCCCATTTGGGCACTCTCCAGGAGGTACTGCAGGATTCAGCTCCTGGAGTTCTGTGATTTCAACTACTATTGCTGCCAACTCTCATTTTCCAGTGCTTGCAACTGCAAAGAAACCTTCCAAAAGTATTTCATTCCTCCCACAACTCTGTGTCTGCCTCACTTCCAGTCCAGAAAGAATTAGAAAAACTCAAGTTTCTGTTTGTGTGGTCAGACTTGTCTGGAGCAGCCCATCCTGCCCACAAGCTCTGGGACCCTTCCAGATGATGAGGATTTAAAAGGCAACATAGAGTAACATTATTATTATTATTTTCTGCTTTATTTCTTTAATTTCACCTTTCTCTTTTGTTTTGCTGGTGTTTTGTGCTCTGGAACATTTATAATCAGTCATTATTCTGGCTGATAGAGAATGCACAATGTTTTAGGAGTGATATGACATTTACATTCACTTATGAGTTATTAGATGTCTCCTTACGAGCAATGAAGACTGTCAGATCTTGACATCTTGTATTTTGCATATCACTAAGTTTCCTTTGGAGCTGCTTCCCAGTTATTTGCTGTAGAATTGGAGAGTGACAGAATCACAGAATGGTTTGGGTTGGAAGGAACCTCAAGGCTCATCTCATCCTAATCCCCCGCCACAGGCAGGGAATCTTCCCCTGGAACACGTTGTTCTTACCCTGGGACAGAGGTAATCACACCTTCCTAGTATGGACAGAAATAACAATTACAGCATCCATCTCATAACTCACACCTGTACAATGCAGATGTAAAACACAGTTCTGCACCTTCCTTCATGTGACTGATATCTTTAAAGTCAAGGATTCTCCTCCTGTGAGAAAGAACGGCTCAAGGTTGTGAAAACAGCTCTTGGATGCCTTGTAAAGGAGAATTATAGTGGTATTTAACTCTCAGTTATAAGCTGGAGCCTACAGACTAAAGAAACGGGCACTGTTCTCACTTGCTAAAAAATCACTGTCATTATCAGCCTTGGCAATGGTTATTAAAATCCTTCAGGCACCTGCTGGTTCCCTGCATCCTTCTGCTCCCAGCACCAGCAGTCCAGGGATTGCTGCTCACCCTGGCAGCTCACAGGGAGCTCTTCCATGGGGATCAACTCCACATATCCCTGTCTGGTGCTGCACAGGGGCTTTGTGGGGATATCAGCCATGTCCTGGTGAAAGGAACTGCCTCCATCCCACAGGATCCAGTAACGAGGGATTATGGACCCTGCAAGATGGACAGGGACTGTTTACAAGAGCATGACAGGACACAGGGAATGGCTTCCCACTGCCAGGGGGCAGGGTCAGATGGGATATTGGGAAGGAATCATTCCCTCTGAGGCTTCTCATGGTAGGGAGGCCCTGGCACAGGGTGCCCAGAGAAGCTGTGGCTGCCCCTGGATCCCTGGAAGTGTCCAAGGCCAGGTTGGACGGGGCTTGGAGCAACCTGGGACAGCGGAAGGTGTCCCTGCCCATGGCAGGGGTGGAACTGGAGGAGCTTTAAGGTCCATGCAAACCAAACCAGTCTGGGATTCTGGGATCCCTGCAGATATTTGAACTTCCAACCTCTCATCCCAAAGTCTGGGAAGTTAAAGGAGTCTTTCTAGACAGCATCTCCCCAAGAAATTTCCTTCTGGAAGAAAGTGAGATCTCCATTTAGGTCCTGTGTCCTTTCAATAGTGCAAAAGGCCTCAGTGAAAAGAATCTCCTGTTGTCTAGCGAGTGTCTGCCCTCTCCTCTGGGTTAAACTGCACAGAACTTCCATCAGAGGCATTGAAACCCAGAGTGGCAGGAAGGAAAACCACACACAAACGTGATCCACTGTCACTTTATCTGCCTGTGTTGCTGCACAGAGGGAGAAGCAGCGTTCCCAGCCTGATTGTGTACCAGCACTGACTCCCAGGTGGGCTGAGAGCCCAGCTCAGCTCTCAGCCCCCAACCCTGCTCCGCAGTGCCAGCACACAGGAGCACTCTGACAAAAGGCATTGTTCTCCATCAGGCAATTGTCTCCAGCCTGCTCCGCTGCTCCGTGGCTTTGATTTAAGCCACTGCTCCTCCTCAAAGGAGTGCTGGAGCATCCTTCCTGCAGGCTGGGAGCACTTTGGGGCTGCGTTCATCATGGCGACAAGCACGAAAACAACTGGGGGAGAACAGCAAGCAAACAGCAGGCAAACAGAGAGCTGAGAGTGAGGAGCAGAGCACGAGGGAGAAAGAGAAGCACCTCCAGGGATAACGCTCTTGTTAAGTCCAGGTGATGCCTTCTCACTGCTGTTTAGGTATGGAAAAGGTTTTTCTCCCCCAAATCAAGCTGGCAACAGCTCCACCTCGTTCTGTACCAAAAGGTGGCAGCAGTCTAAGCAGTTAAAAGCAGTCTCACCATGTAAATTTTAATTTGGTTGTCCCTCATCCTGCTTCTATTTTCCAAGGCCCTGTAGAGAAAAGGACATACAAATCACTGCTTTTAGAGCCAAGAAAATACTTCCTAATGTTCCCATGAACTTCTCATTAAATTTACTTTGTTTCTTTAGGGGACCCCCTTTGGTTGGGGCTTGTTTATTATTATTATTTAGAAGCACTTTACAAGCAACCTTATCCAAGCAGAGAGTACATCAATATCCACAATATCCACAGACAGCAGATTTGGAGCCTGTAGGTTCAGAGAATAGGAGGAGGGTGGGCCATGCAATGGAGGAGCAGAAACAGCAATGGGGACCAGCTACGAACACTCCTTCAAAATAAAATGAAAGAGTTTGAAAGAGTTTGTCATTCAAAATGAGGAAAAGAGGTCAAGGACAAGCATTGGTTAAAGAGGAAACAAACTCTGCCAGAGAAGCTGTGGTTGCTCCACCCCTGGAAGTGTCCAAGGCCAGGCTGGATGGGGCTTGGGGCAACCTGGGATAGTGGAAGATAGAACAAGACAGTCTTTGAAGTGCCTCCTAATCCAAACGATTCTGGGATTCTCTGATAAGCAAAAAGAAAGAAAAAAACCCTTAGGAAATTTTTGGAAGAGTTCACTCCAATGGGAACACACACAAATCCAGAAGTAGAGAGCAGCCCAGGGTGGCTGAGCAGAGATCTCGCTAAAAATTCATCCCTAATTCAGATTTAGGTAGAAAGCCGGGAGCAACCCAGTGCAAGATTGGAACTTAAGGCAGAAGGCTCAAGAGCACACAAATCAACAGTACGGGCACAAAGAGCAGCTCAGGCAGCACTGGGATCATCACCCCACTGACTGCGGGAGAAGGAGAGGGGATGGAACAGAAACAACACCTTGGCATCAGCCCAGCTGAGATCTGCCTTCATGCAGACCAGGGAAACAATCCCGAATCTTAACAGTTGATTTTTATACTAGTATTAATACACAGATCTCTATTCAGAGAGTCATTGCTTTGCCTTGTTTGTTGGTGGGTAATTTTCTCCTTGGAAGCAGCAGATGCAGCAGTCCCTGGCCCCAGTACAAAGCGCTGCACAGTTGCTTGGTCATAGGACTGAGTAATAAATTCAGCTTTATTTTCTTCACAAGCTGAGCTCACAAGCTGTGCTTGAAGGGTTTAAGGTGAAAACCTGACACTGTTGGGGTCAGTAGGTGGGGTTTTTTTCACTGCCCACCCTATAACTCATTAACTATTTTATTTATTTATTTATTTATTTATGAACTAAATGTTGTAGGCAGAAGAGGGCTAAGCCAAGGATTTTCCCAGAGTTCATTTAGTTTGAGTATCAGCTATTTATTGCCCACAGAGCTTGATCAGTCACTTGATCTTACATTTGCACCCTCTTTTGTTGCCAGAGATATTGCAAAACTGTGCAAAATCCCCCAAGATCACATGCTGGGCAATGGAGAGCTTCTCCTGCAGCTTTTACCCACACAGCTGCATGTCGCTTCTTGTAATTTCCGTTAATATTCAAACACTCCTTTTCTTACAGAACTTTTCAGAAACACAATTTACTTCTATGAATGTTGATGAGAAATGGACAGAACGGATCAGAAAATGCTGGAAAATCTGTTATTTTGAGTGGAATGAGTGTTCACACACACTTCCTTCATTCAGGCACACACTTGCAGAAGTCATGGCTTTTATTATTAATTGGCTTTCGTTTCCTGTGTTTACTGAAGCCACCTTGGTGCCGAGCACTACAAGCAGCAGAGTCAACACGACACCATTAGCAATAATTACAGCTCAGGTTTGGCACCTAAATCACTTCTGACTCTGGCAGCTGCAGCAAAATGTGCCAGTCAGAGGGTTCCCTCTCCAAAAGTACACCAGGCAGGACCTGATCCCTGCAAAATCCCTTGCATATTCTACATCCCTCTGAGATTGTCATCCAGCCACTTCCAAGCCAGGGGCTCCTCCCAGGTCTCTGAGACACCACCCAAGGCTTCTGAGAGATCACTCAGGAGGAGGAGAGCCTGTGCTGCAGGATCATTACCTTGGAGGGAAATGGAAGGAAGAAATTGGAGGCTGATTAAGATCATCAGCACTTCTGGGCTGGGCAGGCTGTGACACCTGCATGGATTCTTCTCCATCATCTGTATAATAACTGTATTTCAACTATTTCACTCACCCTGGAGAATGTTGAATTACATCCCCTGGGGTTCCATCTCGGGACACAATTCCCAACCACATTTCAGCATGTGCTGAAATAGCCACCAGTCTAGAGAAGGTATCTGGAAACCCAGTTAATCAGCCAGGCAACCTCCTGAAAACAGCTGATAGAAAATAGCTGATAAGCAAGCAGGGACTGTGCTGGCAGGGGCAGGGCAGCTCTTGCATGCACAGTTCATTAAAAGGAATTGCATCCCACATAACCAGAGGTGGATTTAGGATGTACAGACAGTGCCCAGCTTCTGAGATCCTGACTTTGTCAACTGACAAATGCCCCCAACTCCTTGATTCTTATAAAAACTAAAAGCTGAGAAGAAAAAATATCCCACTGTCCAGCAGCACTGATTTCTCACACAGTTAATCAGCAGGATTTGAATGTTCTGACCCACAGCAAGTCCTCCAGCTAAGCTATAATGAGGAGCAGTAGAAAGCTGCTGGAGCTCTCCAGGACCTCCAGAACAGAGAGCTGGAGATGGTGATTACCAGTTGTTTACTAGACAGCAGAGGTAAATGCCTGATTAATGCCTCGGGATACCTCTTGCCATCCCCAGCCTCTCCTAAAGTCCTCTCCAGCCCTTGCCCATGTTCTCCGTCATTCTCAGCAGATCTTCCCAAACCACCTCCCACCTCCCAGCCTCAGCCCCCAGCTCTTACCTAGCCTCCCCTTCTCTCTACTCCTTCTCGATAATCAAGCCCCAAGAGGCTGATTTTATTGGCAGCTTCCTGCCCTATCTGTAACAAAATGTGCCTCCAGGCACCCAGAAGCTCCAAGCCTGAAAGGACTCTCCTAAATATACATTTAATCTATTCCTTGTGCTTCCTCTAATGCAAATGCATCCCCTTTGGAGATGGGATCAGTGCTCAGGCACCTGGCACCATTAAGTTGGTTTCCCCACTTGCTGAGCACAAACCGTCACTCAGCTGCTGCTGCATTTTAAAGCTGTATTTGGACTTTTTCCAGCCTGCATATTCTCCTCCTGTAGCACCCCAGGGGTCTGATTCCAGCTCCCACCAGGGCTTTGTTAGAGATGAGCTGGGCTGCTCCAGATGCCCTTGGGAAGGAGCTCATCATTCCCAGTGCCCAGCTCCCCATCCCGCACATTTCCCACTCCTGGATCAGCCCCAGCCAAAGGCTAATGGCCCATTCCACCCTGCTGTGCCTTTGTCACTGATTTGGGCCCTGTTTATCTGCCAGGCAAATGGGGCAGTTTTAACCCTTTCAGCCCTTTGGTTTGGGCTCTGCTCCTTGCCTTGCCTGCACAGGAGGAGGGTGAGAGCACATCCTGCTCCAGAAACAGCACCCAGCAGCTGCTTAAGGTCTAGACAACTATTTTAGAGGATGAAAAGTAAGATTCCAACCTGGCCAGGAAATATTTAAAGGCTTCAAACAGCTGTTTTACAGCTGGATCTCTTCACTTCCAACACGGAGCAGGCTCTTGGTCCCAGTCTGCCTGAGCTCAGCACACACCGAGGACAAGCCCTGCCATGCCCTACCTTGCCCTCTGTGCTGGGTGAGGGCATGGACTCACAGGGCTCCCTCCTTCTCCTCCTCTTCCTCCTCCTCCTCCTGCTCTTCCCCAGAGCCACAGAGCTTCGGCAGCCCCAGAGTCCTATTTCATCCCAAAGCAGCTGAGATCCATGAAGCAGGCAAGGCTCAGCAGGAGAGGAGAAGGAAATCCAGGCTCTGTGAATAGATCCAGTCCGTGGCAGTGGCGTCTGCAGGGTATCTGCTCCTCATCCTCACCCAGGGGTCTCTGGGCTCAGCCAGCTCTGCAGTCTCCTCTGAGCCGTCTCCCACCCTCTCCTTGCAGGTGAACTCTTCCCAGAGGGAAATGGGCAGTGTAAGGTGCTGTTTGTGGTGGTTCTGGCCAGGTTACTCTGGTCCCTCACCTCTGTGACCCCAGCACATCAAACTGCACGCGACACCTTCGGGGGTGACAGGATGGCCAGCTCAGAGCTGCCCATGGTGGCCCACACTCTGGGGGGCACGGCGTGGGTCAGGGAAAACCCATTCTAAACCCAGTAAAATCAGAGCTATGCGCTCTGGCCTCCAGTCCATGTTCTGCCTAAGCTGAGAGGCCACTGAGCCCTGCAGAGCCTGCCCAGTCACTTGGACTGTCCATGAGATGATGGAATCGATCTGCTCCTGTCTGGTTTGACAGGAAAACCCAACAGGATCCAACACTGTGATCCCCAGGTACCCCAGGTACTCAGGATATTTTTGCATTGGCCAATATTTGTTTCAAATGGAAACCACACCACACCTTCCACAAGTGATTGGAAAGCAAATGGGAAAGCTCCAAAACCCAGCTCTAGGAATGGGCAGAGTTGCTTCAGATTAATGTCCATGAGAAGTTCTTTATTTCCTTCATACCCCACATATCCAGATGTAAAACTTCCAAGGGAAATTTGGGGAAGTATCTTTCTGTGTGGTGAGGAGAAACAGCCAATGGTTTCGGACTCCATGAGCTCAGGTGAGCTGGGGAGGTCACAAATTCTAAATCACTGAAAACTAAATTCTAAAACCTGTCAGGCTAAAATAAAATCCTCTGCAGAGGTGTTGGAGAGCTTGTTACAAGCCAGGATCACAGCAGTGGAGTTTAGCATTTCCCCAATGACTGCATTAGCAATAGTTCAGGAAAGGAGGAAATCACTTCCAGCTCCTATTTTGTAATATTTTCATTTGTCACTCTGAATCTTCTCTGGACTTTCAACCCTGGACGTGGTTTGTTAGCTGCTCTAGGCTGCTTGGACTTGTCACCTGCACCAGGGCCAAGACAGAAAGCTCAGAGCTGCCTTTAGACTTCCCTACAACATCCCAGAGATGCTGAGAAGGACAACAAAGGACTGAGTGGGACAGACATGTACTTGTCATGGACCCGTACTTGTCATGGACCCAAAATCAGACTGGAATGATTAAAGTTCTTAGGTCTAATGCCCACTGAGCAAATTATATTTCTTTACATACTAGGAAATTCACAGATTACTCTGAGGTTTCTCCAAAATCAAAATCACAGAATATCGTGAGCTGAAAGGGACCCACAGGGATCATCCAGTCCAACTCCTGGCCCTGCACAGACACCCTAAAAACCCCACCCTGTGCATCCCTGAAAATACAGAGAGAAGCTGGGTTTGTTGAGTTTGCAGGCAGTAATGTCAGAACATAACAAAAGTGTCAGAGATCCTTTCCATACATATTTAGTCAGAAAATCCCTGTGCTCCTCAGTCCATCCCTTACTGCTGTGCAGTGATCTCAGCACATGGAGGGCTCAGATGGAGGAGAAGCTGCCTCTGGAGCAAAGCTGTGCCAGGAGAGCACTCCTCTCTCTGGGAGAGGGCTTTGTACCCAAAAACCTCACAGAGATTGGGGACAGAGTGACAGAGCAGAGCCACGCTCGCAGGGAAGTGACATATTCCTGCAGAGCACATTCCTCTGGCACACTGCTCCTGAAAAATGGAGTCAGCTCCAAGCAGGTAGAAGGAGATAGATTGATGGTCAAAGTTCAGGAGAAACTGTCAGAGGAGCTTGACAAATGCAACCCATCAGAGCATCAGTGGCATGTGAATGAAGGATGTTAAATGACGCTGAGTAAAACTCAGCCACCCCAAATGCAGCTGGGGAGAACTTTATGCAACTCCTGCTCTCTCTGGCTGGGTTTCCTTCCCAGTGTGTCCAGTGGAGGAGGGAAAGCAGCTTTTTCATCAGATATTTCACTTATCCCCTTATAAGCCCCTTTTCAAGTATCATCTGCCCTCCTGCTCTGCCTAAGGAGCAAGATGGGCAAATTATTTTGCTCTTTGTTTCTGTTTTCCCCCCAGTAAGCCTCACTGGGAAAGGTCCCCTGTGCCCAGAATGGTTCTCAGTGCTCAGGGACAGTGCCCAGCCATTGGATTAACCTCAGCTGAGCCCAGTAATTAATAATGGCCAATATGGGAACGTTTCCATCTGTCACTTCTGCACACTCTGAGAGATCCCAGCAAGAAGAGTGGCCGGAATCATGGAATGCTTTGAGTTGGAGAGGCCTTAAAACTCATCTCATTCCCCCCCTGCCATGGGCAGGGACACCTTCCACTATCCCAGGTTGCTCCAAGCCCCATCCAACCTGGCCTTGGGCACTTCCAGGGATCCAGGGGCAGCCATAGCTTCTCTGGGCACCTTGTGCCAGGGCCTCCCCACCCTCACAGGGAACAATTCCTTCCTAACAGCAAATTTAAATCTCTCCTCTTTTAGTTTAAAACCTTTCCTCCTTGTCCTGTCACTGTCTGCCCATGTAAATGTGTCCAGGTAGTTTTCTTCAGAGGGAAGGCTCAGGATCACCCAGCCTGAGAAACGTTCTCCTCACTGAGGACAAAGGTGACTCTTTGTCCCAGGGCTCCATTATCCACAACACTCATGACTTTGCTGTCCCTGGAACTTACAGGCTCACCTGATCATGCACTTCCTGCACCTTTTTTGCAGAAAAAGTTGTTGTCACTTCTCAGGTGAGGCCCAGTGGAGTCCCTGACCCTGGGGGCAAAGAAAGCTTCCCCGCACCCAAACGCAGGGCACCTGGGGATGCCACCATCACAGCATGAGCAGCAGTCACACAGCCAGACTGGCCCAGAGGAGCCCTGGCTGTGCTCAGTGCTGCAGAGGAAGGCAGAAAAACCCCAGGGACACTTCCCAGTCCAGCCAGTGGGAAAAGAAGCCTTCCTCCTCCCAGTGCAGGGCACAAGGACACCTCTGTGGTGTGTGAGCAGGCAGCAACCTGGCCAGAAGGGAGCAGAGACCCAACAAGTGGGGATGCCCCATGCTGCAGAGGAAGCCAAAAGCCCCGGGGGCCAGTGCCAATCTGTCCCGGGGAAAATCCCTTCCTGACCCCAAAGCTGGGACCAGAAGTTCCCTGAGCATTGAGCAGGACCTGCCTCCCTGACCCACAAGCTGGTCACACCTCCCAGGAGATGCCCAAGCCCTGTTCCCCCTCAGCCTGGAGCCATCTCAGGACCTTCCAAGTGGCAAAATCCCCCCAGTCTGACCGACCATGGGAGCAAGAATTCCTGCTGTGCCTGGCAGGACACCAGTGGGTGCTCTGAAGCATCACTTGCATATCCCATTTCTCCCGTGGCTCTGTGGGAGAGGATGGTGAGTTCCAGGGTGCTCCTCATGGCAGCATTCCTTTGTCCCACCATTGTGACCCAGCTGGGAAGGCCTGACAGCCTCAGGTCCCTCCAGGGACTGGAAGTGTCCTCCTCATCCTGTGGGTTCTGCTCATGTCCCGTGGAGCTCACAGTGTCCCCTGGAGGGTGACAGGATCACAGTCCATGGAAGGGCTTTAAAGCTGGCCCTGTCAGGAGCTGGCCTTCCAGCAGAGCACCTCATCCAGCCTCCAGCCTCCCTCCAAGTCATTCCATGGGCTCCTCACAGAACTCCTCTGACAGCCTGTCTTAGGTTACAATGAAAGATGTAACCAAAAGTGTGTATTCTATCACCAGCTGTTAAACCCAGGTGGGGCAGAGTTCTTTATCTCTTCCATGACACATCTCTGATAACTCCCTCCAAGGGATATCTTCTGTTCATGGGCCACCAAGCCTCACTGCACGACTCAGAAAATTCCATCATCCCAGTGCGAGATGCTCCGCCCAGGGGGAGGAACCAAGCATTCCCACCTGGATATAATCTGAGGTTTGGAACACCACAGGCAGCCCTGACCTGCTGGATTCCCAGAGGAAAAGAGCTACACAACCACCACGGGACCTTCAGAGGAACACCAGACCCTTGTACAGGATCACTGCTTCACCAGAACCACATCTGTCACTCCAACAGGGCTGCAGCCACCATTTAATGGGACTGCTGCCACCGCCCTGCCCAACAGGGTGTCAGGGTGTGTCCTGACTCTGCAGTGTTCCTGTGCTACTGCATTTATTTTAATTTTCCTGTTAAATGGTAGTTTTGACTTGGGATCTCTCACTGGTTTGCTTTCAAACCAGTACCCAGTCCATGGGCTGCCCCAGGCTGGCTCTACCCGAGGGTGGAATTTCCAGGCTGGCAGTAGAACGTGGGAGCAGATTCCCCTGTCCATGTGGAACCTCCTGCTGGACAGGACCTCTGGCTGCTTGTGCAGGAATCAGCTCCTTAAGGAAGGAAGTGAATCCCCGCCTTGTCTTGGAGCTGGGGGTGCCACCAGTGTGAGCAGCACAACAGGAGCTCCTCCTGCTGCAGTGACATTTCCAGCCCCCACAGCAGCAGAGACTGGGGAGCTGGGTCTGCTCTGAGCACTGGACAGGGGAACTGCTCAGTGCCATTGATTTCATGGGAGATCAATGCGCTGGAAATGGAACTATCAGTTCCTGCAAAGGGTGACATACAGTGGCATTTAAGGCAGAGCTCAGTGGAATTGCTCCTCTTGCATGGTACAGAATGCTAACAGGAATTGATTTCACTCTCTGGAGGCCTGGCTTTGTTTATTCAGAGGACAAGGGGGTTTTTGGTGGTTGTCTTCGATTTTGAATGCTTTGCCTAATCCCATGTTTGAAGCAGATGAGAGGGAGAATCGGAGTGCCCTGTGTAAATCCAGCCACGTTTGCAGATGAGGAGGATTCAGCTCTAAGGACAGAGTTAGAAGCTGGAGTCCAAAGCAACTTCTACGTTTTCTCTCTCCCTCTGCCAGCTCAGTGCTGTCTCTGCAGTAACAGCTGCTCCAGTGGGATGCACACAGCAGAGGACAGCCTTGGTTTATGCAGTCCCAGGGGAACACATGCTCTAGGACAGGCTGCTCATAAATCCACACGCCTGGCCCCGCGTGTCCTGAGGACTGCTGGCCTCTCCAGGCTCCTTGTTTGAGGTGGCACGTTCATCCTTGTTGAGAATTTTCCTTCCAGGATGCTGCAGGCAGGGTCTGACAAAAAAAACCCACATAAAACCTGCCTGAGAGGGATCCTTTGACTCCCAGTCAAGGAGTAGGATAAACATGTTCACAAAATGAGCAAACCGTGGGCAGTGCTGGGCTCAGAGCACGAGGACTGAGCCAGGAACTCCTCAGCTTTCCCATCTCTGGGTCAGCAAGGGTTGGAGGCAACAGAGCTCTTCCTGAGCATTGCTTACGGCCCACAGGGCATCCCAAAGGATATTGCAGGATGCACCTGTGTTAAAACCCTACAAATCCAATCCACTGCCCACTGGGGTTGGTGGAGAAACTCCCAGTGAGTCCCCAGAGTGTTTGCTAACTGCAGATAATTTCCTGGGTGCTCAGCCACCATTCATAGAATCATGGTATGGTTTGGGTTGGAAGGGACCTTAAAGCCCATCCAGTCCTAGCCCTGCCATGGGCAGGGACACCTTCCACTATCCCAGGTTGCTCCAAGCCCCATCCAGCCTGGCCTTGGGGACACTTCCAGGGATCCAGGGGCAGCCACAGCTTCTCTGGGCACCCTGTGCCAGGGCCCCACTGCCCTCACAGTAAAAAATGTCTTTCCAAAATCCAACCTAAATTCCCCCATTTTCAGTTGCCAGACTCCCATTTTGTGGTGGAGATGGAACATTTAGGTCACAGCTGAGGCACACAGAGTCCAGCTGGAAATTCATACTGCTGCATTATCCTGGTAACCAAAAATTGCAACTCCAGCCTCCTAGGCAGGGGCTAGATGTGTCTTGAGGTATTCTTCTTTTTGCCTAATCTGATAAGAATTTGCTCATCCTTTAGCTCAGAGAGTGTTCATTAAACGGGGAATGGGGCAGGCCACGATCCAGGAGGGACTCGTGTGGGAAATTTGTCTTTCCCACATCCTATCCTGCCCTGACTCTGTGTCTCCATCCCCTGGCGCTGCAGGAGCCCTGGGGCCCATCACTGCCTGGGTTCAGCTGAAGGGAGGTTCAGTCACAGCTTTATCTCCTGAGCTGAGCAGTGCTGATCTCACCTGAGCAGTGCTGATTTCACTGATGATGTCCTTATCTGTGATTATGCACACATCTCTCTCCTGTACTGCAAGACAGAGAGCACAGCTCATTGTGTGCATCCCCCTGGGCTGGGGGCTCAATCAGCTGGGCTCAGAAAAGCCTGCAAAGTTTTCCTTGCACTTAAGGTT